>CM052455.1:5251487-5289074 GCA_028533085.1 Varecia variegata
TTTGCAACTCGCCAGCTCAGTCAACTGAGCTCGGGCACGCTAATTAGTATCTCTACACCTCATTTCCTTCTCTGAAAATTGGTACAATACTATTACTTCCTCATAGAGATTTTGTTAGGAGTCAAGGACATAATGGGTACTTGATAATAGTTAACTATTATCATTGCTGCTATTGTCATTACCATCATTTCCACCATCAACATCATGACGGTGATGCTGGGGTGGCACAAGGCCATTAGCTTCCATGTCACATGTTATTACACTGGATGTTTCTAATATAAGTTGGGCTTAATTTTGAAAGCAACTTCACAACTAATTGGTGCCATCCAGGGTTGAGAATCAGAGGCATGATATGATTTTTCACAGGTTGCAAGATTTGAAATTTTGAACTCAAGGATGCTAACACTAAATAAATATCCAATGCATCGACTACAGGATAAATTATGCATTTTAGGATTATTTCATAGCCTCTGTCACCTATTCTGTTTAGAATACTGAAGAGACATAACCGATTAGCTCCTGGAGAGGTAGTTGTCATGGTAGAAAGGGGATGACTACGTGTCACCCATAACCCCAGAACTGCTGTGTGCGCTGACTGCAATGTGAATGGTGCCCCTGGAGGTACAGGGGACCACTGAGGCACAGAGATAGAGCGTAGTCTTTGAGGTCAGACAAATCGATATTCAAACCCAGCCCCTACCATGAACTCAGTCACATTACTAAACCTAAGATCCATTTTCTAACATGTACAATGAAAAATAATTCCTATGTGTTAGGTTACTGTGAGGCTTAGAAATAATAAATACACAAGGCCTAGCAGTGTGCTCAACAGGTGCTTAATAATTAGTAGCTATTAATATTACCATAGATATTACTCCTGTCATTCTATTAGTTCTAACATCATATGTGGGACAAACATTGGTCTTAGACTAGATCAGTAGTTCCCAAGTATTTTTAAATTATGGCATCTCCCACCAGCACCTTTCTCTTACCACTTCATCATCACATGATGCTGATTATGCAGTGCTAAGAGAAGACAAGAGGCTCATTGCTACCAGTAGGTTATTTTGTAAGATTACATCTTCCCCGGTAGGGCTACTGCCCTGCATAACTCCTGGGGTTCTATCATGGACTGCCATGCCACGGCTGGGACCCTGAGTTAATGCTAGACACTGTGCTTGCAATTTGGGACACAGCCACCACATGTCAGTGCTGAGCAAAACCCCTGTAGTACAAATAGCCTGGCTCCCCACACTGTGGACAGACATGCAGGTGAGAAAAATCACAGGTCAGTGTCGAAACCAAGCTATATGGTGGGTCATCAATGGATGGTAAGGTCATCGTGTGTCAGAATAGCACAGATGCCAAGGAATCTCTGCTCCAACCTCTGCCTCCATCTTCATACGGCCTTCTTCTCTGTGTCTGTGTCTCAGATCTTCCTCTCCTTTCTCATAAAGGAACACCAGTCCTCAGATTAGGGCCCAATCGAAATCCAGGATGATCTTATGTCAAGATCCTTAAATCTGTGAAGACCCTATTTCCAAGAAAGGTCACACTCACAGCTACCAGGGGTTAGGATCTGGACATATCATTTGGGGGGATGTAATTTACCCCATTACAAGTTTACATGGAGGCACTTTCCATGTGTTGTCTCACTCTGAGGTCATCTTGTCCCACCACCTCCATGACCTCCGGGTAGCACCGCTGGCAGCAGTCATTCAGCTGCAGTGTCACTCTCTCCAGTACAAGGGGACACTCAGAATAAGTTCCAGCTCCAGACCGACTGCTCCAGGGGTTCCAAGGATTTTCCTCGGTGCACAACTTCACCACGAAGTTGGGAATTCTATCCTCACCATTTGTCAGAGCAAGAAACTACGGACGGAGTGGAATGTGACTGTTTAAGACCGTGCAAGTAGTGAGTCAGGATCCGGTCCTGCACTCAGGCTGGGGCCCACGTTCCTAACTGTGTGCCAGTCTGATTCAACAGGGAGAGGTCAGGAAGGAGGCGGAATTTCAAGGTGAATTCCAAAGTCCCTCAGCGGCATCATGAAGAGGAGCCTCGGGTTCCAGAATAACCTCGCCATGTGCAATGCCATCTGACCCCACCCTATCCACGAGACAGACGCTGAACTGACTGGTGCTAGGTCAATAATTGGAACAAGAGAATCATCTTCTTAGAAACTATTGCAAATGTCCTTACATTGCAGCAACACGAGCGGCCGCTGCACCCTTCAGAATAGCCAAGAACACCCTCCTGCAACATCTCTCTGTGGGGAGAATTAGGATGCCCAATGTCACCCGCTCTTTCTTCCCCGGGATTGTTCACATGACCACATTATCCTCATTTCACCTGCGAAGATATATTCCCACCCAGCCCCCGCGCACGCCGTTGAACATCACACAAAAGCTTCAATAGATCTCCCAGCAGAAATATTTTTGTCCCATAACTGTGGTGCTCACGTGCGCCTTCTGTGACAAGAAAGCGCTGTCCCCTCCCGGTTCCCGCGCGGTGAACACACACACGGGCTCCTTTGTGTGGCAGCTGCGCGCGCTCGGCGACAAAGGGCCCGAGAGCAGCGCGTGTGGACCGTCCTGCGACAACACACGGGACCCGGGGACGGACGTGGCTTTCTGTTCTAGGGTGCTGCCTTTGACCGATCGCTCCCTTCACCCACTGGGGGGAAAGTTCATCTTTTTCACTTTAAATGTATTTATAGGACAAGCAAATTCCGTGATTCAGTCACGACTGAGCCTTCAGGAAAAATAGAGACATCGACATTGGCGACCCTTAAGCCCAGAATACAGGAGCGAACGAGTGCGGAGCCAGCAGGACTTACTGTCGCGAGTTGTCGCACAGCGGCCCTCAGCCCCCTCACGCCCGCGCTGTGGAGACGACGCGCGAGCGGGGTCCGATCCGGAGGCGACGCTGTGAGGAAGCGGAATCCTCCTTTCTGGGTCTCGGGCTGCTCCGGCGTCCGCCCCTGTGACGCCATTTACCAAGTCACCAGAGGAGAGTCGCGAAACCCACGGAGCTCACTTCCGGCGTCTCCGAAACCGCCTTCCCGAGCGGCGGCTCCGACAAACGCCACCACGGGGCGCTCTGGAAGCTGCCAGCATCTTCGAGAAGTTTCGGCGGAGAAACCCATGCCGGGCGAGGCTCTATCTGTCCACAGCAATTGGTGGCTGAGCATCCCTTTGCAGGCCTCAAGGCAAAGCATTGCAGAGAAAGGAAAGAGAAGGCTAGTTTTTGCAACAGAAATTTAAACCGTCCACACCGCCACACCCCTGGCGAACCCGGGCGTTGGGAGCGGTCTGCGGGCGGGCACATGGGCTGGGCAGAGCCTGGGGACAGAATCCTGCCACCCAGCAGGAGGGTTCGGGGTACATGACTGACTACTTATCTGAGTCAGCACAGGTGTGCTAAAAGCATTTGGCTTCTAAAAAATAAATATCGTGCTTTCTCAAGTTGGCGGTTGGTGGCTTTGAGTGCTGGGTACCACCTGGATGACGTTCAGCAGGTTGAATTTTGCAAGCAGGATGGAAGCGCAGAAGCTCTGGGGTTGCACGTGGCACGCAGCACCCCTCCTGCGGGCGAGGCTGCAGGTGACTCACCTGGAACCTGGAAAGGAGGGTGCGGTCGCTGGGATGTGTCACTCTCTGGCCCTCCAGGCTTACCCTGGCAGACTTGAAAGGTGGAGCAGGTGTCACCCTCCTACCTCAGTGGTCCCCAAGTGTGCCCCCTGCGTACACGTGTGTTCTGTCCAGAGCGCAATCCCACAGCAAGCAATGCAGCTCAGTGGTTAGGACAGTGTTTCACTCTGGAATCGGGACGCTCTGATACCAAGCCCTGCTCCACCACGCTCCGGGCACACGGTCAGGTGCATTTACCTTCTCCACGCCTCACGTTCTTCATCTGTGAAGGGGAATAGTTCCGGGACGAGCTCCGTGGGCTCCGTGTGAGGATTAAAAGCAACAAAACTTTTAGACCAGTACCTGGGGCACAGTAAGCACTTAATAAATGTTAGTGATTATTGCCCATCAAAACCACACACAGCTCAACAACTGAGACCGTTTGCACACCTGCCGCGTGCCGAATGTCCCATAGTAGGAGCCGTGGCTGCATTATTCCCTTTACCCTTCACGGTGACCCCATGAGGAAGGCATGTGTGCCTTCATTTGTCATACATGGAGAAACTGAGGCTCAGGGTAAGTGACTTGTCCAAAGTGGGTGGCAGAGCCAGGATTCACCTGAGTATTTGAAATTTGCCAAGAAAGTAGAGCTCAGGTGTCCCCACCACACACACACACACACACACACACACACACACACACGGAAGTAACTAGGTGAGGTAATGGATATGTTAGTTAGCTGGATTGTGATAATCGTACTACAACGTATGCATACGTCAAATCATCACATTGTATACTGTAAACAAATGGAGTCTATTCGTCAAGCACTCCTCAGTAAAGCTGGGTAGAGGTCAGGGAAGCAAAAAGGGGAAAGAGAAATAATTTGAAATAGAGACAAGTAGTCAGTGAGGATCCCAACTTGTTTCTTTAAGTTGACTTTTTGAAGAACCCAATCATAATATTATTTTCTCTACGGACACCTTAATAATCATTAATTTACAAGAGTAAGGTGGTGGAGCAGATTAAAAGAAAAGGTCAGTATTTCCATCACCATTCCAAATGGAGAACAAATGGCTATCGACTAACAAAATATAGATATTATAGCACTGGCATTGTTCTGCATGCACTTTGGAAGTCACAGATAACCTGCATGGGAAGGTCCTTAGGTCCTGTGGTTCTTAAGCTGGTAGCATTATGCAACAAAATAAAATACAGGATGCCCAGTTAATTTGAATATCAGATAAACAAAGAATCATTTTTTAGTATAAGTATGTGCCAAAATTGCATGGGACATGTTTACCCTACAAATCATTCCCAGGCACCAATGTTACTAGCAGCATTGTTCACAGTAGCAACCTAAATGTCCAACTACAGACGAATGGATAAACAAGATATGATCCATCCATACAATGGAATGTTATTCAGCCTTAAAAAGAAAAAAATTCTGACACCTGCTACCACATACATGAATCTTGAGGACATTATGCCAAGTGAAATAAGCCAGACACAAAGGGACAGATACGATTCCACTTATACAAGGTAGCTAGAATGGTCGAATTCATAGAGACAGAACGTGGAATGGTGGTTGCCAGGGGCTAGGGGAGGGTGGAAGGAGTTAGTGTTTAATGGGTACAGAGTTTTCAGTCTGGGAAGATGAGAAAGCTCTGGAGACAAATGGTGAAGATGTTTACACAACGTGAACATACTTAATATCACTGACCTGTATACTTCAAAATGTCTGAAATGGTAAATCTTATGTGTATTTTACCACTGTAAAAAACATGTGTAGTTTATCTGAAATTTAACAGGGCAGCCTGTGTTTTTATTTGCTAACTCTGCCAATCCTATATCCCCAGGGGACATGTGACAAGGTCCGGAGACATTTTTGATGTCCTAACTGGGGCTGGGGAGGGAGGACTACTGGCATCTAGCAGGTAGAGGCCAGAGACACCACTTAACATCTTACAATGCACAGGACAACCCCACAACCAACAGTCATCTGATCCCAAATGTCAGTAGTGCCGAGGTTGAAAAACCGTGTCCTGGAAGGACAGCAGGGAAACTCTCACGAGATTTTGCTTAGAGCCTGGAAATTTTAACTTAAGCCTCTGATCACAAACGATAGATTCCCCATAGGAAAATACAAGCACGCAAACCCTGCTTGTATTTAGGGCACATCTAAAATTATTTTTAATCACTTTGCACATTGTTCTAGACACAAAATTTGGTGCATAAAATCATACTACGTGTGTAAACCACGTATTGTGAGACCACAATAGCTACGACAAAAACAGCAGCCATCACAGAGCCCATTTTGTGATGTCCAATGAAGATTAAAAGCTTATCAGAAAAAAAGGTCTTTCTGTCCAGTCTCAGCATCAATATGCTCACTGAGGCACTTTAGCCACAAAAATAAAATTAGGAGATTAGCTAAGCATGAATTTCAACCAAATCCCCACAGCAAAGTTCTCTGCACCGGCCAGAGAGACATGCACTTAGGCCGCCGTGACAAAAACATCCACTGGAAAGCTCGTGTGCCCGGGAGGATCTTAGCTGTCCCCATTTGACCTCAAATTCACTTATTAAACCTTTTAAGCATAGGAGGAAAACCAAACCTACCAAGACCTTGAAAACAAGTATGGTAAAGTTTTAAGCACGTTTTTGACGATTATAGATGATAGCACGAGTGGATGGTGTCTCATTAATGCTGACTTGAAAATCACAGACAAAGTGGCAGCTTGTTGTCAAAGCAGTTTTGAGGATAACAACAAAACTAGATCAGCGCCACAGAGCCGTGTGTAAATTATACTCGGGATGGCACAGGGCGGTTGGAGAGTGTGTGGACTTCATCATGGACAGCCTAGCATTCGGCCGGGAGGCTGTTCTCTCTTACCTCACACGACATCCTAAATCCTCTTGGTTCTCCCAGGTCTAAGGTCCTAACAAATGAAGGCAAACAAATTAAAATAGGAAAAAGCTGAAAGAGGGATATTGCAAGCACAAATAGAGCTCATAGCCTGGAAGGAAGGGACATGGGGGTAAAAAGGAACACAGTGCAGAGTAGGCACAACCCCAGACACACCAGTGGCCAAGGTAGCTGCAGTGCTGGGTAACTTGGCGAGAGCATCTCTGCCCTTCGGCTTCCTAAGGTTTTGGTGGAGCCACCAAACAGATGCTCAGAGACAAATAGCCCTCTCTTAGTCCCACCCTTTATCGTGGGAGGAAAATGTGAGCGTAGCTTTAACTATTAAAAAATTTAAATTACTGAACACAGTAGCCAAAGGAAAAGAAGAGAAAACACACTCAATATGGAAAGAGAATGCATTGTCAAGTGAAATTATCAGTTCATAGGAGATCTGTCTGAAATAATGAGGATAGAGTGTCATTTTTTTATCCTTTTCTTATTGTGGTAAAATACATATAACATAGAACTTAGCATTTTAGGCACTTTTAACTGCACACTCACTGGTGCCAAGTGCACTCACACGACTGCACGAGCCATTATTGCCATCCAGCCGCAGAGCTTCATCGTCATCTCACAATGCACAGGACAGCCCCACAACCAACAGTCATCTGATCCCAAATGTCAGTAGTGACGAGGTTGAAAAACCGTGTCCTGGAAGGACAGCAGGGAAACTCTCACGAGATTTTGCTTAGAGCCTGGAAATTTTAACTTAAGCCTCTGATCACAAACGATAGATTCCCCATAGGAAAATACAAGCACGCAAACCCTGCTTGTATTTAGGGCACATCTAAAATTGTTTTTAATCACTTTGCACATTGTTCTAGGCACAAAATTTTGATCCTCTAAGCTCAGGATCCACTAAACACCAGCTCCCCATCCCTCCCTCTCCTGAGCCCCGGGAGCTATCACGCTACTTTGTGTCTCTATGAATTTGACTCTTATAAGGTATCTCCTATAAGTTAAGTCACAGATAGTGCCATTTTTAAGGAATTCCAAGTACTCAGTGATATTATTCAAAAATTTTTAAAAACACAATTAACGTGCCTTCTCCCTTTGACGTTTGTTGTTGCTTTGTGAAGGTGGATTTGTGCCCGATGAATGCTGTGCAGACAATTCCATATTTTATGTATGCTCGACATGTAATTTCATAGCGTCTTTACTGAAAAAGAGATTTCCAGCCTTATATTTTAGCAGTCATTGTGCTTTTTCCTAACCCAAGATCAGAGCCATAGAAGGCACAGATCACTCACACATACAGAGTTAAAATATGCACAGTTTACACTGAGGCTCCAGGCCACAGAGCAGCAACTCCACAACTCACAGCACATCCCGAAAAAAATCCATGCAAGAGGAAACCAAATTTTTAGCAACTCAAAGAGCAAAGCACTCCCTAAGCAAATGCTGGAGTCTAAGAGAAACAACTTCTCATAACTGCATTTCCAAAAACCCACGAAGTACTAGAACAATAAATATGGAACAAACCCCAGCTCTCTTTACTATTAACCAATTTAAGTCTGCTGGGCACAACCTGAATCATGGACTGCATGCAAAACGCAGCATTGCTTTTCTAAAAAGCTTTTGTGAAGGTAATTTTCAAAAGGAGCTCCTAAGACTTGTCACAATTGATGTCATCACCATTGGTTCACATAATGTCTTCTATTACAGCCTGGATGTGCTTCACAAAGAGAGAGGAAGAGAGAGTAAGGGCAGTAGATGAGAAGAAAGGTGGAAGAAAGAGAGAGAAAACTGCATAAAATGAAGTGTGCTAAGAGGAGCTCTAGGTTGAGTGTCAGAAACCCAATGATTGGGATTCGGCTCTATCATTTCCTCTGTGAACTGGGTCAGGCCCTTTCTGGTCCCTCAACTGCAAAGCAGGGATGGGGTTCTCTTTAAGATTCCAGAAACAGGCTAAAACTCTCCTTACCTAAAAGGAAAACTCATAATGCAATCAGCAAACACACTGTCTAGGAGCTTTTAATAAGCAGTGAGTTTTGACATTTTATCACACTAATGATGATTGGAAAATGACACGCTACGTACAAAATGCTTTGTTCTCTGGCTTCAGTTTCTCATGTCACTCTGTCTCGATTTGATGTTCCTTTGCATCCACAAATACTCTCAATCTTGCCTAGGCTTCAGCCTCAGTCTTGGTGACACGTACCCCATGTTGTGCACCAGCATGGCTCATCCTATCCATATGCCCAAATCATTGCACCTGCACACGGGGACACTGAGACCAGAAGAGGCAAACAGCCACCCAGAGGCAGATGTGGACCTCTAAGCCCTCGGCATCAACTCAGGTGCTTTCTGGCTGGAGCTTCCTAGAGGCCTCTGCTTACTGAAATACACGAAATCTACCATCTGCAGGGAGAATGCTCAGGGAAGCAGGAAAATGGCCCCAGGACCCCCAAGGGCCAGGGTGGAGACATTTCTCACATTCAGAGTCGTGGCCCCCTTCAGAGGATCCCATGAGGGGCAGTGAGGCTGCAGGCTACAGCAAGTTGCAGTTCTCTCTTCCAAACCCAAACTCAGCATCCAGCAGCAATGTGGGACAGCCCCCAGGAAGAAGAAGAAAGGAAGCATCCTCCAGACCCCTGAGCAGAAGGGAGGGTCCCCCAACGGTGTGGACACACAGCAGCTCAGTGGAGGGGGGCACTGAGGAGCACCTTCTCCAGGCCTCCTAGGGTCACCATTTTCCCACAAGAGGGGGACTTCCAGTGCCTCTTGTCTCCTTCCTGCACCAGAAGTCCCCCTTGCTCTTACGTGGTTTGCCTGCTTGGGCATTCAGCCCTTGTGCTTTGCCGTCTGTCAATCATGAAAACAGCCCCTGCCTGGGAGCCAGGGCCAGCACACCTTCCAGATGCCATGCAAGTCCTCTTCCCGACTCAGAAACTCACCTCCGTCCACTGCCACTGAAGAACTCCCTGGGTACACTTCCCAGACTGCATTCTGCTCCACCGCCTCCCCCAGATGCAACTATTTTTAGGTATTTATCATTCCCATACATGGATTTATCCTTTTCCTACATATGTATGTATCCTTGAGACATATGGGATGCTGTTTTGCATACTTTTAAACTAAATAATTATTGGTATCCTACTGTATGCATTCTTCTAGAACTTGCTTTTCTCACCGACACTATGTGTATGAGATTCATCCATGTTGGTATGTGTGGCTTTCACAACTGTGTAGTGTTTTGTTATTGTAATTGTTATTGTAATTCACTTATTCACAAAACAAATACTCCAGCTGTAAAGTAAGGAATAGCCCCCTTTAAATCTAAAGGGCATTAAAATTGGAACGAGCAATAGCAGTTGTCCCTCCCTGCTTTACTTTCCCCCCTGCCTCGAACCAATTTGATATCAGTATTTAGTTTAAATCCTCAGTAAGTTCAGTTATGTTCATTTCTAGAGTGGTAACTTACAAATAATCCCACGTTTTCAATAACAGAGACAAGTGCTCGTAGTAGAATACAGAAAAATGGAATGAATGACCATGTACTAACTGGCTGCCATGAAGATTTAATGAAATAACTCACAAGTGTGGGGAAAAACCCTGTGGGGTTACAGATTATACATCTGTGTAAAGAGTAGACCAGGCTCAGACTCAGATATTCTACAAAAGGAACTCCTTACACGAATGGAGCAAATCCATCTGTCGGGGAATAAAATAACCCAGTCTGGCACCTTATGTTCATCCTTCCGTCTTCAAATGGAAAAGAGCAAGTCAACTCGACATCAGCCCCGGGTGCCAGGGAGATTGGAGGCTGCAGATGAAGAAGTCGAGGCTCTGAGAGAAACCGGGAAATGGGAGCCCGGATGAAGCCAGCACTTTGAAGAAATAGTTGGTCCATCTGTCTTTGAGAGCTGCCTCAAGAAGGAACCAGCTGTCTGATATTGGAGAGAGCAGAATAATAACTTGCATTTAGAATAAAATCCTATTAGAAAGTAGCCAGGTCTGTTCGGTTTTGCTTGTTTCCAAATCACGCCCAGTGTCTTCATCCTGTTTTATAGGCTTGTGGAGTTGAGCACTGAGTATTTTAAATTATTTTGTAAGACTTAGCTGAGGGGAAGAAACTAACAAAAAACTTAAGGAGAAATACATATTATTCGTATTCCGTAAGACACAGGTCTGGAAAGAGCCTGGGGCAAGGAAGGGAAAAAGGGGGCGGGGGGGGGGGTACACTTAGGTTGTCCTTATGTCTGTCTTTTTTTATTCAAACCTAGACATAACTTTCCATCATAGAATTCTACGCTCACCTAGAACTTTAAATCTGCAGACAGTACTCAAGAGTTTTGAAGGCCGGGCGAGGTGGCTCACGCCTGTAATCCTAGCACTTGGGAGGCCGAGGCGGGTGGATCGTTTGAGCTCAGGAGTTCGAGACCAGCCTGAGCAAGAGTGAGACCCCATCTCTACTAAAAATAGAAAGAAATTATCTGGCCAACTAAAAATATATACAGAAAAAATTAGCCAGGCATGGTGGCGCATGCCTGTAGTCCCAGCTACTCGGGAGGCTGAGGCAGGAGGATCGCTTGAGCCCAGGAGTTTGAGGTTGCTGTGAGCAAGGCTGATGCCATGGCACTCACTCTAGCCCGGGCAACAGAGTGAGACTCTGTCTCAAAAAAAAAAAAAAGAGTTTTGAAGACACATCACAAACAAACCACAGAGCAGCAGCCTTGCCCATATTATTTATTAAGTAGAATCACCACGAGATCATGACTCATTGCTACTGGGCGGTGATATGCTTTGAATGTGTCCCCCAAAGTTCACGTCATGCAAACTTGATCCTCAAGGAGGAGGTATGGGAAGGCGTTTGGTTCTCGGGGACATGCCACCGTGAGTGGATCAATGCCATCATCTCGGGAAGGGGTTCATTATAAGAGGATGAGTTCGGCCCCCTCTTACTCCCTCTTGCCTCTCTCTCCCTTTCTGCCTCCCACCACGGGATAACCCAGCAGGAAGGATCCCCCAGATGCCAGCCCCTTGACCTTAAACTTTCCAGGCTCTAGAACTGGGAGGAAATAACTTTCTGTTCTTTGTCAATTGCCCAGTTCATGGTGTTCTGTCACAGCACCACGAAACGAAGACGGGGAGTATGACCACTGAGAATAAGTCGCTTTTGCAGTCTTGGTTCCTGATTTGAGCTCAAGCTCCCTGTAGTTCCTTCTCTCGACATCTCCTCCTCTTTGTCCGTGGCCGTCACAGACACGATCAGAGAGAGATTCCTTGGAGACTCATTCATAAAATGCACATTCACGGGGTCAACCCGTGGACTTCCTGGTTCAGGAGAGATGGAGAAAACAGTGAAACAGACATGGTCCCAGGCTACCACATGCAGTAGCATGGGAAGGGACTTTGCAACAGGGAGGTCACGAAGGAATCCTTGTGGTTTGCAGCTCAGGCCTTGGTGCCTTTGCTGGGTCGGTGTAGACAGGCTACATCGGGCTTGAATATCTGACCTCACGTCTTCAGACAGACGAAAATCATCACAAGAGTATTGTGGGGATTCTCTCCCCTACCACACTCCTTCCCTCACTCTCAGCTCAAATAGCCCCATAGCTCAAAACCGCTAAAAATATAAACTGTGATTCAGCTTTTAAAACTTCCGTGGTCCTCTCATAATAACAGAGGTTCAGAGACTGGAAGCAAGACAGAAAATCCAATTAATCCTTCCCCCATGGGCAAGCAACCTTATCAGATATTTTCCTGTAGCCCTAGCAGAAGTTTTGCATGAGAGAGCCCACCTGTCAGTTTTTCATATGGTTCAGGACAAACTCTCTGAGGCAGCATTTTTATTTTAACTCCGAGGTAAGTTTTATTAAAAATGCCTGTTACAGCCAGCCGGTGTCGGACTGTTGGTTTGCTAACTAGGCATAGACTGCAGAGGCTGGAATTCCTTGTTTTGTGCAGATGTGCATGGTCAACTATTAATAACAACTCCCAAAGCCAGGCGGCCAGGGGTCAGGCGGACCACAGGACCAAACATCTGGGGGAGAGACAGAGGAGGAGGGGACAGAGGAGCCCTCCCCGCCCTCCCCCTGCCAATTCACGTATTCCCGCATCAAATGCATTCTTTCCCCCATCCTGGACTGATTCCTTCTATAAAACTGGATCACACAAAGACATGGCCCAGAATTATATTCTGATTTTTCCTGTTGCCATATTTGTTATATTCGCATAACAAATACTATCAACGCATCAGATGCAAAATGCCGCAGAAAAGACTCGGGTTCTCTCGCGCTTGGAGGGCGTTTCCACGGAGCAAGGACATCAGATCCAGGGAATCGCATCGTCAGCCCCACTGGGTGGCCGAGCACCGTATGCGGGATGCAGTTTTCCCACCCCAGAGGGATATCTCTTACCTGTCCCAGTGTGGATCTTAAATCCTGAGTCCTGGATAAAGGACCCTCAGACATCTCACGTCGGACCACCAGGCACAGTCGTTGCTCGCCTGGCCCCCGCTGTTGGCATCTGAACCTGCCTCCACAGGAAGAAGCACCTCTGCCCTCTGCGCTCCCAGGTGAGGCCGGCAGAATTCTGGAGTTCACAGGCAACGTGGCCACACCTGAACTTGTCGTATTTCTCCTACGTCTGCTCCTGCCCCTCTCTCCTGCTCCTCCATCAGCGGCACCATCACCACTACCCGGTCAGAGGAGCTACAAAGTGAGATGATGCTGGAATCCTCGTCCTTACATGAATTTCTCTCCTCGAGCCTCAGCTCCTCAGGACTCGGGCTCCTCACCTGCCTCTAACCTGTGCCCAGCCACTCTGTGCCAGTCTGATGATGTGACCCCCACTCTGCCGACAGTGGCCCCCTGAGGCCCTCGGGAGGAAGTCCAAGCTCCTTGGCCGGGCACACAGACTCCTCATTCAGGGCCTGGCACATGGTGACTCCACACCTGCCCCTCTGACCTGCCCCACCTGGTCACCCGCTCACACCAGCCTTGTCGCAAGGCCCTGTGTGAGGGCCTGCGCTGTCCTGTAGATTGCAGCTACCATGGATCAGGGACGCCCACACTGTGCCTGCAGAAGTCAAGCTTGCTCTGTGAGCTGCCACCACTGTTGCTATATATTGTTAGAGACTTAAGATGCTAAAAGAAATATGAGAAGAGAGGGGGTCCTTCAGGGTTTCCTTGCTGTAGGCTGGGATGCTCAGGCCTTTTGCAGCAAACACGTACCTATCATTCGGGAGCCAGTGCAGGAGCGAGCCTGGGAAGCCCAGCTAATGGGCTGCAAAATGGTCTCATTAGGCACCATGGCCTCTCCAGTCACAGGCCTTCTGAGGTCGTTTGCTCCACTCTTTTGCCCCCTTTGGTTCTATTTACTTGTGGCCCTACTTCCCAGGCCAAGCCATATTGGGGAATCGTGAATTATCTGAAGTGTCCATTATGGATTAAGGAGAAAAGTGGAAAAAAGGGCAAGAACAAAGCTAAGCTGCACCTGCTATCACCAAAGAGGAGAGTGGGAATGGCCGCGGGGCCTTATACTTGATGATTTAGAGTGAGAACTATTTAGTTCCATCAAACTGATATGTTTCGATAATGATAGACCCAGATGAGTCAGATGGGATTTTATGGCTCATCTCTGTTCTTTTTCCCATTTATAGATGAGAAAACAATGAGGTCAAGCTCAGGGAAGTGAATTGCCCAAGACCCCTAGGGTGGTCAATAATGTCTGCGATTTCAAAGCTACAGCCTTAGTAGGCAGCTGGCCATCACCACAGCAGGCAGACCCTCCCCCAGGGCACCCAGGCTGCAGCAGGAGGATCTGGCTGACAGGTGGCCTTCACCCACCAAGGCCCATGGCTGGTGGCTCACTCCCCCATAGACTCAGCTGCAGCAACCCCTCTCCCTACCACTGACAGTTTCCTGGATCATGTCCTCCAAATATTGGGTTGGTGCAAAAGTAATTGTGGTTTTAGCGTTGTTGACATTTGCCATTTGATATTGGAATACATTCTTCAATAAATGTGGTTACGTTATACATCATTTTAATGTGCATTTCTCACTGCATGTTGTTTTGCTAATGACTTATTACTTGCTATTTATTTTAGACTATGGAAATGATGTTAGACAAAAAGCAAATTCAAGCAATTTTCTTATTTGAGTTCAAAATGAGTCATAAAGCAGCAGAGAACTTGAAACATCCACAATGCATTTGGCCCAGAAACTGCTAACGAGCGTACAGTTTCCAGTTTACATGGAAACTCTAGTTTAGAGTGGTGGTTCAAGAAGTTTTGCAAAGGAGATAAGAGCCTTGAAGGGAGTTGTGCAGTGGCCGGCCATCGGACATTGACAACGACCAACTGAGAGTAATCACGGAAGCTGATCCTCTCACAACTACAGGAGAAGTTGCTGAAGAATTCAACATCGACCAGTCTACAGTCATTTGGCATTTAAAGCAAATAATTAGAAAGGTGAAAAAGTTCAGTAAGTGAGTGCCTCATGAGCTGACCGAAAATCAAAACAATCGTCATTTTGAAGTATCATCTTCTCTTATTTGTACACAACAACAACAAACCATTTCTCCATCAGATTGTGATGTGTGACAAAAAGTGGATCTCACATGACAACCAGCATCACCCAGTTCAGTGGCTGGACCGAGAAGCAGCTCCAAAGCACTTCCCAAAGCCAATGCTTTCCAAGAGTTCGTTGAATCCCAAAGCACAGATTTTTACGCTACAGGAATAAACAAACTTATTTCTCATGGGCAAAAATGTGCTGATTGTAATGGTTCCTATTTTGGTTAATACAGGTGTGTCTGAGCCTAGTTATAATGATCTAAAATTCACAGTCCAAAACCGCAATTACTGTTGCACTGACCATATCACAGCTATAAATGTCCACCACGGCCCTTCGTGAATATTCAGCCTGCCTTGGACAGGGCATATTTACAAAGATGGAGATTGATTTCCCTATTTGTGTTTATATCCATGGGTTTGGCAAGTTTGAGGTCCAAGCAAAGAAGAGAGAGAGGTAGGGCCCTACGCTCACATGCAGTTGATGCTTTGCACAAATCCTGGGGGTTTATGAGGTTTGTACTCTAGTTTCCGATGCAAATTATTTTAATGCCTTCATTAGCATCTCATTGTAAACTGTGGCATTCTTAATAATTCAAACGGTTAATACAGGGATGAATTGTGTTTTATCTTTTTGAATCAGAGGGCTATGAAAACAAGTGTTTTTGAGTGGAAGAGACAAAACCACTGGAAGTGAGTTAGCTAGGATGTCTTTGGCCAGGCCATGCATTTAAACATCACTGGTTAAGATTAAGATGCCCTCTTTCAGCGGTAAGAAATCGTAATTTGGGGATTCCAATTATATTTTCCGCACAGAACCCCTCTCACGACTTTCTGTTCCAAGAGTCAGTCTCCCCATGGCAGTGAGGACCCCTGCCTTTTCCAGTTCCCCGGCTCTACAGGAATGATTTAATTAGGAAGTGGAACTCATTTTCCTTGATAGCTGGAAATTTGTCCTTTGAATTTTCCTTCATGGCATTCCTAACATGGCTTCTCACTGGCAAACTTGTCCTTATAATTTCTAAATCCTCTCCATTCATTTCCTTCTATGAGTGCTCCACCAAATTTGATGGGTACTCTATTCGCTCTGGTTTGCAATTCACTAATTGGTCCCATGTATAAGACCTAATGCTATGGGGTGAAGGGGATGGATGCAGGATGGGGCACTGAGCAAGGGACATCACAGAAAGGTGCTGAAACACAGGTCTTACAACTGCTATCAGGCTACATTCCACTTTGCTTCTCCTCTGTAGCCCTCTTATAAATCATTGACCTGTTCTTGTTTTTTTTTTTTTTTGAGACAGAGTCTCGCTTTGTTGCCCGGGCTAGAGTGAGTGCCGTGGCATCAGCCTAGCTCACAGCAACCTCAAACTCCTGGGCTTAAGCTATCCTACTACCTCAGCCTCCTGAGTAGCTGGGACTACAGGCATGCGCCACCATGCCTGACTAATTTTTTCTATATATATTTTTAGTTGGCCAGATAATTTCTTTCTATTTTTAGTAAAGACGGGGGGTCTCGCTCTTGCTCAGGCTGGTTTCAAACTCCTGACCTCGAGCGATCCACCCGTCTCGGCCTCCCAGAGTGCTAGGATTACAGGCATGAGCCACCGAGCCTGGCCTGTGTTCTTGGTTTTGAAATGGTAATCAGTAACCACAGCTAATCCTCCTCTGCCTCTCTTGCCAGGGAACTCATGGGAAAAGACTCCCAAATCTTTTGTAGTGACTCGATATCAGATGACAGATTCTTCTTCCCAAGGTTGCTTTTAAATGGGCATTTTACAGCAGACGATCTTGTTGGAGGTCTGGGCGCAGAGATGGCACTTGTGAGATCAGGTGGTGGAGGCGAAGTCCCTTAGGTAGCTGCATGTGAAGGACATCGGGCCCTTCCTCCATCTCCTTCCACAGCGATCTCTTCGTGGAATAAACTGAAGCCAGGAGGGGGTGCCTGGAACACATCTTTATATGTGGTCGAGGGAAGCCACGGGCAACAGGAGATGATATTAGAATGCATAAGGAAAAATTAAAACTGAAAGCAAATGTCAAAGCCAATTTCTTAAATAATTGCTTATCCAGGGTACAAGGAACCTGCCCCTGAAATACGCACTTATCTCGGAAATATGCAGCCACCCCACCAAGAGATCATATATGGAAAATGAGTTGAGCGGATGAGTAATTTAATGAGAATTTCTTCTGCTGGTTTCCAAGCATTGTCAAGACTGTGCGCCTGTCATCTGGATTGGTTTAAAATAAAACTCAGTTGGTTTTTTTTTTTTTTTTTTTTAAGAACAGATGGAAAGAGGGACACAAAGGCAAACAGTATGCAAACAACAGCAGAGTCTCAAACAGGAGTGGGTAAAGCGATGAAAAACAGAAGTCTAGGAAATAGCTACAACTTCAGTCCTGGAAAGGCATTTTCCAATCTACTACGTAGACACTTTCAAGATGAAGCACCTCTGTTCCCCACCTTCAGTGACGGATCAGACTCTGGGGTCTGGTGGGCCCTAGGGACTGGGGTGTCACCAGATCAGGGTCAGACTTGCGGGAGCATTTAGTGTTGCAAAATCAATACAAGGAGTTGGGAGTAATAGGAAAGTTTTCAAGCAAATGGAGAGAAATAACCTTACGACAAAAATCAGCATGACACGTACATTTTTTTTCATTACTAAGATGGGGGATTAAAAAAAACAAAGAATGAAAGAAAGCCAGCGTTGAAGGGAATCGAATGCTTACATAATTCAATAGAGAAAATGATCAAGTACTAAAGTGAAAGTTCTCATTTTGGAGACACAGGCATTGATCCGCCCAGACGATGACATCCCCAGACGTCGCATCCATCAGGCTGTCTCCGCGCCGTTCAATCGGGCAAAGGCTTCCAGCTGCTGCCCGCACAACTGTCCTAGTGCACGGCTGAGGGCCTCTGCAAGGCACCGTCCCCAAGCAAAAGCCAAAGGCAGCTCGGGTGCCCCTCTAATAGTGAGATGGGACATCTCGAGTGTCTGAAAGTGGACCTACCGCAATCGGTGGCTCTCCTTTGGGGTTGTGACGGGCAGCGAGAGTTTCTGGTAAATGTCACATGCAGGGTGTGGCCAGGGGGACACGGAGAGGCCCTGGAAGCATTTCAGAATTGCTCTCACTCCCCCTGACCCTACACACCGCATACACCGCAGGTGCACCCCGGAAGTGAGTTCAAACACTATTGGAGACCCAGCCGCTGCTGGAAACCACAGCCTCAGCAGATAGGTGCACTGGAGCAGCTGCAATTTTGGGGGCACCGACTTCCTTAAGGACAGAAATGGAGCAACACGGCAAAGAACACGGCAAAACACACTACGAGGAAGGTGCTGTTTGTACCTGAACTACAGGAAGAAAAGCCCCAGCCACAGATCTGTTGAATGCAATGGTACTTCCACACCAATGGCAGGATTCTGGTGCAAGAGAGAACCCACTTACAACTGCGGGCAGAAGTGTGTGCCGTTGTGTTCACTGTTGGTGCTGCCCACGGGATAGTTATGAATTAGAGCGAGGATGATCGTGGTGGTCCCCACAACTGCTTCCCTGTCCTTCCCCTCTGCCTGAGAGAGTCTCTTCCATCTACAAAGACCTAGAACCTTCTAGTCCCTCTTACCTGTATCAAGTGCTGCCCTCAGGACCTACCTGCACTCTGAGGAGAAAATGACAACTAATAGACAGCTCTCTGCAAAGCCCACATGCATTTTATGGCCTAATCCAAACGGCTATGGCTGCAGACTTCCCAGCACCAACAACAAGGGAGGAAACATGGCAAGGCCCGCACTTGGTGTAGCTATGAGTCCAGTCGCCGCTGAAGCTCCCCTGAGAAGTAGAGAACCTCACCCAGCCTCACTCAGCACCTGCCCTGGTCCACACAGGCCCAGCACCCACCGCACTCCCAACAGTGCACCCCTAATAGCTACAAGAAAAAAAATCCCAGGTATGCAGCACGAAACTTGAGGTTCCCATTTCATCTCAGAAACTGGATTACTAGAGGCACACAATGAAAGTCACAGTCTTCCAAAAATCACATAACGTTGAGAAAAATTATTTATCCTTTGAAACCTCATCCAAATCACTTTTTAAAATAAGTCGTTTCACCAGGCATATCTCCATTTGCGGAGGAAACGACAATGGCATAATAATTTCAGAAGGAAACACCCATTGCTAATCTCCGAAAACCAGTTTGCAGTAGGTCAACAGGTTAGTGACCGTGAAGACATGTCCAGCTCTTGCTTCTCTTCTTTACCATTGTCAACTGAAGGAAAGAAGTCAAGCTTCTAAAGAACTAAAGCTGGTTTTATTCAGAAGTCTTACGGAGGACTGTAAACTGAGGACTTACTGAGGACTGTTCCGGCACCGTAGCTCAGCCCACTGTTTACCCACAGGCGGTGGAGGTTCAGGACGTGCAAAGTCACATCAAACTTGCTCAGAAGTTGAACCAAAGCAGAATCATGTCAAGGTGTGGGTGTCAGAGGACATCTGGTCATAGATTACAGAGGCGTAATTACTCACCCCTTCAGAAGTTATCTTACGTGGAGGGAAAGGCAAGGACTGGGTCATTTGTCTTCTAAGGAATGCTGTGACTCGGACGAGGGACGTGGGGGCTGTGTGCTGCGTCCTGGTTTGTTTTCAAAGCATTTCTCCAGAGAGCTGCACGTCATCACAGAGCCAGGGGCTTTGCAAAATGATGCTGGCGAGCAGAAATAAGCAAAAATAGCTTCTTCCGTGCACTACTCTGTCTCATACCATGTTTTGAGGGCCTTTCAGGGCGCTGCCAATTTCCCCAGCTCCTAACTTGCAACTCGTCCCTGTCACACCTGTCATCGAGCTGAAGCCATAGGGGAGCTGACAGAGGCGCAGCTGGACGACACTCCCTGATCCAGCAGCGCCCCCCAGCACGGGTCCAGGAAATCACCAACGGACAGCCCAGGCCCCTGGGAGAGCTGTGGCTCTGGGAAGGCCAGCGTTGTCTGGCCGACCACGTATCACAAGCTGGTTAGATGCCCTGTGAGTCACTGGATGCAGTATAAGAAGAGGGAAGACGGGTGTCTATCATTAGGACCTTCGGCCAAGCGGGTGTCAGGAAGGACTTTAAACTGTAGTGGTCTGTCACTTTCATTCTGACCATTCAACTGGATGCCCACGAGGCTCTGAGCACTTACCAGGCTGCTCTTGTCTTGCCCCTTAGTGAACAGAACGTACAGGTCTTTGCCACCTTGTGTCCTGCCTGGGAACGATGTCCCCACAGCAAGAGCCCCTCCTAATGGTCCCAGGCAAAATGGCAGCCAGGTGTTCAAACCTTGTCTTCTGAGCCTTCCTCCACCTCCTCCTTTTGCTTCCTTCTCCCCTCCCAAAGAAGTCACCTGACCCCAGACTCCCAGTACCCTGGGACCTCTTGCACCCATCACTCAAGTAGCACCCCTAGGGGTGGTCCCTCGGCTAACTTTCCTATTTGAAATTCAGCTTTGTGTTCTGTTTGTCAGACATGAGCAAAGGACAGCGAGAGCTTTAAAGCAGACAAAACATGCCTGCTACATAAGGCAAGACCCCTCTCGGGAACCAAAGCCCAAACCATTTCATCTCAAGGTCTAAGGACCTTGACAAAGGGGACTCAGCTATGGTTTGGATATTTGTCCCTGCAAACCTCATGTTGGGGAGGGGGGGCTCATGGGAGGATCCCTAATGAACAGGTTAGTGCCCCCGGCAGGCACGAGTGAGTTCTCACTCTGTGAGGAAACAGTCCCCCGGAGAGCTGGTTGTCATGAGAGCCTGACACCCCCTAATCTGCACACTCCAGCTGCCCTTCAACTTCCCACGAGCAGCGGCAGCTCCCTGACACCCTGCCCAGAAGCAGACGCGGGTGCCAGGCTTCCTGCACAACCTGCAGAACCGTGAGCCAGACAAACCTCTTTTCTTCATCGATTACCCAGCCTCGGGTAGTCCTGAGCAACGCAAAACGGTCTCAGACAGACTCTAACAGTGAAAACTTCCAGGCCTCGGTTTATGTCATTTTTGTCAGGGGCCATTTTTACTTGTCTCGTTCCACACTCGAGACAACCAGCAAGTCTGTTTCTGAGTTAGTGTGTGCGGAGACAAGGGACACTCACCTGTGGCTGCGTGTCTTCCAGCAAATTCTCCTCCCAAGCCCAGCCATCTGCTGCTTTCACTACTTTTCATTCGCTCACTCGCTCGTTCACTTACTCATTCCAGCAAGTCGACGTGTTTGCGTGTTCTGTGTCCTACACTGCATCTCTTCAAGATCAGTGGTCTCTCTGCGAACCCTCTGCCTGGTTTCCCCCGGTGGGGTCCGCAGCATGGCTTCCTCCTTCCACTCGGGGAGGCAGGGTTGGGGGATGCACATACCCCAGCTCTTGTCTCCATTGTTACTAACTCCATGATTCCATGTTCTACTACTCATCTCAAAAATGTATAATTGGTGCCTCTTTCTAACGGTCCTGCATTTGGCCTCATGGGATTATCTTCTTCACCTCTCTCACAAAAACAAAAACAAAAAAATATTAAAGTTCAATTAGGTTACCAGCTGCTTTGAAGATACATAATGAGAGGCTGGTGTAAGCACAGCCCAGGACTGGAAATTTCCATGAGGGTGGCCTTGGAGCCAAATGGTGCCCAACAAAACCATCGGCAAACCATTGAGAAGGAATAAAAAAAGAGATGAAAAAGAAAATAAAGGAAGAGAAAATGTACGAAAAGAGGAAAGAAGAATGAAAGACAGGTGGAAAAGGAGAAGGTAAAAAGAGAAAATAGGGATGAGGGTTAAAAACCAGAGAGACGGGAGGAGGAGACAACAGTCGGATCTCAAGAGGGAAAAGTATCTGGGGCCAGGTGCTAATGACATCCTCTTTTGCCCAGCCCTGAATCCCAGCCACATGCACAGAGCTTTTTTTCAGAAGCAGAAATAACTACTTATTTTTTTTTATCCCTCCACAGATGAGTGTCCTCTGAGGTCTTGTTTTGTTTCTTTCTTGTCCCCCACCCAACTAGTCAGGAGCTTTAAAACTCGCTCAGTGCCAAAACACACTTCACTGCCATTGCAATACAAATGGAAGGAGGAGCACTAAGGAGAGGGTGGGAGCTTTCTTCTCTGCCTTCCCAATCACAGGGGTTTTAAGCGTTCTGCTCACACCTTCCAAAGATGGTCTTAACCGAGCTGATGATTCAAGGCTTGGTGGATTCAAAGGACCATATCCCTGTGCTGAGCTATACGTAGCGCTGTGATGCTTTCTGAATCAGGGTTTCCAGTTCATCGGTTTATAATCATTTGCAAGGAGTTGAAAGTTTTCTTCTAAACAAATCTAACTGTATGGAAAGATCTATCAACACAGGAGAGGAAAACTGCTGACTGATGGGTAACACGACAATACCATATGGACCACGAGGCTGTGTGCCCAAGACTCGTCTTTTTTCAAAGCTTGAAAATGAATTCCTCCTGCCCTGCACACTCAGGAGGGTTTACGAGCAGCCTAATTAATTAGAAGCATCTATGTGTCTGACGGGGACGCTCCCTCGGCTGGAACAGGCGCGCTCTGCTTCTCCTGAGTCCCTTGCTAGTCCCTCTAATATTATTATTTTTTAAACACAGTTCCAAACCATTTTTTACAGCCTCCAGGGTCTGGCCATGGGGAGCCTTCCACAAATCAGTCCCAGTTCCTCTGTGCTGCCTATTCTCAACTGAAGCAAAATACATGTATATCAGTGGAATGTTAAACAATTACTTTCTTTAAACCTTTCTCATTTCCGATCACATGGAAAGGCAGTGTGATAGCTAACCAGACATGAATAAGTAATGGAAGATTAAAAAAAAAAAAAAAGCAGCAGAAAATTTAAATAAAATAGCCCTCATTACGGTGCTTAATTCTCTGCATTGCTAAGAAGACAGCCGTCTGGAGCAGCGGCAAGGTGGGTATTAAGGAGGCACGTGCCCCACGGTGCAGCATTGGAACCAGAGGTTTGACTCCAGGCCTGGGGAAGACAGACAGGGGATGTTATCTAGGAGCAATGTGATTGTGTTGATTCATCTGCTATTTTTATTCTGCATTTGAAAGGAATGAAGACTGACTATCCCAAGGCGATAAAGGAGGTCTTAGAAATGCCGAATTTCTTTTCAAGTTTCTCCCAGGAAGTTGCTCCCTCCTGCAGCAGAGGTTGCCCGGGCAGTAAGCTTTGCCTCAGCGCCCTCTTGTGTTCAGAGCGGGCCATGACGCCGTTTCCTAACCTTTCTGTCGGAGAAACTCCATTATTACTCTAATTACAGATTAATTACACCCTTTCATCAAGCGTAGAAGAAGAATCCATACAAAGCATGACGGCTAGAAAGCAGAAGACATGCTTTTTTCTTTTTATTGCAAAATCATTTCTTTGCAACGCTCTTTCACTTTAGTAGTGGAGGGCTTTGCGCTGTAGTCAGAGGCGCTGGGTTGGAGTCGGAGCTCTCCAGCTCACACACAGCCTGTTCCTGGGCAAGTTACCAACTTCTCTGCGTCCAGGACTCTGCATTGCAGTACTTATATCCCAGGGTAGTTCTGAACACGGGACATAAAGGACTTTGAAAGTGCCTGGAGCCCTGCAATAAGTGTTAGCTGTTGGTCTTTATTGTTGTTATTTTTTTTAAATAAGTCAAAGAATTGCTACATTTGTGCTCGAAGAGACTTCAGAGATAATTAGGTCCAATTTTATCGTTTTTCAGTTGATAAACCTCCAATCCAAAGGAGCAAAGTGACCTAGCTGATCGATGGCAGAGCTGAAATCAGAACTTAATTCTTTTGGCTCTACGGGGCCCAGGTCCTCAGCCTCCCTGCAGATGGCTCCTTTGGGGAGCACTCCTGTCGCTCCCAGGGGCTTCCTACAGGGTCGGGGGTGATGCGGGATGCTGCAGGCACGGTACCAAGCCACATTCAAATACCAGGCTCAGTGGTCCGGGCACAGGAGTAATGAGTAATCCCTGTTCATTTTTTTATTAGGATAGTGCCATGACGTTGAGATCTTTAATCCAGGACTGTGAGAGAATAGGATGATCTGAGTTACAGTCTACCTAAAAATACGGGCCTCTGCCACGTTCAGGAAGACTAGAATGATCACACACACATACACACAAACACGCATACATCCCATGCTTGTAAATCTGTTTCCAGAGTGCCAGAATCCTAGCCCTCCTCGTCTTCTGGATAATACCCAACTCCAAAGGCCGAGGTTCCAAGAGAGCCTTGTGTGAGTGTGGAACAAAGAGGCATGCTGGCTACAGAACTGACTTTTCTCATGGAAAGATTCTGTTCGTTTCAGTTTTAAAGAAGATACCGTATCCCCAAAGGACGAATACTATACGAGTCCACTTACATGAGCTACGCACAATAGTCAAATACTCACAGAGACAGAAAGGAGAACAGAGGTTGCCAGGGCTGGGGGAGGAAGAATGGGGTATTATTGTTAAATGGGTGTGGCCAATGTTGCCATGGAAATGGAACACCAATCTGCAGATTAGTTACTCGACTTAATGTCTATTGGGCTAAATATTATTTTCTCTTGCATTAAGACTCATAGTACAACACAGGCTTAAGCTCCCCTTTTGGGTGACCTTCTGGTATTTCTTAATCCCCTTTGGATTTTCCTGCTGCACCTATGGCTGATATACACAGAAACTGGTGTAAACACAGTAACTGGCCAAAGTATTTTATGGTCCCTGAACATGAACAGTGGCCATTAATGAAGGAAACTAGAAAACTCTCTTCCAAAGCAAACAAAGACATGTGGACTTCAAATATGAAACATCAGCATATAGCAATCACCAGACTCACCGGTCAGCGTGTTTGTTTGGAAAGAGGTCCAGAGTAGAGATGGGAAGACCCAGGTTCTAGTTCCAGCTCACCCAATCATTTGCTGTAGGACCCTGGTAAGTGGAGTGACTTCTCTGGGCCTCAGATTTTCTTTTCTAAAACAAGGGACTCATGAAGTGAGCCCTAAAGTCTTATCATAGTTTCATTCTATGACCTGGGCCCAATATTGGTCCGGGTCTACCATGGCTGTGAGGTAGGGTACTATCCACAACTACGTAACTGAAAACCTTTCAAATGAAATTTAATCATACTAAGAATACAATCTGATTGACCACATTAAAAAATTAGACTGCTATTTATCTTTCCGGAATAATCTGCAATGCAGAGTGGGAGGCTGAACATAGGATATCACATATCAAAGCAAAAAGAAAATCGGTGAGCACAACATACAAGATTTTTTGTGCAAGATTGCCCTCTTAACACCCACTCTTTCTTTTTAAACACTCATGTAAATCATTCAATCCCAAAAACTTGGGTCCCACCCCCTTAGCTTTTCTACTGACACTATGGATATGCAGAAATCAGAGACAACTCTGACAAGACATACATGAGGTAAGACAGAACAAGCCTTTCTTGAAATCTAGACTAGATACATGAGAGCAAGAAGCAGGAAAAAAGATGAAGACTTTTCAAATTCCTTTCTGCCTTCATCTGAAAATTTCCCCTCAGAAATGAGATTAGTGAAAAGTTACAAGCACCATTTTATAAGTAGGATGAGTTGCGTGTGTTTTATACTGTTAATTTTGTACGATGGAAACTATGTTTCAGCGCAAATGGTCCTATACTGCTAGCTGGCTACACTCTGCAAAAGGACGTATGGAAAAGATCTTCATAAAAAAATATCTGTGGTGTAAGCTATTACAGTCCTTCTGTGTGGAAAGGCATTAAAACAGAACTCTCAAGTGTAAGAGCAAAGGTCATTTTTCTTTTCAGGGGACACTGTGATTTCCCCCAAGAAAAGGAAGAATTGAATACCCTCTTTGATGCTCCGTTTCCACTCCAGACTTCTGATCTACCCTAGTCCTTTTCCTCTTCATTATACCTCGAGGGACTGGGAGTAGACTAGATCTTGGCTGCAGCATCTCAACTCTTACAGAGACTAGACTCAAGGGACTCATTACCCTACTTCCTCAAAAAGTCCAGGGCGAAGAAACAAATGAACCAGTCTAAAGATTCTGGGATTGGAAAGAAGTTGCAATCTGTCCCATGACAGTTTTATGAGCTTAATCTACCCAACGGGTCTGAAAGAAGCCATATTGTCTTATTAAAAGTAATGGTACAAATTTTTCCGAGTTTGACACAAAACTATACTTTTGTTAAAAGAATGTTTTATAAACTATGTCAATCGTAACTGAATTCTTATTAGAATGGTATTTTTGTGGCAAAAAGCCTGCAGGCCCTCAGGAGGCATGTTAGAAACTTTGTATGTGCTGCAACTTGGAGCTTATCTATATGCTAATGAAGGTATGTTTGTTTTATTAACAAAATGGGGTGAACAGCTTTATCATATGAAAACCATATAAGTCCTTTGCAGTCAAGAAAAACTGGTTCAAATGCCAGGTCTGTCATTTATTTGCTTTGTGAATATATGGGTGTGTTTATCTATACAAGCCTCAGTCTCAGCAAACTGAAAACTTTAGTGCCTGCCTTCAAGGTGAGGAGTGAACGAAATAACATTTATGAAGTACTCCCATCTGTGCCTGGCACACAAGAAGTCTCCGGTAAACGGCAGCTGCTGCTATCATCACCGTCATCGTTCCATGGTGCAAGTCATTTTGAGATGATCACGTCTATGATTTGAAAATATCGCCAAACTAAATGTTTTTCCAAATGCAACAGATATATCTAAATGTTTCCGGAGTCACTTGAGGTTTATTAAACTGATAAATGACCAGAGACATTTATTAAATCCTCTATTAAAGAAGAGGAATGAAGAAATCCTTGTTCTGCTTCTGTAACATTAACTGAGGGTTGCCTGAATACCACCTTAGGTAATAGAATATTACAAAGCAATCATACTCAAGATCCTTTAAAGACAGAAATGACGCATGAGGAGGGGGAAAGTTTACCGAACTCTTTCATAAGCAGGCTATTATTCTTGAAGGACATTCTCAAATAACTAAAAATGAGCAATCTTCTAGAACAATGGAAAACAATCCAAGTAGTCATTTCTTGAGTATACCTCTTTAGAGGACGAATATGACACCACTAAAGGAATTCTCACCATGGGAAACAGTTGCCGTAAGTGACAAGAATACCAAGAATGCAAAGCTCAAAGCCAGAATTCCATCTCTGTTCTGCCTAATAATAGCTGTCAGAGCTATTTCCAGCCATTTAGGCCTCTGAGTCTCAGATTCCTCATGTATAATACCACCTACTCTACCGGGTTGTTTTGTAAATCAGAAATGAAATGATTATAAATCTTTTTATAATCTATAAAATAATATAACTGCTGTCAGTTATGGTGTGCTGGAGCCAGCTTATACTTCCTGGTGAGAGCCAATGGATAAGTTTTCAAGAATTTTATGAACCACTTGTTACACCATTAGTAGCCTGAAATCAGCCATCATGGGAATATTTACACCATGGAAATGGGCAGACATTGCAAATCAGGACCTCTTTTTTTTCCTGGAGAGCGGATTATTAAACACCAGCACACTACTGGTTCTAGTTGCTGTTATAAATATATTAAAACTTCCTAAGCCTACAGATGAATGAGCAAAAAGGAATCTACTATGAGGAGATATATCTCAATCAGACTCTTAAAGAAGCAATATAATCAGACATAGTGTAGCACATTTCCATCAGACATATGGAATCGAAAAGAAGACAGCAGAATATTCACTTTATTAGTGATGCAAGAAATATGATGGCACACTAAGAAGCGAAAACGGAAAAATACCACAGGTTCCTGCAACCTCTTGTACACCCTGTGGTCTGAACTTGGTTTCGAATGGCATCACTAAACTGCATAACCACTGAAGATCTGCCAAAATGTAAAACAAGTTAAAAGATAGGGGATTGCTTTTAAGCTGGGTTCTCAGAAGTGTGCTGGTTTCCAAATAGACAGGTGCAGAGACACAGCTTCCATAAAGGAGACAATGAGCGCAGACGCTGTTCCTCAGAGCTGCTGCACGGTGAGTGATTGATCAAGAGTTATAGATTATATTTTAAAATAGCAATCACCTTTTGGATTTTGGAGACCCTTCCTGAAAACCTCTGACCGATCAATACCATTCGTGAAGGTCGCCCTGCAATTCACCAATACCTTACATTGCAAGACACCTTTTCTGACATTTCCACGTCCCCAGATACCTGGCACAACCAAGGAAGCAGGCAGGAGTTAGTAAAATATGCCTGAAAGTGCACGAGCTCCTACGGTGTCCCCAGAGCACATGGACGTGCACAGGAAACCTGGGCTTCACGGCATCTTTTTTGAGAGCAAAGAGAAAAAGGAAGACCACAGGAATCGAATCCAAATTGCAACCTTCAGTTGAACAACAACAAAAAGTCTTATAAAATGGCGAGTGAGTGGAATCAGAAGTAGGAGGGTGAAGAAAGGATCGTGGGAAGGAGGAAGGCAGCAGACAGCACAGATCGGACTGAAGACAGGCACCCTCGCCACAGCCAGAGGCAAGCACGGCTCACTACGCGAGTTCAAAACCATGCCCTGCCCTGCTAATAAGGTTTTTCTGTTCAAAAAGGATCCAAAGGAAATTACCAAGTTTTATCCGCAGGGAGCCCTAAATGAATTATAAACTGACTAAATATTGGAATCACCTGCAGAGCTGTGGGAAAAATGCTGAGTGCAGACCCCACCTCAGACCCAGGGCCCAGCAGGTGGCCCTGGGGCGTCCCTAGCGAAGGCAGAGTGCCACGGCCACAAATAAGCAGCGACTTAACGTCTTGGAAGACAAGACTGGAAATTCCATGAGGCTATGTTTTATGGGGCAACTGAAATGTTGATTGAGTTAGTAAAATCTGTTTTATGTGACTTTTCTGTTGAAACACCTGCCTTGACACAAGTGGCTGGTGAGTTTTGATGTTCTTCAGGCTCCGTCTATGGTTGTCTTTAGCGTGGCAGACCACGTGGCGGTCTTTAGCGTGGCAGGCCACACCGGCAGACCACGTGGCGGTCTTTAGCGTGGCAGACCACACCGGCAGACCACGTGGCGGTCTTTAGCGTGGCAGACCACTGGGATGCCTTTCCTGCCGGGGATTTAACCCGGGCCTACAGCTGGGAGGGTGACTGACTTTCTCTCTCTAAGCTCAAGTGCCTTTGGGACAATTTGACTTCAAGATGGGGCAGTGGCAATTGCAAGGAACTTCGGTTTCTCTTCTAGACACCTTTTAGAGAGCGCTTGGAAAATGCAACCACAGAAACCGAGCAGCATTCCTGAAGGCGCTAAGCGACCGTCCCTGTCGCCATTCCACCTTGCTCAGTGCCGCCGTGTGGTCAGGACGGTGAGAAATCACAGCGCATCGGGGCTGTGCTGATTGCAGAAGAAAGTAAAACAGGCTTCAGCTAACTTCAAGACTCTCTCACAATTCCAGGTTATTGTTTGCTTGTGTTAGTTACAAATTCACAGCATCCCCAAAAATACTGGCAAGGTCCTTGGAGAATATCTAGTGTAAATAACTCTTAACTTTTGCTGAGAGGAAACCGAGACCCAGGGGGTGTGAATGACAGTAACGATGCTACCCGGACACCAGAGACAAAACCCACGGGTGGTAATTCCCAGGCGGGTGGCCTCTCCACCCGCCTTGAGTTCCATCAATGACAATAATCCAGATCATCAGATATATAATGTTCTAATCAGTGAAGCAGATCAGAGCTTTTCTGTGCTCGACAGGCCATCGTTGTCAACAAATGATGGAAAATTGTAATGCAGTAAGAGTAGCACTTTCACTTCTGAGCTGGATTTGTGCCACATCGGAGTCTGTAGGTCTGTAGGGTCCCTGTTCCCCTACCCCCACCCCACTCACTTTGTTTCTCTGTCCCGACCCAAAACCGCAGAGTGCCTTGACCGCTCTGCGACCCAGCCAGCTGCAGGGTTTTCCCAGCAGGCTTGAACCCAGACTGGGACCTTGAACATTCCCAGGCGCTGATAAAGGTGTCTCAGTTGTTGCCTAAAACACTGAAAGAAACTGGCCCCGGCCCTGAGCCAAATTCCTTACACTCTTATATAAACTCCATGCCCCGACCCCTCGCTGCAGACATGCCGAGGTAGATATCTCACTGTCGTCTCCAGGGTTACTGCAGCTCTCTAAGCTCACCTAATAAATGCTCTGAACAGATCACCCCCGCATTTAGTGCTTGTTTCTTTGACATCCCAACGAGCCCCATTTCGGGAAGGTTTGGGGCACTCCCTTGCGGGAACTCCCCTGCCGCCGCTCTTGGGGCCATTCTAGACTCAGGTTTCCCAGGATGAAACAAGGTCATGAAATGAAGCTCCAAGAAAACGTGAAGGGAAATACCCTGACTTCAGTTCCCCACCAAGCAGAAGTGGGAACAGTGGCCACAACCTGCTGACGCGGGGTTAGCAAGCTCCCTGGGTCGCGGCTGCATAAGGACTTGCCGGCTTCTCTCAGGATGGTCGTGTTCCCGAGCACAGGAGAATTACCCTGGAGGAGCAGGGATAGAAGAGAAAACCATTGCACGGGAACGAACCGGACTGCAGTAGCTGCAAGAACATATGAGCAAACCCATCTTTAAAATAAGTAGGACAGATTTCCACAAAGGTGTTTCAACATCTCTGATGTCAAAACAGAATTTGCATTCCCCACTGCATTTTAATGCGTAGCCCCAAGACACGGAGCAGAACAGAGAGGGGGACAGAGGATGCTTAACTGTCCTCATGCACCCAGACCTGCCACCTTCTTCCTCCCACTACGCAGAGTTTCTGCCCTGCATGTCACCATCCCACATGCCACAGGATTCGTTAAGTTTCAACGCTCTGTGACACATAAATATGCGATCCAACTAAGAGCTCATAAAGGTCACCATCCAAATTGGGCGACACATCTCCCATCTGATCATTGTAGCAGCTAATGAGCTGTTTAGGCTCACACAGCTTGACAAACATTTGTAGGAGTTTGTGTTCGCCGAAGCCTTTGGCATATGCACACGGAGGCTGAAACAAAGCTGTGAGTACAATAGCCGACAATCGCGGGGACAGTCGCAGCTCAACTCCACGACGCTCACGTTCTGAGGGCAACGCGAGGGCTTGAATTTCAACAGCACAGGGGCTGCTTGATTTGGATGTTACATCAAATTAATGGCTGACCGAGCAGTGAGAGGATCCTTTGGAATGTGCACGTGAATATGTTCAATGAAGACAGATGCGTCCATGATTTTTCAGACTCTGAATCAAGACCCTAATTGGGGGCTTCCTTTTGCGGACGGTCAAAGTGGATCAGCTGAAGAAACAGAAGGAAAAGCAGCACCTCCCTTTAGGTAAAATCACCCATCAAATAACTTCTCGGAAAGGAAGACAAATCCAACTTAGGAAAAAAAAGCACATGACAAAATTTTGGTTTAAAGACATGAGTAACCATCTCTAGTTCATTGCTGACCCCAAACCTTGCCCTCCAATATTTGTGGCTTAGGTTTTACGTCGTGAATACAAGAAAAGTGACTACTTTATGAAGAGCATTCAAAAAAAAGAAGTAGGATTTCAAGTTTTGGAGGGAGGATTTTTGTTTGTTTTAACGGAAATTAAGTTGCATTGCTTGTATCAGATGGGGAACATTTTATCACTGTGGGTGAAGTGCCAAGCTCATGTACAGAAAGTCATTTTTTCCTTTTTCATTTATTTGACAGATAAAAATTGTATAGATTACGTACATGTTTTGAAACATGTACATGTTGTGTAGGAAGCTATTATTTAAATATAACACATTCTTTTGTGATTCTTTACGCAGTAGTATAAAGTGAATGAAGATGCCTAAAATAAGCGTAAGTTTTCAAAAGTGTCATTCACAAATTTAAGAATTTTCAGAGGAAACTGCATTGACATTGAAAACTACTATTTTCTCCAACTTTTTAAAACACCACTACATAAAATTCTTTCCTGACCTCAAATTCTTTATTTTTCCTTAGATATTTCCTTAGGTTAAAGAATAATTTTATTTTATTAGTTTCTTCCATCAAATACCACTAAGTACATGGTGATTCACTATACACCACATGGAATTATAGAAATAACTGTGAAGTCTCAGGATGCAAAGCTGGACATTTCAGTTCATAATGACCAGAGATCACCCCTGCCAAGATTTAAAAGGATGAGAGGCTCGGATCAGGGAGGGTACATGAGCATTCACAGCTGTGAAAACTTTTCTTAGAAGTTTTATAGATATAGTTCTATATGTTACATAAGAGCACTGTATGCAAATGGATATTAGTAGGTATATATGCTAGGAGTTTTGCATCTATTTTATAACTTAATGGGCATTTTGCGAAAAGTTTTACACATTCTATAGCATAAGATCTATTATATTTTATACGTTCACTTACATCACCTCAGCTGTCCCTCACAATGACTGTAACAGGATTTCATCCTCATCTTATAGATGAGGAATCTGAGCTCAGGGAGAAAGAAGTTAAGTGATGTGCACACAACCAACCAACCAGTAAGGAGTAACCGGGATTAAAACTCAGGTCCACCAAGCAATAAAGCCCATGTAGAAGCCGGCTTCGTTTTGTTGATTTGTTTGTTTGTGGGTCGGTTTCAGCCCCAAGGTCACTGTCACACAGGAGGCTCCATGGGCCACCCTAACCCTAACCATGTGGGTGAGCAGCTTGGCCCTTTGTCTGGGATATTGCTGTACTCATCCCAGTCCTCTGCAGTGGACATCAGACTGTTATCGTCACTGTAGCTGGAAAAGAAGGCTGTTAAGGGAAGTCTCTGTAGTCTCATCGGGGCCACTAAGTTTCCCCCAAACTTTAAGTTCAACCATAAATTCAGGAACACAGGGACAGGAGATGCCAAGCCAACACTAAGCCAGGACAGGGCAGCTGCTGGATCTTGGCCCCAGGTCAAACCCAGAGCCCATCTGGGGTCCATCTTCAGCCTACTGCTCCACGTGGTCAATCGCTCACCACTTAGCCCTTCAACAAGAAGCTTGTGCCTGTTCCAGCCCCACCCTCTCCGTTCAGAAGCCCTGAAAATGCCAGTGCAGGCAGTTGTGTGCCACTTAAAGACACTTCAGTCAACAGTGGACCACATATATGACAGTGGTCTCATAAGATTATAATACCATATTTTTACTGTACCTTTTCTACGTTTAGATATGTTTAGATACACAAATACTTACCACTGTGCTACAATCGCCTGCAGGATTCAGTGCAGGAACACGCTATGCAGGCGTGTAGCCTGGGAGCAGTAGGCTAGACCCTATACCCTAGGTGCGTAGTAGGCTATGCCATCCCGGTGTGTGTAACTCTGTGATGTTCCCACAATGACAAACCTGCCTGATGACACACTTCTCAGAATGTGCCCCATCATTAAACGCTGTGTGACTGTATTTGATGATTTGGTTTCTGACAAATAGCTTTTCTCTTCAGTCTTTCCAAGGACAATGGTATTTTATCAAAGAAGTTTAAATACCTCCAGAAAGAATGCTAAAGGCAAGTATCAGAGCAAGGATGTCTAGCACAGCTCGGACGCATCCCCAAGCAGTATTACTCCTAAAAGCAGAAAAGAGTGGAATTCATTCGATTCTGTTTAAAAACCAAATCCACAGGGCCTTCTCTACCAAACTGCAGTCTAATCTTTTACAGTCGCTTTGAGGTCAAATATTGGGCCCAAATCCAAAACTATCTGGCATGACCTCTTGTCCCTTAAGATGGGATTTGCACGGTAGAGAAACTTAAACTTAGTTACAATTCTATTTCCCTTTCACATTAAAAGAAAAAGTCTCTGATTTCTTTCTACTCAGTATCATTTACAGTCTGGCCAATGCATTCTCCACTGCCTTCCCTCCTGACTCCGTCCTGCAGGGGAGATGGAATTGGCGGCTACTTAATCATCAATATCACCAAGCTGACGGGCTAAGTGCAGCCCATGATGCTAATGCCACATAAGACAGAGAGGAAACCTAAACTGAAAACTAAATGTGACTGGTTTAAACTCTGGAGCCTGAGAAATTAAAGAGTTAATTAGCCTCTATTACCCTACCTTAAGACCAGAAGCATGTCCCCTGAATGTTGATATCTGAATGCTTTACAAAGTATTAGGGAAATGAACAATGGTCCTAACAGCCTTTTCTGGTTACACCTAATGTGTACAAGGAAGATGCATAGAAAAGCCAGGCGTGTTTTTATACCCTTTGTACCCTTGCTGTACTCACGCCTCTCGCCCCCCACCCCGGGAGCAGCTCTCCTATATTGCCTTTGCTCAGCAATGCAAAGGAAAAGGAAACCAATGGAGCCTTCCACATCTAAAGCCTAAGATAAATAAGCTCGGAAATAAAGACTCAGAGTAATTGAATCGATGAGCGACTCCAAATGTCACCCGCAGATAGTGTGAAACAAGATCTCGCTCGTCGATGACAGAGAAAAGGTAAAATCATCTGAAATTTGTTCTTGTCAGTCAAGCCTTGGGAGGTCAGCAGACCGGTGTTTAATCCTGTCCCACCGCTTTCTGGCTGCGTGATCTCAAGCAAGTTACTCACCCTTCTGAGGCCTCCGTTTCATTACTGTAAACGAGGAAGAGCAGCCGTCCCTCCCCGACACTGCTGTTGCTGCCACAGCAGAACGCCCTGGGCAGCCCCACGTCTCAGCGGGCAAGGTGTCCTCCTGAGCACCCTCTCCCACGAGGGACAGAGTGGTGCGCCCCCGTAAACCTTGCGTCCTGTCCTGCAAAGCTGCCCAGGTTAACACTCTGATGCTCCCTATTCCAAGACCAGTATCCCCATTTTACATTCTAAACTTTTTGTACAATGGAGGCCCAGAGGAGTGGGGGGCTCCGCTCTCCCCAAACCCTTGTCCAGAGAAGCACGTGGCCTCCAGGCGACCACACCGCCTTCCCGCGGAGCCAGCCTGCGGGGAGGCCAGCTGGCCTCGTCGCCCTCTGTGCCTCCCTCCCCACGGCCCTTACACGTGCGCTGCTCGGTAATGACAGATCACGCCGGACCTCCCGCCCTGTCCCTGTCTCTGCCACGTCCTTTAACACCTGCAAAATAGGCATATCTGGGCTGGACTCGGTGTTGTGCGCCTGTGGTCCCAGCTACTCGGGAGGCTGAGGTGGGAGGATCCCTTGAGCCCAGGAGTTTGAGGTTTGCAGTGAGCTGTGATCACGCCACTGCACTCCAGCCCAGAAAACAGAGTGAGACCCTGTCTCAAAGGAAAATAAATAAATAAAAGGCGTATCTGTGCTTGGGGACACCTGCTCTTCCTTCAGGTGTGCAGTGCCACTTGAGGTATGAAGGGGTCCCATTTCCACCCACGTGGAGAACGTGCGTCCCCCCGCCGGCATTAGGCTATGCAGGTGACAATAATAATTGCCTGCTGCTCAGGGCAGATGCTGTTTCATACCACGTTTTGTGGCAGATTTGTCTTCCTGGCTCTGTGAGGGACGCTCAGGAGGTGACGACCATCATCTGCACATTCGCGGGTTCTCGGGGACACGGAGTTGAGGAAAAGCAGCATGTCACCCCCTTGCACACTGCTGTGCACCCAACAGCCAACAGCAGGACCTAGGGACCTAGGTCTTTGATGCCTTGTCAACTCACAAGATTATCTTTGACCCCGTAGACAAACCATCCTGCACACATTCTAGAGCTCTGCTACGAAAAGGAGGGGCAAGGGCCAGCTGCAACAGTGTCACCTGGAAACTCATCACAAATGCGTATTCTCAGGCCACCTACGCCCTCTTGCATCAGAACTGGCATTTTAACTAGCTTGCCAGATGGTTCAGATGCAGGGCGACGTCTGCAAGGCACCATGCTAGGGGAACTTCAAACGACTGTCAGCTCTTACCACTTAAATATTCACTCATTGTTTCACTCTACAAATATTTACAGTGAGCCCTCTACGTGCAAGACACCGAGGGGTGTGACTACGATATAATCCCCGCATCACGGAATACAGTCTAGCGGCGTAGTTTGATGCTGCCCAAAACTTGATCCAAGATACCAGGCTTGATATACAAAAGGCAGGGAAGAAAGGGGGCATTCACACACATCTCCAACTCACCCAGGTACAAAAATGTCATCTGCTTGTTAAAATAATCAAGGTGGCAGACAGGCCTGGAGTCAGACCAGCCCTGCTGCTGTCTTGACCCAGGGGCAGGACTGTAGGCAAACTGCCTCCCCGAGATGGGTCCCACCTGAAAAAACAAAATCTTGGACTTCAGGAACAACCATATTCTGCCCAGCTTTCTTAGCCTCTTCCTAATGTATCTGGTTTTATTCATTTATTCGGCAAATATTTGAGCAACACTATCTGCTGGGGACGACTTCAGTGCTGGGAATGCCTTGGTGACAAGATAAATGAGGCCCTATAAGCCAGCAATAAATGCCACGCCGAGCACTGAGACAGGGTAATGAGATCCGGTGTCGCTGGGTAGCTGCTTCCAGCTGGGGGGGTCAGGAAGTCCTCCCAGAGTAGCGTAATTTAACCTGAAACCCAAATGGCAAAAAAGAGAGAGCCGTGTAAAACTAAGGAGAAACCACTACAGGATGAGGAACCCCCCCCCCCAGGGTGTGAACAAGCATGGCGCAACCAGGCAGGTGGGGAAGGTTCTGGGCGCATAATGGCGAGAGGAGAGAGAAGGGTCCGATGAAGCCTCATCTCCAGGGAGTGTCCAGCCACGCAAGGCTGAGTAGCCAAGGGAACCTTCTAGATTAATTCCTGTGTATGAACGAAAGAGTTTAGGCAAGGATCTGATTTTAAATTCTCTCATTATAAATCTAAGTATTCGGCTGGGCACGGTGGCTCACGCCTGTAATCCCAGCACTCTGGGAGGCCGAGGCAGGTGGATTGCTCCAGGTCAGGAGTTCGAGACCAGCCTGAGCAAGAGCGAGACCCCCGTCTCTACTAAAAATAGAAAGAAATTACCTGGCCAACTAAAATACATATAGAAAAAATTAGCTGGGCATGGTGGCGCATGCCTGTAGTCCCAGCTACTTGGGAGGCTGAGGCAGGAGGATTGCTTAAGCCCAGGAGTTTGAGGTTGCTGTGAGCTAGGCTGATGCCACGGCACTCACTCTAGCCTGGCCAACACAGCGAGACTCTGTCTCAAAAAAAAAAAAAATAAAATGAAGTATTGAATATGCTGTTATGGACTGAATTGTGTCTCCCCTAACACTAACATGTTGAAGCCCTAACCCCCAGTGCTTCAGAATGTGAGTGTGTTCAGAGACAGGGTCTTCAAAGAGGTGATTAAATTGAAATGGGGTCATGAGGGTGGGCCCTAAACCAACCCTGCTGCCATCTTGAAAGCTGTGAGAAAAATAAATTTGTGTTGCTGAAGCCGCCCCATCTGCGGTGCTTAGCTACAGCAGCCCTGGCAAACCAGCGTAAATTGAAGAATTTGCGATCTTTATAACCACGCGCAGGAAACAGTAAGTTCCCCTCTGCTTCTCAAATGAGCCATGTTCTCAGAAAT
>CM052455.1:5289574-5337510 GCA_028533085.1 Varecia variegata
TTCATAGGATTAAATAGGAATCACTCAAACAATATCTCTAAAGCGCCTACATAAGAGTCTGCAAATGAATGATTCTGAAATATAGGACTGTTGGGTGAATAATACTTTGAAAAATCATATACCGCAAGTTCCATTCAGTCCTCAAATTCAGTACCCATTGATACGGAGTTCCAACTCAGCAAACCTTCACTAAGCCCTTACTGTATACAAAACGCACACAGACACTGGGGATAGAAGACTAATGACCTCATAAAGCAGGCACAGATTCTGGGGAAATAGAAATATAAACAAATATGAATAAAGCATGCAAAAAGAATTAAATATCTTCATCCTTTTTACTGTTTCTCTTTATTGAATATTTTGCTCTGTTTTATTTCTCTAAGGAATTGTCTCTTACCCTCTGGTCTGAGGTTGACTGTGTTAGTTAATTAACAGCTCTATCAGCCACAGAGCTGCCTTCAGTTATAATTTGAATGATGTTTAAGGAGACTGAGTTAAAGCTGTGAATTGAACAAAAACTGAGTAAGATTTTTACCAGTATCACCATAAAAACCCCCTAGGGAAGTAGTAGTTCCTCAAAAAGAGGCCAAATTTAACTTTGCCAATAGCACAAGTTAAGAAGTTAGGGAGCAGCCGGGCACAGTGGCTCACGCCTGTAATCCTAGCACTCCGGGAGGCTGAGGCAGGAGGATTGCTTGAGGTCAGGAGTTCGAGACCAGCCTGAGCAAGAGTGAGACCCCATCTCTACTAAAAAATAGAAAATTAGCTGGGCAACTAAAAATAGAAAATATTAGCCGGGCATGGTGGCTGTAGTCCCAGCTACTCAGGAGGCTGAGGCAGGAGGATCGCTTGAGCCCAGGAGTTTGAGGTTGCTGTGAGCTAGGCTGATGCCACAGCACTCGAGCCCTGGTGACAGAGTGAGACTCTGTCTCAAAAAAAAAAAAAAAGAAGTTAGAGAGAAAATATTCAATAGGCAACTCCCTCTCTGACACTGAGCATTTAAAATAGTTGCCTGATTGTAAAATTCGTTATCAGTGGGATGCACAGAACAATGACACTGACTGGTCAGCTAGATGACAGGGACAGCCTGGACCGGAAGCTGAGAAAAGTATCTGCCACCCACTCTGTGATTCCTCGAGGGGCGACTGGCAATGCTGCGGAAATGTGGGGTCTACAGGGTGTGAGCCAAGCCCTGCCTTTGGGAGAATATGTGGGCTTGGGCCAAACCTCATGAAGCCTCCACGTAGTCAAGAATAATAATATTGGCAGTAGATAACTATATAGTAATGGAGACACAGGTTGAGTGTCCCTTATCCTAAATGTTTGGGACCAGAAACATTTCCGATTTTGAATTTTTTCAGATTTTGGAATATTTACATTATATTTACTGGTTCAGCGTCCTTAATCCAAAAATCTGAAATCCAGAATGTTTTAACGAGCATTTGGTTTGGGTGTCCTGTCGGCACTCAGAAAGTTTCAGATTCTGGAGCATTTCAGATTTTAAATGTTCAGATCAGGGATGCTCAACCTGCAATAATAACATCGACCCCACAGAGAGGATGAATGAGATAAAACAGGTAATGCACATGGTAAATGAACTATTCATTTTAAAGTTTTTAAAACTTTTTTTCATCTACACACAGTATCACTCACTTGTCCTTGTTGCTGTTGTACGGTTCTAGGGTCTTAACGCATGCACTGGTTCTTGTCACCGTCCCCACAAGCTGGACACAGAATGATCCCAAGGGTCTGAAAGAATTCCCTTGTGCTGTCAATTTCCGTGAGACCCCTCCCTCCCCCACTCCCTGGGGGTCTGTCTTTCCCAGAATGTCACACAAACAGGGTCCTGCGGTATACAGCTCTTGGTTTCTTTCCCTCAGTATAGCACACTTGAGATGCTGCCAGGCTGTTGCGTATATTAATAGTTTGTTCCTTCTTATTGCTGACTTATGTTTCATTATGGGAATGGACTACAGTTCACTATTCCATTCCCTCAATGAAGGACATCTGACTTGTTTCCAGGTTCATGCAAAAATGAATAACGCTGCTATAAATATTCATTATAGTTTTTGTTGGACGTAACTTTTTATTTCTATAGGATAAGTAAATATCTAGAAGTGGAGCTGCTAGGTCTTGTGACGTTTAACGTCATAAGAGACTGCCACTGTTTTCCAAATAGATGGCTCTACTGTCTTCCATTCCCACCAGCAATGTATGAGAAATCTACTTCTTCCACATTCTCGCCAGCACTTGGTATTGTCAGTGTTTCTTATCTTACCCATAATAGGTGTGCAGTGTTAGTTATTTTCTAAACATAGAAAGTTGTTTTTTAAAGATGGAAACATTTATGTGAGATCGCATCTAAGCATCTACTTTATATGATAAGAATGTTCAGGGACAGTGGAGGCCACAGCAATCAAGTTTCTTTAATGCTACCCAGCACCGCTGGAAAATCTCGAAAACTCCAGCATGGCAAAAAGGCATCTCACGATCTGGCTCTTCCCACCTCTCCAGACTCACCTCCTACCATTCTCACTCTTGCACCCTTCAGTCCAGCCAGATCAATAATCATATGGACTAATATTGATTGAGGGCACTAAGCCCAGTTCGTGACATGTATTGTTTCACCTGTCCACAGCCCTAGGAGGTTGATAGCAGCAGTAGTATTTCAGAGAGATTGGGAAACGTTCAAAGTTACACAGCTGCTACACGGCAGGGCTAGGATTCAATTCTGGTCTCATCGTGTCCCACACTGGCCTGTCCCCCTGACCTCTGAGTCTGTGCTCTCCTCTGGCCTGGGACGGCAGTGTTTCCACCCTTCACCCACCATCAAGCCACGGCTCATGCTCTGCCTGCTCTGAGAAGCTCTCCCTGGCTCTTTCAACATGCACTTGGCCGTCCTTGTCTCCACTTTCTCTTCCCCTGTTGTTTATTTCTTAATTTCATCCCTGATCACGTGGTACCCTATTCTCTCGCGCATCTGCCCTCCCCACCAATGACTGCAAGCCCCTGAGGCCAGGAGTCAGCCCTCGTCACTCTTCTCCTCCCCAAGCCTATCACAGCGCCTGGCACAAAGGAGGGGCTCAACATTTGTCGCAGACGTTGAGGGACAGCTAAGGCTTCTAAATTAGAGACCAGGCGGGTGGGGCAGGAGTCCATTGCTGCAGAGGAATTTGAAACACAAGCTTAGAGTCCTGCAGAATGCATCCATGGTAGAGCATTATATGAGTAAAAATTTATAAGCAAAGAAAGGGCTTTACCAAATTTACATGCAACTCTTGAAATAGCCTCAGACATCCATCCCTGTCAGCATCAAACAGAACGTGGGATGTGATACAAGATGACAACAGGGACACGCACCAAGGTTAACAGCTTTAGGCCAAAGGGCAAAAAAAAAGAGTGGAAGAAAAAAGAAAGGTCTCCTTTATTACATTCATGCTACTATCAGTTTCCTTCTTATTTACACTAGCATTGTGGTTGTGGTTTTTTATCCTCTGTTTATGGGTAGCAGGGCTATTAAAATTTTTTATTCTTCTCTATCACTCTCAGCAAAGAAAGATCATGTTTAATATTAAAAAATAATAACAATTAATTCATTTGCCTGGAAAGCACCTTGAGGAATATGGACTAACCTTTGGCTGGCAAACCTAAACACGAACAATTCCAGATAGAGGGTGATTAAACCACCAGACACAGCTCAGACACAAACACGGCCAGCCAGAGGCAGCCCTCTGCACAGTGTCTGCATTCCATGAATGTTACATTAATAGATCAATTTTTTAAATTAAGGCATTTGAATAGTATGAAATGTCAACAACCAAATGCTGCATGGGCCACAGAATCTTCTCCAGCATTGTCCCAAGTAAGGACTTGGAACACGCCAGAGGCCACGTGCATGCATTCATGAATCCAAGACTTTCTTATTTATCTTCATTATCTATCAATAAACGTTTGCAACTTCTAAAGGCTTAAATACAGAAGTTCAGCCTCTCCTTCATAATTCAGAGCAAATTTTATATATTTCACACATAACTATGTTAGTATTTTTACTGTGGCAGCCCAACTTGCTGTTCCCCAGGCCAGATTAAGAATCATTTTTCTCTATCCCAGCTCCGTGACCCTCTCCAGCGGCATGTTTTAGGTTCCCAGGAATTACCCGCGTTAGTTCTAACGTAGACGTGTCCCCTCTACCCGCTCTGCAGGGATACCTCTTTGCTCTGACACATGGTCACCTCCTCTCCTCCCCATCACTTCACCAAAGTTCACATGTGGAGAATGAAACACAATACTATGTCCATACTTTAGCGCAGATAAACAATTTTACAAATGAGGCAGAAAAAATACAGATCAGAAATACACCACTGTCTTAAGTAAGGTCAAATTTCTCTATCCAGTGTTTTAGGGACCCCGTCATTGTCATGCTTCATGGAAAAAGGTGGTGAGGGGACTCATATAATTAATGAAAAGACAGAAGAGAATGTGCTTTTAAAGTTTCTATGCCCATATATCACCTAGGCAAACAGGCACATTCCATGTTTGGTAATTAGATGTAAACAGCTACACTTTGGGATAAAAAGTATTGTGTCTCTCCCTAGTATTTGCACACAAGTGCCCTGATACATCTCACAGTGACAGCCAGGAGCTGGTTTATATATCTAATGGAGCCTTGCAAGACAAAATGACCTTTCTAATTGTCATTATGAGAAGCACAATTGCAAGTGACTTTGAAACACATGGTAAACTTCATTATGCTAAAACATAATAGCTTCTACTTTGGGGCTCTTGATGAATATTAATGTCAAGGTTCCGGAGGAGAAAAAATGTGCTCTAAATTTTATATTGTATAAAACCCTTTCAAGACCAAAGAGAGCATTTATTTATAGTCTTTGGGCTTCTTCAAAGATGCTGTCAAATGTTCCACTAAACATGGCGCAGTGGAATGAATCACCACGGAACATGGAGGGAGGGATAATGATCATCTTGCCAGCATCAGGCCAAGTGCCATGCAGGGGGGAACAAAAAGACTCTGTCTATAAAGATGGGTGCATGGAGGACACTGGGGGTACAAACAGGAGAGTTGGGGTCCCAACCCAGATCACGGGAGGAGATGCGGGGAGGGGCTTGTGTGCTTCATCGAGAGCTCTGGGCGACACGGGCAGCCAGGAAGGCAGGGGACAGTCCTCCGAAGCTGGGAAGGAACATAGGGAGCAGGTGTGCGGGCGGATGAGGGTATGGGACATGCCAAAGGTGGAAGAAAGAATGTGGATACCAACGGGGAGTAGCCAAAAGCTGCGGGAAGACATGGTGGGAGGGAAGGGAGACTCTGAGTCCTTGCAGCTGCAAACGGGCAAGAAGGCGCCATCCTGAATCCCCATCACAGCGATTTCTTACGATTTATGATCACGCATCATCAGTGGAAAGGGATCTTTGCCTTAATACCAAACGCTGCGCACTGTCTGTGCAGAGAAGGGCGGGTAGCTGTTGCAAACCCATTTCTGACGCCTGTAGTGACAGTTTCAAAGGTCACCCTCTCTGGCATCCTTCCAGGACAGGGACAACCTTTCTCTACCATCCTCTCAACCCGCAGCTTCAGGGGCCACAGGCACCATCCACGGACACTCTACATCAGTCCGTGAAATAAAAACGCGCTTTTCGAAGAAAACAAACTCCTATGGGCAGCAGTTTTTGTGTGTGTGTGTGTTTTTTTTCCCTAATGGATCAATTTAATAAAATGGAAAATAATAAAGAAAAAACAGTCCAAAGACAGCGAAGTGCTAAACGTGAGCTGCATCATGAAGGAAAATAAGGTGATGGATAAGACACTCACACGTCTCTCAGCTTCTGAATTTTAAAGGTGGAGGAAATGTAAAATAATATCTGCCACAGATTTATTGAAAAAAAGTGAAATAGGTTTATTAAGGTCCCCATTGCAGCAGCTCCCTGAATATGACATTTGTTTTAAAGGCCAGGCCCAATGAATATTAATGCCCCGAGTGGAAATGGAATGCCTTTACTCTGGAAGCCCTGCCTCTGCTATTCGTTAAATTGTTTGCACCCTAATGCGGTGAGAAGTTTCAGAATTCGTTCTGCACTGTTATCTCAACATGGCATCATTGTTTATAAAGATTTTACTCTTGGTGCATTATTAATCATGATAAGGCGTTCATTTCACACATACACACATAGGAAAAAATTATTTATAACTATATTATATAAAAATAAGGAAACTATCAAGTTATCCACAAAAAATAAAACAAGTAGACAAAGGCATGGACCATAACACAATGAAAAAAATTATAAAGGCACACAAAGAAGCAAAGTCAACCTATTAGTCAAAGATATGTAAAAATAAGGCATGAATCAAATACTACTTTATGATTGTTATAATACTAATAGATTTCTAAGAATAATGCTCAGTATTGCAAAGGATGGGTTGGTAGTATCAATTAAATTGATGTAATCCTTTTGAAAGTCAATTTGCAGCATGTGCAAAGCCATAAAAATGACTATGTTCTTTGGGTCATTAATCCCAACTTGGCACTTTATCTTCAGAAAGAAAATCATGACACGATCATTAAATACCTCAAAATAAGAGGACAATTAAGTAAATTATGGTATATTGATTCTTTGAGTGCTGTACAGATAATAAATGATAAATTGGAATAGTATGTTGCAAGCAGGGAAATGTCACCGTACAAGGAAGAGGACGGCTCTGAAACCAGGCAAATGAGCCTCATTCCAGTTCTTCACCTCCCAGCCACAGGGGCACAAGAAACTCTATAGCAGAGAATCATTTTGCTTCCAAAGGTTGACAAATTCTCAGGGTTCCAGACCACTGGGAACTGTCAGTGTTTGGTGACCTTCTTGGGGCACACATGGAGCTGGTATCCAGCCATGACTGGCACTAGCTTTCTGAAAAACGATGGGGTTGAGTGAAGGGTGAGCACATTGGCCAAATTCTAAGGCATCAGTCTCACCCAACACCATTGGTCTGTGTGGACCAAGGTCAAATGCTGGCTCCAACACAGAGTTAAAAAGCAGCTCAAGATTTCAGCCACTTGTCTAAGCAAGACAGATCTCCTTCCACTGAGCTGACCACGTTATCACAATATAATTACATCTGGTTCTTTCCTGGGGAAGGAAAATATAAGATTTGGGGATACGTGAAGTGTAAAGCAGCCACAGTAAACACAGGAAAAGAGAGCCGTTCAAAATAGGCTAAAAGAGCCAAAAATTTAACATGATTTTGGCAAATAATGTTTGGTCGTAATTAAATCTAAAAGCAAAACATGTCATCAGTTGTTAATGAGTTATAAAGACTTTAGAAAGTATAATGCCAAAAGAAAAATAAAATCACCTTTTATGACCAAGTGGGCATGTAAAATATGTGCATGTCTGGCTCATAAATTTTTGATGATACCAAGTCAGTAGATCCTTAAGTAACTCTTGATGGTTTCTGCTCTGGCCATAAATATTAAATTGCAGTGCATTTGCTCGGAGCCGTCCACCTCTACAGTGATCTGACCCTCCCCAATTATTTAAAATCTGAGTGAGGAGCGGATTAGTCAGAATGGCCATCCCCAAGTCCAAAAAATAACAATACAAAAGTAGAATGCAGCAAAAACTGGCTCCCCAAAGCAGTCAGGGCAGGAATACATTCATGAGCACACTTTCTCTCCTTTACAAAAGCTAAGAGAACCTGAAAAGTCAAATTAGCAACAAATGATAATCTTTCAAATAGACATCATCTCTCTTGGGTTGTTAACGTATGGCAGCTTCAAAGAAGAGTAAGCGCACGGCTAAAATGGAAGGGGCGTGTACAGGAAGCCATAACTCATGGCGATGCCAAAGAGGAAAACAAGACATTTCTTACAAAATTAGTCATTGGAAAAACTATGACCTCATAAAAGATGTCATAATGAGTTAGCCCCAGTAAGATTAAATTCTGTAAAACTTCACATTAGATTTAGTTTAAAGGGAATCAACTTTCATTCCTCAAAGTCCTGAATTACAGAATATTTTTAATGTTGTTTTATTTCATTTAAGTTCAAAAATTCATTCAAAAGAAGCCCAGAAAGATTGCTATCACATTTCACAAGTTCAATTCCTCGTAATCGATAGGATGACAAATTAGTAAATTCTTATAGGCAAACGGAAACTAAGTAATGTATCAATTTCCTAATCAATGCCTTTATTTATAGAAATACGCAGGAAAACATTGACATTTAAGCATTTTAGAACAGGAAGTAGAATTATTAACTGTTCTTTGAAAATATATTGGAAAGTTGTTTGAAATTAACAAATATGTACACAGTTAAATTACTAGAGCTCAACTTTTTTCTGATTTTCTGTAGTATGCCAAGTTCTAGTTAGTCAGCCTTCAAAAATAAAGAATTGGAGTCTTAATACAAAATATGTGAGGTTCATAAGGGTAATAATCTGTAGAACCTCTTATCAATTGATCCATCTATATAGTAAAATGGCAGACAGTGGATCATCATTTCAGGCACAAAATATAGAGAAGAGGCATGAAAACTTCAAAAATGAAAAAACATTTCCTCCCTTTTCAGGGCGCTTGATATCATCAACAACTGACTTTTGGTAACCTTTGTTTCATAACCAGGAATCTGGGAGTGTGGTATTTAGGGAGGGTGGTGAGGCTGGAGGATAGGTAGAGAGACTCACATTAGGAACCAAGTTCATGAAGAACATAAAACAATGTCAAAGGTACAAGCAGATAAAAAGGATTCAAACCCTTGCCCTACCCCCTCAGGACCCTGTCATGCAAACCTCTCTTAGCCTCAGCTTTCTCATCTGTACAGTGGAGCCGGCCACATTCAGATGACGGAATGACTCAGCGTATGTCAAGGTATGTCAAGCCTTAGCACAGTGCTTGTTCTCAAGGACTCGAGAAACAAAAGGAAAGCAGTAAGCCTTTGTTACTGAAAAGAAAGTGATGTCACACAGGAAACAGATCATCCCTTCTTTTCAAAGAACAAATTAAATCCGCGATAGCTATAGGTCATCTGTGCACACAGTGAGGGGCCCAAGAAAGAGCAATGGAAGAAAAAATCGGTAAAGAGCTCATTTTGAAACCTCTTAGGATCTATAAAAAAGACATTATAAATAATAGAATTAGGTTCTATAAATTCCAAGTAAGTCCTAATAATCAAAATAATGACAGTACATTTTCAAAGCATATGGGTGATAGTAAAACATGAGACATAATTCTGAAGCTGTGCAGTTAACTGAGGGTGGTACCACTCCACCACCCCAGGCACTGAAAACTGGGAATGGAAAGAAGAGTTGAACGCAGGCAACGACCAGGGATGTGAAATGTTCTGTGATACATGGTACAGTTTCCGTGCAACGAATAATCCCCTCACCCAAAACACGGCCCATGGGCTCTCCTTTAAGATCATGGAATTCCACTTACCGGAGCTCTTAGCTTAACCTTCAGGACGTTACACGAGTGTTTGTGAGTATGTGCGGTCTACCCAGGTTATCAAAGCCCAGAGTCCATATGAAACGTACGAAGAGACTCCCGTAGGCTCTGGTTACTAAGAATGATCTACAAAGCAGAAAATCTGGCAGATATTTAAGAGATACATGTACCCATCCTATTACATAGAGTCGAGTTCCTGCTCTAAGTACGTTAGTATGCCCAAAAAACTGCCTGTTGCAATTTGGTATAAAATAAAACTCAAATCACCATTGCATTCCCACCTAGGGGGTATATGAATGGCTTGTCTCTCCAGTTGCTTTCTATGGAACTTTCTATGCAACTGGAGAGACAAGTGGCTTGGTGCCCTCCTGCTGTAATGAGTGAGTTCCTAGTGAGTTCTTGCTCCATTGTGAAGGGAAAATATCATAGAAAGCAACTGGAGAGACAAGTGGGAAAGGAAGGACTTCTAAAAAAAATCACCTGGATAAAAATAGAAGGAGAGTAGCATAGGTGAGGGTAAGAAAAGAAATGGACAAAGTATGAATAGAAACATAGGAATTCACCTATGGGACTAGAGTAAATGGTGACCTCAGTAGCCTCAGGGACTAAGTCATCTCTGAACCTCAAGGGTCTAACACGGTGTGCGGTGTTACTGTAAAAATTCAATAAATGCTTGGAGAGGACGGATGGGGGGATGAAAATGAAACTTCAAGATTTGGTTCTACTGTGTTGTATTAGATGAAGCAACTGAGACTCACTGAGAAAATTCAGTGACTCGCTAAACATCATTCATTCATTGAACCCCATGTTGTGATGTTCTATGCGCCAGGTGCTCTGTAGGTGATTAGGGAATGGCAGGACTGAAATTAAACTGAGGCCTCCTACATCCTAATCCAGGCTTTTTACATCAAATGGGGATGCCTCCCCAAAGAATTATCACAGCTATTTAATAAAAGAGGAAGGAAGTCAGTTGCAAATTTCAAGCTTAGAAATTCACAGGAGGAAGCGGCTAAAGAGAAATAACTATACTAATAGTGATGCAAGGATATAATTGGAAAGGAAAAAATGGAGAGAAATTAAACCTGCAAGCCTATATTTAACCAGAATCTTGATAAAGTAACAAATTAATTAATAAGGTGAATAAAAGATAAATGATTAGAGATATGAAAACTCAGCCCATCGAAAAACCTACGAGAAAAGATTTTGAAGTTTTTTTTTAAAAAAAGTTTTCCTCCAATAGATCCTGTTCGATATATTTTTTAATCTAAATAAACAAAGATTTCCAATTTAGAAAGGCAGATACAGATCTATTTCCCATATAACCACCTAAGTTACTCAAGATACAGAGCCCTGCAACACTCATCTGGTTCCAAAGCAGACAGCTCGGCCATTGGTTGTAGACTGCTGCTGCTGGTCTCATCCAGAGAGCTAAGTTGTCTACTTTTCCTCTTAGCCAAAGCTTAGAGAAAAGAAGTGACGTTTGGTGAGTCTACAGGATATGTTCTCCAGCCACTTTGTAGATACTAAGTCTCATCTTGGAATCACTCTGTATCCCCTAAAAACTGTGTGCTCTCAAAGTCACTATTGAGGAAGTCGGATGATACTTCAACTATCTTTTTTTGCTCTGGCTTCTAGGAAGCTCATTATCACATCATATTCCAAACCAAAATAACTAACACTTGTCATTAGCATTTTTTCTCTCTCTGTTATTAAATTTCAAGCTTATTTGTTAATTTTATTGTTTTCATATCTTTGTTCTATGTATTTTTCCAGTTCTGCAGTTCCTTCCTCCCTTCCTCCACCAGAAACAAAAAAGAGACACACAGATTTTATTCTCTTGTTATAATTTTTCTTGAATGCTTCTTCTACACATACCTGATGAATATGGAAAGACAATTATTGCTCCTATATGCAGAACTTGTAACTCACAGGATTTCTAAACCGAAAGCCTTTTCTTAATAGGTAAACTTCTGAAAGAAGCTGTGTCCATAAACTTCAGAGTTAAAGAAGCTAATATCTCACTACAGTAGGTGTCTGCTATAGTTTGATTTATTTGGCCCCTCCAAACCTCATGTTGGAATTTGACCCCCAATGTTGGAGGCGTGGCCTAATGGGAGGTATTTGGGTCATGGGGGTGGATCCCTCGTGAATGGCTTGGTGCCCTCCTGCTGTAATGAGTGAGTTCCTAGTGAGTTCTTGCTCCATTAGTTCCCGAGAGAGCTGGTTGTTAAAAAGAGCCTGGCGCCTCTTCCTTTCTCTCTCTCTCTTCCTCTCTCGCCATGTGGTCTCTGCACATGCCAGCTCCCCTGCCCCTTCCACCATGAGTGGAAGCAGCTGGAGCCCTGCCCAGAAGCAGATGCTGCCGCCATGCCTCCTGCACAGCCTGCAGAACCATGAGCCAAATAATCCTCTTTTCTTTATAAATTACGCAGCCCCAGGTATTCCTGTACAGCAACACAAACAGGCTAAGACAGTCATACTTCCTTTTATTAGCTATTTCAAGCTCAAAACTTATGAGCTTGAAATAGTTCCAAACATAGTTCCAAAAGCTAGTTCCAAATATAAGAGCAGGCTCTCGTCAATGTGGACTTGTGGCTTTTCTATAAAGCAGAAGGTCCTAAGCTAGACCACACCTGGACAGTTGCCTCTACTCCAACTTCATCACGCTTAGATTGCCCCTTCTCTTCCTTCCACTTCCCCCTCGCTCCCAGAAAGGCAAATGAATCTAATCTGAGCATAGCCAGCCATGATTCCCAGGAAAACAAAACCCTGCCGCCTGCTGTTCTCACTGAGAATCCCTCAGTAGTGTTTGGGTCCCCTACGTGGATTTCTGACAGGTCACAAGGCCTCGGACCCGGGCAGATTTTAGAGCTGTATCTGCAGTACCTCACCCACTCAGGCAGCTGGCGTAAGGTGGGCAAATGCATTAACATACTAATGATGTCCTGTTTAAAATTCTAGCCCTGATTATTCTGTGATTAACTCTCTCCCCTTGACATCGGCTTCCTTTATATCTGAGTTGCAGTGTGAAATCAACAATATTAAAAAAGTACAATACAGATTCCCAACTGTATACACAAGGGATGGAAAACAGTTATGTAAATCTGAGGATTGTCTTTTTTCTTGAAAAGCAGATGTAAGCAAACTATAAAAAAAGTTACAGAGTTTTTTTTTTACCCCACCCTCCTTTAAAAAATATAGTTAATTTATAGTTAATTTCCATAAATATTCAGGGGTTGGGAGATGGGTTTAGCTTTTCATTCTATTTCACGGCACTTAAAATTGCTCGGAATTCAAATGTGTTCTGAAGTCTGAGGAACAGTTGATGGGCATTAAAGCACAGTTTCTTCTCTCCTTTTCAGACCTGTGTCATGGTGACAAGAGCCAATGGATTCAGTGCTGATGTCTGTCTCCCTTTGCCCTTGAGGACTTTGGCATATTTTAGCTCCTTTTCCATCACCAGATCATTTTGTTTCCTGACACCCCAATCCGAACACCCGACTCAGACAACTTCAGCATCTTCCACGGAAGATAATCAAACTTATCACTGCTCTCATTAAATTGGAAAATGGATAGAGCAGCGGAAGAGTCAAGGTCTAGATCTGTAATCTAAAATGAAGGAAGACGGGACTGATGTTTCCTTTCCACATCTGGCCCCAGCAAACAAACAAATATTTATGGTATACTGCATTTGTGATTTTAAAAGACACCAGCCAGGACACAGAAGCAATACAATGAAACCTAAGGACAGTGCTGTGACTTCAGTGGACTCAGACTAGCCAGAGACACAAGACACAAGGAAATCTTAAGTGATCAGGGATGCAAGCTCATCTCGGATGAGTCATTAGAGATACACGTCACGTCAGTAAGAGTTCTCTGTATGAGAGATACTGCTCGTTATTCCCTAAGACTGCAAATCGCTCCTTTTTCAGAACCTAACAGAACCTAGGACTTTGGCAGGGCACATGGTGCCCAGGGTAAGGACAGTTCCCAGTCCCCCTTATAATTAGCTGTCACCATATAACAAGGTTAGATCTACAGGGATATGGCCATAGCAGAGGTGGCCACAGATTCCAAAAAGGGTCCTTAAAAGGGACAGATAGCTGAACTCTCTTCCTTCTTAGTTCCTTCTGCCTGGAGTTGGACATCCACGTGGCCAGGCCAGCCATCTTGGAATGAATGTCCCATGTTGAGGGGCACAGAAGAACAAAACAGAAAAGTCTAAGTCCCTGACTGTCCGGGTTATTTGTCCATCCCTTAGTTATCTTTGTCCCCTGAATGCTGCATTCTATAACCATTGCTGGAAATCAAAATCTTTTTAAAGAAGACTACATATATTGCTCATTTCTTAAATAGCTTTATTGTAAATGTTTTATCTAAGACAGAAAGAGCTGTGGCATATACGTGCACATGCATAACATCCTTTGTAGTCGCTCTACGTTGAGACTTGAACACAGAGCTCCCTTTCAAGTTTCAACTCCCAAAACCCAAAATTAGCTGACTATGGACTTTGGTCTAGATTTTTTACATTTCAATAGATAAAAGCTTCAATTTTTCAGGAATTCATTGCTTGTTTCCCACACTCTCACCACCTGCAGATTATTAATTTAGTGCACCCAAAGGCAAGTCACCTCAGATGGGCTAAAAATTAGCTTCAGCCTAAAGCACGTGGAAATCAACATATAGGGAAAAGGGTAGCTGATCCAGCAAAATCCAAGCCTGAAACATAAAGAGAGCCTTTGCAACAGTAATGAGCCATCTGCAATTTAGAATCATCCATGGTAACAATCCCTCATTCCATTTGTTTATGTTTTATTCATCATTTTGAAAATACTTAGTGAAGTGACAATGATGAGATTCAAAAAAATACTGCACAGGCCTTTTTTTAAAAGAGATATTAATGGCTTTCGAGAGCTCAACTATTCAAATGAAAATATAGTTGGACTAAATTTGCTCAAATTTGTTCACATCTTCTTTATTCTTAGATATAATATATTCCCCGTTTTGTGCCCCAAATTATGTGGTGATAGCAAGAGAAAGGCCATAGTTTTCATTGCTTATATATTTAAAAATCAATAGCAAGGATCTACTTAGAGTATACAATGCTCATTCCTATCATAATGCAGTGAGCCAGGCTCTAATGTCTAGGGTGAGCATGTTGTCATTCCTTAGTACTATAGTTATTTAGGTTCAACTCTACAGTCTCCAGTTTGGCAAAAACAAGGCTTGACCTTTAAAAGTAAAAAGAAAAGATAAACACTGAGTTACTGAGCCAACTTAAGAGTGCTCATGGCAGAAAAGACACAATAACCACTGAACATGCTATCTTTGATACAAACAACTCTCTACACAATTTGGTAAGCCTTTAACACAAAATATATTCATCTCCAAATGATGCATTTAATTTCTGCTAGCTGATTTTATATTTCTGCATTTGGTTTTTAAATACTAAACTTCATTTACTTCAATTTGCAGAATATTTTCAAACAGCCCTATTTCAAATCTGGCTTCTAATAGCCCCATTTCTTACTTCTTTTTAAATATAGCCATTTATTCATATACATGTCTGTCAATTTTTTTTTAATAAACAACATTTCTTTGGGGACCATGATATGCTACATATGACCTCTACCCTCGAGCAACTTCTAGGTCCTAGGAAGGAATAGACGGGTATGCGCACATGCACACACACACACACACACACACACACACACTTTCCAGGATCTTTGTAAATTAATCTGTACCACTTAATCCGCCTATGAGATAGATGTTATTCTTCTCACCTGACTGGGGAAGAAACAGGTTCCAGCATATAATATATTTTAAATCTAAATTTGCTTTTAATGATGTCATTCTGCAAATTAGAAACTGAATCATCAGAAATCTCTTACTATTTTTTTTTTTAAGAAATATGTTTTTGCTATCTCAATTTGAACTGAACCAGCATCTTCTGAGACTATCCCTTAGGGTGCAAATCTCAAGGCGACCTCAGTTACTCTTCACGATTGGAACAGAAAAGGACTCAAGAATACTTTAACTCCACCAACGAGCCAACGCTTCAGCTAAGGCAGCGCTGGCACCATCTACATCATTCTTCCTGCGGAGAGAAGCTCTCAGAAAAGCACAAACACGGAAGAGACACTTCATGGTCTTTTCCCAATTGTCTCAGAGTCAGCCTGATTTAGGCTGTGATTGTGCAAAGCTGGAGGAGCGAGCCAGGGGACAAAAGGAAGATAATTATCAAGCAAAGAAAATGCTCCCAACCTGTGCCAAGGGAGAGATTGCTCTAAATAATCACAAGGCCCTTCGCAAATGCCAAGGGGGAAAGGGAGAGAAATAGAAAAAGAAAAGATGTCACATGTGAATATCAAAACAAAAGCTGACAAGTCATTCCACCCTGTTTGCCAAGGCGCCTGCCAAGAAGGTCTCCCAGGAGAAGGGCCACGTGCTCCATGACGCTCTCCACAGTGACATTCACATGAAGCACAGAACGTGGCCTGGCCACACAGCACGGCGAATGTCATAAATATCCCAGCAGACAACACTTGTACACTCCTTACCGTAGGCCATTTCCTGGCGTTCCAGTTCTCTTCTCAGTCTGTTGTAATCTTCTTTGACACTTCCCAACTTCTTGCCATTCCTGGAACTGAGCACCAACAGCTTGCTGAGGAGTCCCTCCAGCCCTTCCCTCTCTGACGTTAATGATCTAATCTCCTCGGTGAGGTCCTTAGCTGTACAGAAATGGTTTCCTGCAGCACATCGTGGAGAGAAGGAGAGAAAGCAGGCTTGAAGGCATCCACAAACACAGAAGATCTAGCAGCGGCTAGCATGCACTCACAGCGTGGGTAAGGGAAACAAACTTTGCAGTTACGTACAGCTTCTGTAACAGTCCTGTGCAACACTAACTGGAAGAACACTGACCTCCTCAAACGAGAGAAACCGCCAGTGGCTCTTTATCACCTCATTCTCGTTATGCCTGTTTTGGGGGTTCCATTGGCTAAGCCATGCCTGTGAAGCATGATGGCGAAAAAATGTCCCAGTGAAACCCAGGGAAGCCACAATGTATCACATCATTCAAACACCCAAATGTGAAAGAGGTGACATATTATAACAGGGTGGAAGGGGACTGGGACTTGGAGTCAGTCTATACCTCAATTAAAATCCTAGTCCCCTTTTTACTCAAACTGCATGACCTGGAGCAGGGAAATTAGCACACCTGGGACACATTTCTTATAAAAAATGATTGTAACAACACCTGAATCATAGGTGGTTGCGAGAATATTCTGTAAGGCACTGAGCAAAATATATGGCATATTTTGAATGTAACAAGGTTGCAGGAAACAAGGTCAATATACAAAAATCAATTGTATGTCTAAATATCAAAAGAAAAACCAATTAGAAGATGATTTTAAAAATTTAGAAGATATTGAAAAGCCCAAAATACTCAGGGATAAATTTTTAAAAATATGTGCAGCTCTACAGTGAAAACTAAAACTGCTGAGTGAAACTAAAGATGAATCATTAGAAAGATATACCATATTCATATACCAGAAAATTCAATATTGCTAAGATTTCAATTGTCCCTAAATTGATTCATTGATTTAATACAACTCTAATCAAAATTTCATGAGACTCTTTGGTGGAAATTTATAAGCTTATCCTAAAATGTAAAAGAATGAGCCCAGGAACTTGAAACTGTAATATGTAATGATTATGCTTTTGAAAAACCACTACACTCCAGCCTGGGCAACATAGTGAGAGCCTGTCTCTAAAAAAAGATAAAATAAGGGAAAATGTAAAAGAAAATGCAAAGGCCTAGATAAACCAAAGCAATCCTTAAAAAGTTAGTCTTGATTTCAAGACTAATGCCAAAACACAAAGACAGTTTGGCATTGGCATATAGATAGATATAGACAAATAGATCAATGGACTAGAATAGACAGTCCAGAAGCAGATCCACACTCATATGGTCAATTGATTTTCAACCAAAGTGCCAAAGCAAGTCAATGAGGAAGAGAAAGTATTTTCAACAAATGGTGCTGTACGAACTAGCTTATCTATATGAGGAAAATACTAACCTTGATCCATACACAAAATTAAATTAAAGATAAATAAGAAGCCTAAATGTAGAAGTTAAAACTATAAAGCTTCCAGAAGGAAATATAGAGGAATATCTTGCTGACTTTGGAGTAGGCAAAAACTTTAGATAGGATGCAGGTAACACTAACTATAAAAGGACAACATGGATAGACTTCATCAAAATTACAAATTTCTGCTCACCAAAAGACACTATTAAGAAAATGAGTAGGCAAGTCACAAACTTGGCAAAAATATTTGCCACACATATATCTGACAAAAGACTTGAATCCTACAACTCAATAATTAAAACACAAATGGTGTCACTGAAAAAAGGGCAACAAGATATATCCACTTTGTCAAGCAAGATATACAAATGGCCATGAGCACATGACAAAGTGTTTGACATCATTAGCCATCAGGAAAATGCAAACTAAAGCCATACAGATTCCACTACAAACTCACTGAAATGGGTCAAATTAACTAAACTAAAAATGTCAACATTGGCAAGGATGTGGAGAAACAGGAACTCTCATACACATAAAATAGTGCAGCCCTTTTGAGAAAAGTTCTGGCAGTTTCTCATGTATAGATCTCAAAAAAAAAATCCAGACACAAAGAGTCCATGCCATATGATTCCATCGAGTTCTAGAACAGGCAAAACTAATGCATGGTAGAAGATACCGGAACAGAAGTCATCTGGGAAGGAGGGACAGCGACTGAGAAGGGATACAAGGGTCATGTTTCTGGGGTGATGAAAATGTCCTATATCTTGTGAAGGCTGTTGGTAACACAGGTGTCAAAACTCATAGAGCTGTACAATTAACACCTGTGCATTTCCTTAAATGGGACTCATACCTCAGTAAAAAGAGGAAAAAAATGGGAAAATGTATATATGAAAATTAAACCATAAATTAATAAATATATCACATTAAAGAGTGCCCCATAAATGATAGTTACTATTATTAAAAGTCTCCACTATGTTTTCGAAGAATTTATTGTAACTATAATCACAGTAATAGCTACTACTATTACCAATAATAATAATAGATTTAAACCTTCTCTCCTTTAATTCTCACAACAGCCTTGGGAGATAGATAGATTATATCCTATATTATTAATTCTAAGATGCACTTTTTTTTTTCTTTTTTACATTTTAACATCCCTGAAACAGGGATGTGTCTTACAATCGCTACCGGCCAGAAGGCAGTCAGGATGCAACTCAACTGTCAGACTTGGTGGCCTGGCTGACCACCTGTGACACCCTGGCATTTCAATGGACAAACTATTTCAGCACCATTTGAGTCCTGGCTGTTATCTGAAAACCTTCTGTTACAAACATAGATTTGTAAGATCAGGAAAGCTCTAGCATTTAAAACTTGAGGAAGGGTGTTAGCAGCTTGGCAGAAAATCCTACAGAAAACGGTAGTTCATTCTCGGTGGGGGAGGGGTAATAAAGTCGCATTGCCAACAGCTTTAATGGCATAGAGGAGGATGGGGTGTGGGACACGTTAGCCTCGACAACTTTGAGTAGATACGTTATATGTTTCAGAAGGCTCAGACTAAATATGAAGATGTTTTAGGAAAACCTTAACAAATTTTTTCCTTTTTAAGGAAAGACATGTGATCTTTTAAAAGCTCAAATACATCTAAAAGAGCTATTTCAATAGCTCTTTCTAAGCCACAGAAAGCGTTGCATCATTGTTAGATTGACAGCAATTTTTCTTTCTTTGCAGTATATAAAATAATGGTGCTTTTTATGCTCACTGAAATACGTAGTGTTATCTTTTCTTTACAGCTGAGAAAACGGAAATCTAGAGAATTAAGATATCTTGCTGAAGATCACATAGCAGTAAACCACAGGGCAAGTTTCCAACTCGAGCATAAGTCCAGAATCCCTCCTCTTAAATACTGAGTGATGCCATTTACTTCTGTACTATTAAATAGGCGTATTTCAAGCCGATATAAATGTTGAAAATGTTACAAAATGCTTTCCCACCTCAAAGGCATTCTGAACACCCAAGCACTCATCATCTGTCACTGAAATCCATAGTTTCCTATTCCATGAATGCATAAATATCTTTCTGAGACTGTATTTGTTTGCCTATCACTGTAGTAGGCAACGTGGCAAATGCAAAACTGAACAAGGCACCGCCCCACTCTCCAAGAAGTAACCACAAAATCAAGGGGATACAGTGTATTGCAAAGAACACACAAATACGCACCAGAAGGGGTCAGAGGAGAAGACAGATTGTTCCAGAAGGAGAGGTGGAGGCAGTCTCATGAGAGAAGAACATAAGATTTCCAAAAGCAGAAACAGAAATGCTGGTTAGAGAGCAGGTAGGTAGGAGGCAGGTGACCCAGGTGAAGACTAGACTACCAAGGAAGTTGGATCAAAATGGCGGTGTCCCAAATGCCAAGCTCATGAGTCTGGGCCCATTTAGGAAAAAAACAACAAAGTCTACAGGAGAGCAATCTAGACTTCCACAAGCTTTGAGTTTTAAACAGAAACATAACTAAAACCTCTCCCAGATCTGTGATTTCCATCCTGAGCAATGATCACATCAGGACGGGCTGGGGGTGGAGCTCCCCACAAAGAACCCCAAGGGACCCCGTGCTCTCGGGGGCTTGCAGAAGAATCATCCCCGGACACGTGACTGCTTTGGGGCCAGGTGGCCACGTGCACAATGTAGTACCTTCGAATGTTCCTTCTTAGGCTGGGCTGAGGGAGCCCCAACCTTGCTGCTGGGCTATGTTTTCAAGCGAGAGAGTTAACAAAAAGTAGGATGGGCAACAGCTGTGCTTCCAGAGCCACCAGGCGGACCCACAGCAGAGTGTGCCATTTCCTCCTACGAACAGTTCAGAAAGAAAAGAGCTCTGAAGACAAATCGGAAGAGACTACACATACAGAACAAGTGCAAGTACAGAAGCTTGCTGGAAATACACCTGATCCACTACAACCCATCGCAAACGCTAAAGACCTTAATAAAACATGAGAATAATCATCAGTTTTAAAACCTGGGCCCCTTCCTTGATCCTGAGGAACAGGGCTTAGGAAAATACATAGTAATAGAAGCGAACTTTTCATATGTGCAGAGCAAGTGTGAATTCCCAAAGAGACATATTAAAACCCACCATGATGAAACGCTACACTGCCCTTGGCTAATATTTTGTAAGCATTTTGACCTCAGCAAGCCCATGAGGTAAATCTTGGTTGACGCAGGCCCTCCCTGATTGCTGAACTTGGCCAAGAGCTCGGTGACAAAAATGGAGAAAATCAGCATTGATCCCTGAAGGAAGTACCATCATCGACCCATGACCCCCATCTTTGTAGCTCTAAGGGGCCCTTTCCAGATGCCATGGGGTGATGTGTGTGGAGGTGAATATGCCATCCTTGGCATCATGTCACACACAGACCTGTCTACTCTTCAGCAAGAGAATGGAATTTGGGTATCTTCGTAGGTTTTTTTAAAGCACCTGTTGACATATTGCATTCCGCAAATAACACAGTTTAAAGCCCAAGCCAATTTCACCCACTCTGTTCTTTCCACTTTACTTACCCTCAGCATCTCTGAGTTCAAATACCTACCCCTCCACTTGATAGTACCTAGGGGGTCATTTTCATGAGTTCTTCCTTCACCCGAGAGTTTGATTTTATAGATTACAGCGCTCCCGTTATTTGGACTGTCTCACTGAATCTTCCCAACAATCCACGAAGGCCGGGGGTGGCGGGGCGGGGGGGTGTCCTAACAACTGTCCTTGATTTCCAGGCGAAGAAACTCAGACCCAGAGGGTGGCCTTGTGAAGGCCACAAAGTCCTCCAGTTCTAAGGTTCCATGGGAGGTTGCTAAACTTAAACTTGGTTCTTCTGATCTCATATCAATAAACAACTTAGTCAAAACCTAGACGCAAACCGTCCATACAGAGAGGGGGTGCGAATGCTGGGTTCACAGGGCCCCTGCACCTGTTGGGTCCTTGGGTTTCAAGATGCCCCTCACCTGGGGGAAGGCCTCACATTCACGGCACTTGCCTCGGCCCATAGACATTTCAGCGTGTAATGATCCTCCTAAAATTATCCACCTTTACCTACACTGGAGCTGTACTTCTTTACTAGCAAAAAGGAAATACAGGCAGTGCTGAAAATAATAACCCTAAAGCTGTTAAGTCCTGTATCATTTCTCCTCCATGACACCGGATCTCTTGAGGAACCGCCAGCTGCAGTGCGTGGTTAGGCAAGATCTCACCTTGCCATTCAGAGCCTTCCCTTGGTGTGGTCAGGGCTGCCTGCTGGGAGCTTGGGTTGGCTGAACGAAAGGGCAACTGAGGCAGCAAATAAGCCCCAGCCAACTGCTCCCTGCCCCCACCTCTCCCTGGAAGCTCCTAAAGCTGGCATTTGCCATTTCTGGACAGTTATGTGGATTTCTTCCGCTCAGCATGATTTCCGGAGACAGCCAGAGGCATTTCCCGTGAGCGGAGCCCCATGGCTGGTTTTGCACGTGGAACATCTCAGCCACATGTTTCATGAAAGGTCGAGGAGACATGACCCCAGACACGCAGGATTTTACATAAAACACAGACTGATTCTAACAGCTGGACAAAATGCGGTGCCTGGTGCAGACTCAGTATACAAAGGGACAAGGGCCAGACCATATAAAGTTCCCAACCTTTTTGGCACTAGGGACCAGTTTCATGGAAGACAATTTTTCCACTGCCCAGAGGTGGGTCGGGGGACAAGCAAGGGGCAGGCGGAGCTCAGGCTGTGATGGAGCGATGGGGAGCGGCTGTAAACGAAGACATTTATCATCTATTACACATTCATAGAGATGCCTGCCAGTTTCTGAGTCCAGGCCTTAAGAAATAAGACATTTCCATTTCTTATGCAGTCTCTTGGGACCCTCACTCTTGGAACCTGGCAGCCATGTTGTAAGGAAGCCAGGCTGCCTTCAGAGCAACCAGGAGCCAGACCGTACGTGTGCGCCATCTTGGAAGTGGAGCCTCCAGTCCTCGCTACCTCTGCCAAACCCGGCCCAAATTGCAGATTCATGGACAAAATAAATGATCGGTGATATTTTAAGTCACTAAGTCTTGAGCTGGCTCATTATGCAGCAATAGATAATATAAAAACAGATTTTGGTATCTGGATATGGGGTGCTGCTGTATGTAACAAAACCCTAAAATCCGAGGCATTGGCTTTGGGACTAGGTAGTGGGCAGAGGCCGAACAGACATCTGTGAAGGGTGAGAGGAAAGTGAGAAAAATAGTGTTAGAAGCTGGAGGAAAGAGGAAGCTTGTAGTGGCAAAACATCACTCTTTTATCACCTAACCTAATACAGAAACGGATTCCTAATAATTTTAATTAGAAATCCAAGGAGATTTCCAGGCAGAACATAGAAGTGCCTACTGGCTTCTAGTCACACACAATGCAAGAGAAGAGAGATGAATTCAAGAATAAACTGTTAGATATAAAGCATCTATAGAACTTGGTTTAAAAATAAAACTATCTTCTATTTCCAGTCTCTGCAGATGGTCAATGATTCTCGAATTAAGAAAGAGCTTCAGGCCATACATCAAATCCAGGATAGGTCTATAAATCTAAGACAGTAAGTCACAGAAACTTCAGGACATAGAACAGACCCACTAAGCATCTTAAGGGCATCCCTTAGGATCCTCTCCATTCAATAGGGCTTCTAAGAATCTCCGGGCCATTGTCCCTCAATATTCTCAAAGGGGCCCAAAATAGAGAAGGGCTTCTCTTGGAGAGGCTGTTCATTGTGATTTTTGTCTAATGGAGTGAGGGTTTGCCATTCTAAAGCTACTGAAATAGGAGAAAACAGAAAAAGCCTTGCATGCAGAAGTTGCAAAAGCAGGATGACCATTCTGCCACCAGTACTAAACACAGACAGAAAGTCCCTCTCACCTAAAGAGTAATTTGGAAATAGTGAGGTCAATAGTTCCCATCATGGTCACCCCAGGTCATCCTTCAGCAGATCGGGCCTCACCAATTTTCTCAGCTCACCAAAGAGTTAAAACAGAACACCCGGGTTCCACATGCAGTATACCCTCTTAAGAACTTTCCCTGGGATTCTAAGAAGAGGACCCACATTGGAGCGAGGATATCTCTGCTACCTGAATTATATACATCTCCTCCCTTGGGCTTAATAGAGACTTAGCCACCTGTATTCCTGGGGAAGATATATTGATTAAGAAAGGCAAAAACCCTAACTCAGAAGCAAGATTGTGTTCAATCTTCTTTTTTTCTCTTAGCAAATGCGGCCATAACTCCAAGGAAATGGCACGTGAAGCTGTTAAGAGCCAAACCTCCCATTCGCACGGTGATGTTCTACGCGTTGTAAATAACACGCGTGACTGCACCAGGGACCAAATTGCTCGTTAGCTGCCAACATTAGATGTTTAATGATCTGAGGAGCAGAAGCTGCCAATTACTGTATTCCTTCTTAAAATACCATTTAAAACCCACACGTGTAATCATTATACCTTTTTGTTACATTTTTATGATTCTTCTGAAGCTGATGGGCTGTGGGTTCACCCAACCTATAAAACTCAGAGAACTCTTTGAGGCCATCGTTACATAACCTGGGGAAAAATCCATATAACCCGCACCGAGCAGGTCTGGCCTCTAGCTCCTGACCTGTCCCTGCTTAGCTAATTGAGAGAATTTAACCGAAGTACACAGCCCACGGCCTCAGTTTCCCCTTCTGTCCATTGGGATGACAGTCTCTCTCCCACCTAGCTATTGTGCAAGTAAAATAAAATAAAAAATGCGGAGGAATGTTGGAAAGCACTATGCAAATGATAGGGTGAGATACTGTTTTTAGAGACTTGTTGTCAAGCTACTGATTAATGGAAAAAGAGGTCCCTTCCTAACTGCCAGAGTAGGGAGGGACTACGAGCTCTTGAGAATTCTCCAAGTTCTGTGATAGATGTTTAAACCGAGTGCCTCCATTTGTGTCATGTTATCACCCTCCCCCTGCAGGAAGAGTTGGGTCCAGTAGTCCTTGCTGAGCAAGTGCAGGGACCTGGTGCCATATACACACCTGCTCAAATCATGTAACATGCAGAGTGCGTGTAGTTTCCAAACTCTTCACCAAACAGGAACTGGAAGTGCAAGATTTGATGCCTACATAAACAACTTGTGCTATCTTATGTGTGCAGATGTATGTTCAAGAGTCATGTCCACCCCTTTATAAGGAAATCATGCCGCCCACTTATTCCTTGGGTTTCAGCGACACTCCCAGAAAAGCTCTGAGATGTCCGAGGACAACATAACAACAACAGAGGAGCGTTAATCGAGGACGGAGCATGAAGCGGTGGTTGTCATCGTCTCAGTCTGACCACTTCAGTGTCGCCTCCGTGGCCAGTTACCTGATACGGCAAGCATCCTGGCTTCGAGCAACGCCGGGAGTTGGGTTTCAATGTCATTAACTTCCTTCCTCAGAGTGCTGCAGAGCCTCTCACTCACGCACACCTGGACAGAGAGAGACAGCCAGGAGTCGTCATGTGCTCAGCGACAAACCAGAAGGCGATGGAGCAGCTGGCCAGAGACTTCCGGGTTTATAAGCAATTAAGAGGGATGATAAAGAGTAATCAGAGGAGAGTGTTTAAAAAGCAAGTAATGGAAAAGGAAAGAAAGAAAAATAGCAAGGCAGGCAGGCATTGGGATATTCCAAGAATACATCCTGTGTACCTTTGCCACACTCAAACACAAAACCAATGAGCTAGCACAGCAGAGAGCCACCCCAAACTAAAACAACTTCATCGCTCCTGCCTCGTCCCTTCTCTGCTCCTTCTGTCTGGAACACTCTTGTTCCAGGTGTTGTCGCTCACTCACACCCTCAGGGCTCTTTGCTTAATCACTGCCTGGGACAAAAGGTCTTACGGATCACCTACCCAAAATAGCAACCTCCCTGTCCCCTGCCTTTGATGTTTTTCCAGGGCGTCCTTCCCAGCTGACATACCTCTGTGACATTGCTTTGTGTTTACAGTGTCCTGAGCAGGGACCTGGTTCTGTACCAGGCACACAGTGGGCAGTAATGAAGATAAGGCCATGTAGGTGAAGGTCAGAGCTTCGGGATGAATTTAATTACCAGGAGACACTGTCTAGGAAACTTTGAGGACAGATAGATACTTGCTGGTGAGTTAGATATGAAAAATAGACAAGTAACTCTTAAGGAGGTTTGAGGGTTTTTAGCATTTATTTTCCCATGACACGCCAAACGCTTCCTACATTTTTCTTTGATTTTGCAAAACTAGCAAAAATCTTAAATCTCAATTTCTTTTTCCAAATGCCTTCAGGGTATCTTTTATTTTGTTGGAGGCTAAAACATCACATTTTTTTCCCCTCTCATTTAAGGCTAAAATCTCATATTCAAATGTTGTCTATACTCAGATTATTGAGCTATCTAGAAAAACTTCCAGCTCAATGAAAGCACAGAGCATGGATTTAATAAGAGTGAATACATCTGTGGAGATATTTGGGGCTTGTCCACAAAAGATGTTACCTAGATGCATCATTCTTTTCTTGCCAAAAATCTGAGATTCCATTCAAAACTAAAAATTAACCCAGTTGGATTCACAGAGCCTGGAGAAAATATAAAATTTAGTTTCCCAGAAGAATCTGGGTCTTGCTGAAGATTATCAATTTGAAATGTTTTGCTTATCTCAGACTGAATTAAGATCATTTTTAGAGTCAAAGCAGACCTTTCCCCTCCTGCCTATAATACTCCACTATATCTCTCATGGACTTCCACGTGTTCTTTTCCATGCAGAGGCTGTAATTTTCCAACCTCTCTTTATAAAGCTCATTTTCTGGATGAAGACAATAGTTTGGCAGCCTCTGAACCAAAGCCTTCACCAGCAGTCTTGGGCATCCACACCTCAGGACCCTCTCAACAGCCCTGAGATTTGCCATGAAGTCAGAACTGAAGTTAAAAGGAAGATGTCCCAGACACCTTCCTTCCCCTCAGCACCAAGCCTCTGGTCGGCTGAATGCCCAGTGACTGACACATCCCATCCGACCCATTTACGAATGTCACCGGAAGTCCAGGGACATTTCCATTAACTCTGTAACACCAGCCATAATTCTTACGTCTCATCCAATCTCTGTCCAATATTTCTGATTTTAGTTAACAGTATCTGTTAATCATAATTGGGTCAGTTTCTCCTTTGTTAAGCAAATCTATCCTTCAAACTGTCACTATTAATATGAAACAACCTCTCTGAATCTTCTTATGAAATTGCAATGTTCATTCTTTTAGGCTCTGCTGGATATAATCTAATATCTACCAATCTCCAGATAGCCCATTTGTTTCCAACTATTTCTTCCATCTCATTTATCCCTTAATTACCTTTGGTTTGGGTAACCCACAAGAGTTGGAGCAAGGTAATGAGGGCAATGAAGGTTCCATCTCCCTGTCTGCAGGAGGAATCTAAATAGTACCTGTTGTGTGTGTGTGGGTGTGTGTTTCTAACACACCAGAGAAAGAAAACTGTGTCAAGCTGAGACTATTATCTCATTGTCACCTGTAAATCTAGTCTAGAGTAGAGAAGCAAGGTGTTTTGTGTAATGGGCAGTTTTTTTTTAATTCTCTGTAGACTACCATAGGCCAAACACACACATGCACAAAGTCATGTGTGTGCACACATACATGTCCACACATACACCCTGGAAAATATGCATCTCCTTTTTATTTACAAATGAAATTGGACCCTAATGAACTCATTATCAAATGGAGCTGTTACATTTACATTTTTAAATCCAAGACACGAGGTCCTTAATTTTATGGAAAATCAAAGTAATAAGTTTTTGGCGAATGCATCAGAGAAGGTATACGCAATGGTATGAATTCTTATGCCCCCTGCCAACAAAATCCACATGTTGAAATCCTCATTCCCAAGGTGATGGTAGTAGGAGGCAGAGCCTTTGGGAGGTGATTAGGTCATGAGGGTGGAGCCCCCATGTAGGGGATTAGTGCCCTTATAAATAGGCCGAGAAAGCTCTCTTGCCCTCCTTCTACTGTGTGAGAATACCCAGCCATGCTGGCACCCTGATCTCAGACTTCCAGCCTCCAAAACTGTGAGCAATAAATTGTTGTTGTTTATAACCCACCCAATATTTTGTTATAGCAGCCTGCATGGACAAAGACAGGATGCAAACTGTCTTTGTATTTAGCATTCGGGCAAATCTAAGATCTTTAACAGTGGTTGAGGCTTATCAACAAATCCCAATATTGTGTATGTGTATATGTGTGTCCACAACATAAAATGTCATCAACACACACACGCATATAAGCACCATCTGTATTACATGACATGCACACCTGTATACGCACTGCAAGTGTATAGACTCGACCATATTACCAAGACAGTGTGTTCTGAAGATAATCAATGAACCCAGACCCAAGAGCATCCTCTCACCTTTTTATTCTACATAGAAATTAGGAAGCACCTAATAAAACATAAATGGCCTATATTTACAATAGAATATGTACGGGAAGGAAACATCTACCACCTCTTCCTTGACAAGAAGCTTTTGCCTCTCCCCACCGCCCTACTGGCTCCACCGAAGGTCGCAGTAGCAGATGTTGACAGGGCTGTGAATACTAGAGGACAGTGTCGCTGTGACTTTCGAGGCAGAAATTCCGGTCACTCTCTAACATTTCCTCTCCTGCTTCATATAACAAAATTGGTAAACCAAGTGAGAGTCTCCCACACCCCTGCAGTTGGGCAGGGGAAAACGTCTCAGCCCCAGCCAACGTGGGATCCTGAGATGCAGATTCCGGGAGAGAGGAGAGGAGATATATAAAAGCCCAGCCCCTGTGCGGCCCGTCACCTGGGCCTTATGCCAGGGCACTTGGGTCCTGGCATTGCTCTTAGTCTCATCCTGCTCATCATCTTTGCGTGAACATTTGCACATAATTAATGATTCATACCCAGTTCTCTGCCACAGCAGTTAGCAGTAATTCACAGAGTAATTGATCCTGCTCCTCCGTCTGCCAATGGCTCGGTCGGGTATAACCACGTGGGTGGGGAAGGGCTTTTGTTTGTAAACTGTGGTTATCCTAACTAACTGGGACATTGACTATTTAATTTAATTGACCATGTGCTCTCGGGGAATAATGAAGAAATGTTCTGTCTCTACACAAACCCAGGTCTTGATAGGGCAATATAAACAGCCGATAGAGTAGGCAAAATGGTTCTCAAGCCAAATGAAAAACTTTACAAGACAAGAAACAATCACCTGCTATTCCGTTTCCACTTGTGAAGAACCTGAACATTCCCCTCCTGGGAGGAAAAGTAATTAATTCCTCAAATTACTCCCATCCCGAAAGCCTTTTTAAGCAAAGAAAGGCATTCGATCTGCATAGCGACAGTCCTTCTCCTGTCCCCAAATAGACAGCTCCTTCTGAAGCAAGGGCCAAACCCGTCCATTTCTGGGGGGACCACAAATCAAGACCTCCACCACGATAGCAGCCCTCCCCCTGGCTCATCGCTGGGGCTGCAAAACGGCTTGGCAAAGTCTACGTTTCTTCCAGAGTCTATCAGGGTGGGGAGACTGCAGCCTGCTGACTTCAAGATCGTTCTTTTTTAAGCACCACAGGAGGCAAGAAAAGCGTCATCTTTCTCCGCTGCACCCCTTTTAATAAAAGGATTTGTTCTGTACAATTTAGATTCATCAAAAGGCTGCACTTAAGGACCTAGAAAGCCACATGTGGCCTTAAGGCCACAGGTTCATGTGAAATTAAGTCAAAAGAAAACTTCATAGACGTCTTTGGAAAATGGAAGTATAAAAGTACTTACCTTAGCAGTGATTTCTTTAAGTGACAAGTTGAGGGATTTTATTCTTTCTTGGAGGCTGGAAGAATTAAAAAGAGGAGGTTGGTATTGTTGGTAACCACAGTTTGATACCACTACGTTCAGGAACTCTGCAAACAGCGACCCTCGCATCAGCTGGATGGCCGAGGAGGGCAGAGGAAAGACGATGCCAGATTGATTCCATCCGACTATGGAATTATATGCTGCTGGGAAGCTTGTCTTCCCTCCCTCATCATGCTTTACTTAGGCTAGTAGTAGAATCTATTATCGTCCTAGAGTGCACATCTACTGATAATGGGAAGAAGAACTCAGATGTGCTCCTGGCAGCAAAGGATTAAAATTTCCATTCCTGTAACCACCTTCCTAGAAGGACAGCCTAACATAGGGTGGGGTCTCACTGGCAGGGAAGCGAATGGTATCTATTTGGACCTACTATGCAATTCCACAAATATGTGCCGAGTGCCTTCCACATTTAGTATTGACACAGAGCATAGATGATACACACACACACACACACACACACATACATATACATATATATAAAGTATGTATGAAATAGCACCCCCTTAGGCTTTTCCTGCTTCTATTTTCTCCTTAGTACTTTTCACCTTGACATACGAATCTATTCATGTAGTTTCTCCTTTTCTCCCATCGGCATATAAGTTCCTGGTGGGCAGGGATGGGCTGTCGTGTTCACGCCTGTATCCCTAGTGCTGAAAACAATTCCTAGAGCTTCTCAGCAGGCACTCGGTTGACAGCTGTGGAATGAATGAATCAGTGCAACCAAGGCTCAGATCTTATTCTCAAGGTCGCTCCCTAGTAGAGAAGAAATGCATGAAGGCAATCAACTATAATATAAAGCAAGAGGAAAAAAATCGCTAGAAGGGGAATAGAAACCCCAATGCTAGGAGAAAACTGCCACATAAAAACTGTCACAAGGCAGAATGTTGTCTGCCTTGAGCAATGGAGACAATAACTTGTGGAGCAATTTAGAAACGAGTGGATTGGCGGGGAAAGCTTAGCGGAAGGGGTGAAAAGTAAACTGGGCCTCGAAGAAGAAAAAGGAGGGAGAATGAAATTCCAGGGAGAAGATGAATCTAACAGGACCGACTGGTTCCCACACATGAGTGTGAAAGATAAACGGGGAGATGATCATTCCTGGCGGGGGGAGAAGGAGGGACGAGGTAGGGCCCTACCTGTACCTGTAATGCTTATTTATTTATTTAGGGAAAGAGAATCAAAGTAAACATGGGGGAAATGCTAATATTTGTTTAATCTCCGTGGTGGGTAAATGAGTATCTGTTATATTTTTCAATATGTTTGGAATATTTACAATTAAGATCATTTTAAAGGAATATCGAAGACAAGCTCTCGTTAGTATTAAATATCCACCTAAGGAATTTTGAGCTTTATCCCACAAACAATGGGAACTTGTTCAGTTTTTGAGCAGGAGAGCAATATGAAAGAAACGGCTTTGTTTTTGGAAAATTAGCTGTGCAGCACTATGAGAGATGATTTGGAGGAAGACAGTCTGAACGTGACAACAGCAGGCAGGGCCCGGCAGCATCAGCCGGTCTTCAGGTCCAGGGCCTTGCACAGCACGAATGAGGGGGCCAGGAAGGAAATGGAGGGGCTGGTCCTTGATTATGTCGATGCTGAAACACAGTGAGAACATCCCATCTAGAGCTTTGCATTTCTTCACGCATTCAGGAACTCATGCATTCTTCCAATATCCACTGGGCATCCTGTAGGTTAGGGACCTAGAGCCTAACGACATGGTCCCTGTCCTCAACCACTTACTGCTGCCAGCAAGGCAAGAAAATATCATAGGTGCTGGAAGAGGAGTGCTTACTGGATTAAACAGTGGTCTGCAAAGGGGGAAAGGTCAAGGTTCCTGGGGTACGTGCTGGGAGGGGAGAGGGGAGGGGTGCAGGGTTGTCAGGAAAAGCTTCTGTAGCACGGGTTGCAAAGTATCAGAACTAAGCTGCCGATTTGCTGATTTTTGTTGTTCTTCTTCAACTGGAAGAACTGTTTTTGGATATTATCACCTCCAACAACTTGTGATTTCTAAGTACAGGCAAACTTGTTTCAGTTGCAAATACCTGGGAACTGGTGCAGGTCCGTGCTAATCGACCATTCCCACTTTAGACCGACTTTCAACAGAGGAGGGTCTTCCAGCTGAGCTGAGACCAACCCAAACGGAGGAAGTGAGAGTTGACAATGGGCAGGGCATGTGACACCAGATTCTTCTGAATTCCGGAGTCACCATCTGACAAAAACTAGTGTACTCAATGGGCACAGGGGAAAACAACATTTGGAATCCTGCCAGGAGAATTCTAGGCGCTGGCTGGCTGGAGATCGGATATTTTGAGAGCAAGTAAGTCTGAGTGTCACACTGACATGGAGAGCAGAGACGATTAAACCAACTGGGATGTTGGGAAGCACAGAAGGTGTCAAACATGGGCCCGGACTGGCTCGGCCTCCGATTCTAGCAGCAGCACCAGCTCTGGGCTGCTAATGCCTGTTGTCCAGACTGAAAACCTTCCTTGGGCAGAAACGCACTTGCCCTTGGTGGGCTCACAGGAGTCCATTCAACTAATAAATGGTTCACCACATTGAATCTGGAAGAGCATTTAACAGTATTCTATAAATAGGTGTTTCCCCCCACACACAAAGACCAGTTCATGCATTAACAATGAAGACAGACAGATAGTAGGTCCTCTTACGGATACTGAAAATTGAGCTCACCAAAACGGCAGTGCCTTTAGCTAACGCCCAAAATACCAAATAAAAAAAAAAAATAGGTCAAGCACCATCTTTCCAGGGGTCGAGGCAGTTCATTGCTCTTGGCTCCTGTCTGGCCCTACACCAGAAAGAAAATTAGTCTCCTCTCAAATATCCACGTTAGAGGAAGCAGGCAGTGATGCAGATAATTGAATACATTGTTTTAGATTTGATTTGACTTATATATAATTAATTTAATTTATGGTATATTATCTTTGCAGTAGATTTACCTTCCTAATTGTGTTTTGCTCAGGCTAATATTAACATTAGTTGCATCCCTGGGGTATTCACAGATTAAAAGCAATTATAGGGGGCGGGGTGCAGAAGAATATGAGTAATCTATATATATACTAGTGGGTTTCAGGCTATTTTTAGCAGTAAAACTCTCTCAAACAAAAGTTTCCACAGAACTGTAAGATATACTACAGATAACAGGAGATCTGCTCGGACTGAAGTGGGTGTCTGGCCTGGGATATAAATGTCACATTAGTCCACCTCACACACGATGCTACTGCCATCACACTGTGGTCCCCAAACCATAATTCCAAGAGCAGGAATACAAATTGAAAACCAGCAGATCAGAACAGCTAAATGTTGATAGACAAGAGTTCAATGTACTTTAATGATTAAAACTCATCCCTAAGTTTCTTCTACACTTGCAAATTGTTCATAAGGAATAAGAACTATCCTCTCAGATCACGTTACACTGCACCTTGGAAACTCGCTAGGTTGTCCACACAAAGTAGCACGTGTGTTTTATGAGCCATATCAGACATAACCTACTCAAATGAGTATCTTCATTCAAAGCAGCTGCCCCTCGAATAATAGAGTCCAACATTTACTGAACACTTACTATGTACCAGGCACTCTTCCCGATTCTTTACATAGATGAGCATTTTAAATTCTTATTATAACTCTGTGAAGTAGGAACTATAAATATCCACATTTTCAGACAAGAAAACTGAGCCAAAGAGACTAAGAGAGATTTAAGTCACTTTTCCAGGATTAACCAGCTGGTAACTAGGGGAGTTTCAATGGTAACCCAGACAGCCAAGCTATCCGCTCTCTTAACCACTAAACTATACTAAACTACCTCTCCTAGAAGCTGTGCACTTATTTGAAATGTACTGGCATTCTTCAGACTGATCTTTGGAACTCTATTTTAGAATTGGGTTAAAATATACAATACAATCAACGCCGTTATTTGTAAACACACATGGTGCTTTACTCACAAACTGGTGTTCAAATCATATGTCCAAAATTCATGCTTAACGAATGAAACCTTAGAAAAGTTGAGGCTAGTGACATGCATGTGCTTCGGAGAAAGCCCGTCAGTGGCAGTTGCACCCGGGAACTGCAGCAGCAGAAATTGAACATAAAGGGCCCGTTACAGGCTGAAGTATGTCCCCCAAAATTCACAGCTTGAAGTTCTATCCTCCAGGACCTCAAAATGTGACTGTATTTGAGGACAGGGATTTTAAAGAGGCAAGTAAGTTAAAATGAAGTCATGAGGGTGGGCCTTAATCCAGTCTGACTGGTGTCCTTATAGGAAGAGGAGATGGGGACACAGACACACAGAGGGAAGGCCATGTGAGGACGCAGGGGAAGACGGCCGTCCACAAGTCCAGGAGAGAGGCCTCAGGAGGAACCGACCCTGCTGACACCCTGATCTCAGACTTCCAGCCTCCAGAATCGTGAGAAAATAAATTTCTGTTGTTTAAGCCACGCCATCTGCAGCCCTAGCAAACTAATGCACGTGGAATTTTCCGTTTCTAATAATATGTTTAATTATATGTGTCATTAAGATCCTGTATGACTGGTGCTCCAGGGTCCAAGGAAAAGAAAAGTTGCTACTCTGTGTGCTAGCAGTGAGTCAGCAGAAGCCATGGCAGCTCTTTTACCTGCTCCATTCTGACAGATCACTTCATTTCCAACCCGCCCGACTGGGAAACTGAGGGCAGTTGCACCAATGTGATGCGTGCAGAATGCAGAGCATAGGAGCCGAGCATTCTGAATGTGGCTATGAGAAAACTGTGTGTGAGAATGTCTTTGAGTTAAAAAAAAATCATTAGGGGACCCTTGGATTAGCACAGGAGCTCACAACTGCCCTACCTTCAGGTTAGGAATGAAAAGGGGCTCCCTTAAATACTCCGACAATATTGCAAACAGAACGCTATCACTGATGTCAAAAATATCAGTCATAAAAATGCAACTTGGGGAGGGACAGATTGCTTTTTAGCAATAATTAGAAGGGGAAATGGAATTTAAGTCAATCACAGTCACTAATCTCAATAGTATAAGCCAAGACTCGGTTAAGTGCCAGAGTGAGACATTGTTGCAGGAGGATACAGACAGGCGATTTTGAGTCAAGGAGTGAGCAGTTCTCAGGGCAACTGGTCCAACCAAAGAACCATCTCCACTGCTGCCACCTGGTGCGGGCCCTGGGCACCTCTCCTCTGAAATGCTGAATAGCCTCTGAACTGTTCAGTTTTTACCCTCTATAATCTATTCTCAAGACTGTGGCCAGGGTGAGTCTTCGCAAACATGTTAGATAAAATGTCACAAAGCCCTGTTCCATCACAGCTGGGTTAGGCTAGGTCCACAAGAACCAGCATGCTCCAACTTCCACCATGTTTCTGACCACCTCTCCTACAACTCCCTCCTTTGCCGGCTCCACCCTGACCGCAGAGTCTTCTTGAACAGCTCCTTGAATCTGCCGTGGCTGGCACAGGCCCCTGTGCCTGGATGCTGCACCCAGCACACACGCTGGGCCAACTCCCTCCCTGCTGCAAGGCCTTGCTCCCATCTGAGCCTCCCCGTGAGGCTGGCCCGACCTCTCCATCTCAAACTGCAAATCACACCTCCTCTCCTGTTCCTCCCCTGCACCATGTTCATTACCTACTAACCGACCTTATAATTTACTTATTTATTATGTTTATCATTCATTTCTGCCTTTCCCCACTGGAAAGAAAGCTCCCTGAGGGCAGATGTTGTTTAGAGAATGACTGGGCACACGGTGGGTACCTAATCAGTACCTGCGTAATGCACGATGTCCCATTCTTGTCTTCCTCTAAGAAATGAGCGGGTGGGGTGGTGAGCAGCTCGGTCTCCCTCCCCACCTCCTGCCGATGCCCGGGCACAGCGGGCACTGAGGCTGTAGCTGCTCACGATCATAAGGCTACGGGTAGTGGTTTGCATAAGAGGGGGAAGAAGAGGTTAAAAACTTGGAGTCAACTCATGAGCCTTCCTCTCCTCTTTCTCAATTCCATCTCCTAGGGTCCTGCTCTCTTTGGCTTACCTCTGCTGGATGGTGTTTTTTCACGGACTGTATTATGGGTTGAATCGTGTTCCCCTCAAAACTCATATGCTGAAGTCCTAACCCTCCATAGCTCAGAATGTGACTGTATTTGGAAACAGGGTCATTGCAAATGTACTTGGTTAAGATGAGCCCGACTCCAACACAACTGGTGTCCCTATAAAGGAGGGAAGTTTGGATTTACAGACATGCATAGAACAGAGACAATGTGAAAAGACACTGGGAAAAAATGACCATCCACAAGCCAAGGAGAGAGGCCTGGTACAAACCCTCCCATAAAAGCCCTCAGAGGGGACCAGACCTGCTGACACCTTGATTCTTGGACTTCTGACAACAATAAGTTTGTGTTTTAGCCACCCGGCTGCGGTGCTGTTTTGCTATGACAGCAAACTAATACTGACTGGCATTGGAAGGGAGGCCTGTGAGGGCCACTTATTGTTCCCCCTTGGACTGTAAGAGCTGGGAGGCTGGAGTGAGGTCGAGCCCTGGGCAAAGGGCACCTGAAGGTCTCGCCCAAGAGCCCACCTCTTGCCAGCGGCCAGCGCCAAATGAGTCCTCACTGCCGACACGCTGCCATGGGCATAGGTCCAAGTAGTGGCCAAGCAGAGGCTACTCTGAAGGGTGAGGATGCAGCTTGCACAGGCAGGCTAGGTGTCCAGATGCAAAACCCATCATGGTGTGGCACAGACGCAGGGGCAGGAAGACAGGTGGACAGTTACATTTGTCCCCTTGCTCTGGGCCACAGTCTCAGGCAGGCCTGAATGGACTCCTTTAATGTTATGTCCAAGAGAAACTACCTCTCAGCCCATGTGCTCTTCTGTGGATCACTAACACTTCCTCCTGCCACCAGTAACCCAGCCATGACCGCCCCCAGCACCAGTCGCCGAGAGGTGAGCTCTTGGCCCCCAGCGTTAGACTCAAGGCCACTACCCACTGCCCCAAAGACGAGCCTGTGAAGAACAAATTCTGTTCCTGCTCTTATCTGGACCTCTGCTGCAAAAGAACATTAGTGACACTCAGAGCGACACCACCAGCCCACTAACTTTCTAGAAGACTTTGAACAAGTCACTTCAATCTGGGGTCCCATTTTCTCACCTGAAAATGAAGTCGGACTAAACTGTTTCTAAGACCCTCCAGGCCTGCCACCCAAGATTCTTTCACTGTTCCACCACTGAAAATTCTTTTACTAGGCTTATTTTATTTGCAGATATTTAGAACATCTAAAACACACATCAGTTTCGTAAAGTGCACCAGATAACATGAATGACAGAGGCAGAAATACAGGCCAGATCCCTGTCATTTTTTCCTAAGGGAGGCACACATTTCTCAGCCCTCAGAACCGAGTCGTGCAGAGGTTCTGCTGACAGCTGCCCGTCCATCTTCTTGCCTGTGTGTACCTGGCTTGATGCTGATGTCCCCTTTCATCACAAAGTTGCAGGAGAGGAGGGATGTCAATTTCATCTCCAAACAGCCTTCTCATTCCCCTCTGCCTCCCCCAATTCTGTTCCATCCCATTTCTTGTTTAGTAAAAATCAGTTTAAGAAATGAGAGATTGTTACTGATGCAAACTAAAAATGACAGAAAGAACAAAGGACAGCTGTCTTAACATGGGCACTACTTAGGCCTCCAATTAAAAAAAAAAAAAAATCAGGAATCCGTTGACATTAACAACCTGGCCAATTACCTCTCAGTCCTCTAGCTTTCTGTCAAGGGACAGGCGGGTAAGAAAGTGACAGTAGAAACAGCTTTAGGAAGTGCAGGTTTACCCACTTGGCCTTTTGCCTTCCTTGGACCCTTTTATCCTCACAGTTGATAATGTCACACGGCACCAGTGGGACATCCATGGGGCACAGATGACAAAAATGCCACGAATTTCCTCTAGACTTCAGATGATCTCGTAAGGGCACAACAGGGTGCACAGATTCATCAAGAGTGAGCCACCCTATATAGCTGTAGAAATGACTAGAGCTGGTCATCTGAGACCTTTACTCTTGGGAAAGGCAGGTGGTGCAGCGGAGAGGGATTTGCACTGAAAGAGAAATGCGCCGGTGCCTCTGCTGGCCATCCTTGTCCCCCTTGCTGAAGGACGTCACCTCTTTCCAGTTCGGTGACAGCCAAAGCCAGACAGCGTGCTGCACCCAAGACAAACACTCACCTCCATGCGCATCAAATAGCTCATCTTTCTGAGATCTTGAGAGGAATGAAGTATAGAAAGACTTTTAAAAATCATCCAGACCAAATACCACACCTGTATTACAGTAAAAGAATACGGATCTGACGCGAATCAAGCACACACATTTTTAACTTAAAGTAAATATATTTGAAGTTTTTCTCGCTAGCCCAGGCAAAGGAGATTAAGTGAAAAAACCAAAGCAAAATAGGCCAGGGAAATACTTGCACGTGTAACCCTTTGATTCTTTCTCTGGATATAGATCACATATATCTGTGACTCACAACTTCACTGAATCTTTCTCTGAATTCCAAGGATCTTGTGTCCAAACTTTAGGATGCTACACTCTGTTACCCTTTTAGTAAAGTCCAACTTACTAAGCAAACTGAGAATGAGATGTCTTTTATAAGACCGTAAATTACAACCAAGGTCACTCATATAGGTACTCCTGAAAGAGATCACAGGGGAAGGGAGAGAGAGAGGAGAACAGAAGGATTTCAAACCTTTTCTTGGAAAAGATTTCACGTGATTGAGGTGCCGATCTGAAGAGAGTGCACAGAGGAAAGGAGTGAGCCCCGATACTGAGTTTACTGGATCTGCTAAACTTTCCAACTTTCCCGATGTGGGTAAAGCACCCATGCGTGCACACTCTCGTCCTGCGCTGTCTCTTGCCAATTCCCTGGCCCACTGGGAAACTCAGCCTGACGTTACCGAGTCACAGCTTGCATCTAAGTCCAGTTCCATCACAAATCACAGCTTTATTTTTAACTGATTAACTCGGTATTTGGCTTATCCAAATACTCCAAGTGTTAACTCAACCAGATCTTTCTCAGTGCCTCTCAAACAACCGTATTCCAAACTGAAACGAAAATTCATGTGCCAAAAGCATTTTGACTCACAAACGTTTGTCTGCAGGAGATTGCGGTCGTTTAATAAAGAAGAAATGAGAGCAGGAGTCAAAGACGTGACCGGCCTTATGTTCAGGTCATCATCGCTGCCCTCCCTTCCACCCATTCCTCCCAGTTGTCTCCTAAGATCTTTTTACATGCAATAAGGAAGTAAGTTACTGGATTTTTAATTTTTGGAGACTGGTAATCAAGTGGGCTCCACCATTCAAACAAGATTTCAGTACTTGGACTCTAGGGCTTTTTCTCCTCCTCCAAACTCCTGTGAGTTTAATCCTTAAAACACAGCAATTTGATCCAAGGGGAAAATGATCCCACCTTCAGGCTTATCTCTTAACTGAGCCAAAGGCAGCTTCCTATTTCCATTTCAATCACTGCTCCCTACTTAATTCTGATTATTTCGTAAGTAATGCCCAATCGCTCCCATGAATTTTAAAGAAATACCCTGAACCGCTTGCATTTCTATTTAATGCTAATTTGCTAATACATGTTGTTTCTCCTGCGTTCCTAAGCATGTATACTTTCCCTGACTATGAAGTGTGCGGGAAAGGTTGCAATTTCTGCTCTGGAATCATTTTCAATTATCTGCCTTCTGGCTAAGAACAAACATAGGCACAGCTCAAGTGTGCAGAGACAATTTGAACCTTACATTTCTCTCCGGCATCATTCAAAAATCTATTGACAAAGCAACAGATCGGCCTGATTTTTGAAACTGGGGGACATAGTCGATTTCATTTCCTAAAACGTTTCCACGAGTAAACTAAAGATGGACACACTTTATTGGATAAAGAATGCAAAAACAGACCACTGATGAGCGAAATGAACAGCAGGAAAAAATCCAGTTGGCTGAACAAAGTAACTGAATAAGGAATTTAAACACCAGCATCAGTATGACTCAAAGTGGAAGCAGAGGAAATCTGCCAAACAGGAAGCACAAAACAGGAATGATAGTGAAAGTCGCCATGAATGCTTAGCAAAAACGATCCCTGCGTATAAGACACAGGGGTCCCCTATAAGCATCTAAAGGAAACCTAGAAGTTCTGTCTGGCTCCGGTTCGGGTCATCCCAGCAGCTTAGCAATCAGCACAGGGTAGATTAATCACCCTTCAGCAGCTGGAGAAAGATGTGCTCTTAACTGATTAAATTCCCAGCAAACAATGAGCTGGCTTTTCCAACCTGGGCATATTCCTGGGTCACTGGAAAGGGGTCTGTCTCAGCAGAGCTGAATTACCTTCTGCTGGAAGACCCTTAAACCTCTGCACTTCTCCCAGGGCTTCAGCTCAAGGATGAAGAAGAATTTAGTCTGGTGTATTAAATTGACATCTAAAAAGTTAAAGCAGGAAATAGCAACATACAACTTACAAACAGGAAAGAATCAGAGAATTTGATACAGGGAACAGAGGATTGTAGAAGACACCTAAATTACAAAGAAATTAAGTATAGAATAGTTCTCAAGGTGATCATAATGAAAACTAAACATTGAAATTGAACAGTAGAAAGACTTTTAAAACAGGCCACGTGCATTCACGTACGAAGAGTTGATTCGCAGCCACATTAGACCAGCTATCGCATTTTAAGATGACTGTCCGCCATCTTTGAGAATTCATGGGGCACCAGTTGAAAATAATTAATCCTTGAAAAAAAACAAAGCACGGAGAATTTATAAAATATTAAAATACATATCAACTGATTCACCTCCCTTGTTCTAAGTTTTTAAAAAATCATCATAAATTTGACTGTAGCATAAAAAAAGTATTTTTTTAAATCTGTAATTAAGATAGAATTCCTGCCTTGAATTTCTCAGATACACTCAATGAAAACTAGAAATGGGGGCCCTCTTTTCTTGGGGCCGCACGTTTCCTAGTGAGCAGCACCTGTACCCTCCCAGGTAGCGGGTATTTTCTAATCCCTTCCTTCTTCGTCACCCCTTTTTTTTCTTTACCAGGCTGCAGTTTGGTAGACTTTTCTCATTGCCTGTGGTGGCGACTTCCCAGGGAAACGGGAGGATAACACGGCGAGGCAGCCTCCAAGCTCTGAGTGGATCCCTCTCAGGTGACACCAAGTGCTCTGTGGGCCACAGAGACAACTGTCCTTGGCCTGAAATGACATCCGTTTTTCCAGCCATGCTCTGCTGGGCTGGACTTCTTCCCACTGCGTGACTCTGCCCAAGGCCATCGGTGTCAACCACCTCTCTCCCCGACACCCAATCAAAAATTGGCCCCAAATGTCAGAACACGCACCACTGTGTGAGTTCAGACCCTCAGCAGCCTCATCTGCAAAATGAACGTAATACCATCATATTGCCCAATATGCCTTATAGGATTACTGCAAGCAAAAATGAGCATTTTGTAAACAACAGAGATATTAAACCTAACACGTGGGTATCATTAGCAACCTAAGCACGACAGACAGGATAAACACCTGCAGGGGGGTCCCAGACACTGCGTGCTGCCTACGAAGCGAAGCCCTACTTTGGGGACCCACCAGTCTAGCATTGCTCACAAGCTACTGTCCCACTGCATTCACTTCTTGGGTAAAAATATTTATCTGCCTCACAATTTCCCAGGAAAAGCAAAGTGTCTGCTTTTCCGAAAAAGGTAAAACAAGTCAGAATTTCCTGGAACAGCTGCCCAGCTCTCCTCTTCCTCCCGATGATTTGCAATATGTCCTCGGTCCCATAAAGCCATTGTTTCTGGCAAACCAAGCGGGTGGAAGCAAAGACAGAGAAGAGAGAAAGACAAAGACCAGAAGTGGAGATGACAGCACAGCCATCAACACGAAGGGAGAAGCAGCTTGGAGACGGCTGATACGCCGCGGGGGCCCCTCTCTGCAGCCTCTGAGTTATCCCAGCGTCCTTCCAATTTGGCGCAGCCTCGCACAGTCCCCGAGTGGGCGACTTAACAGGACGCCACGCACACAGCTGCCTCCGTGCAACCCTCTTTGGGAACCTCTCCCGCGCTCCTCCCGGATTCGGGCTCTGTTTTCCAATTCAGGCCTTGCTGTTTGCTGTGTCTTCTCGCTCTAATGAGATATGCATCTGAACAGCAAGTGCGATTATTGATTTTCTTTCCCCCCAGCCAGTTGTGAGCTGCTGAATTTCGTTATTTCAAATCTCACTTGCAAGGAGGCCTGACAGCAGCTGGGACTACCGTGGTGTGGAGCCGAGCGTGATGAGAATGGCCCCCACACCCTGTATGGCTGGTCCCCCTCTCTGGGGAGCCCTGGGTAGTTCAGCCAATAGGGGGGTGGGGAGCTGCAGGCCTCGATCCTCCCCACCCACCCCCTCCCCGGCCCAGCTGGGCAGAGAAAGCCCCTGCGGCATATCAGCCGTCTCCAAGCTGCTTCTCCACTCGTGGTGGCTGTTGTTCTTTAACCTCCACTTCTGGGCTTTGTCTTTCTCTCCTCTCTGTCTTTCCAACCCAGGCCCAGCCAGCCCCCCTGTAACCAGGGTTTGAGTGTGTTTCACACTTGGTGCCAATGGTTTGTAAAAAAGATGCGATATGTTTCTTCCAAATGCACAGCCAGAGACAATGCCTCCATGAGCTGCCAGAACACATTTCCCACGAAGCATGAAAAATCCCAGGAGCTGAGGCATGCAGGACTCAACCGCAGACGAACGCACGCCAGGCGAGCATTGCTAAAGAACGTTAGCGTCACACGCAGCCCTCCGCGTCATCGCGGCTGTCGGTGCTGTAATTATTCCCACCCCACTTTACAGTTAGCCACACACAGGGTCCCAGGCCACGCTCCCCTGGTTTTCTGGGCACGTAAAACCAACAAAAACCCAAGGGAGGCTGAGCTGATGGCCCTGGAGAGAGATAAGCTGCAAATTGCCACATTCCTCAATTTATACCAAATAAATAAAACAGAACCTCACGCCCACATGCAGGGATGTGGCCCACAGAAAGTCTCAGAAACTGTCACCTCCTCCCTGGATCCCTGGTCTTTTCACTCCCCCATCTCTTCCACCCCCGCATTGAAATCCCACTGACCAGAGTGCAAGTGGAGTCAGTTGGGATGGGACGAGAAGGATGGGGTTGGTGCAGGCAGAGAATCGGGCTCACTGGGTAAAACCATCCTATACCCCCTCATCAAGGGAAGCCTTGCAGGAGAAAGCAAGGAGTTGTATTTTTTTTTTTTTTTGAGACAGAGTTTCGCTCTGTTGCCCAGGCTAGAGTGAGTGCCATGGCATCAGCCTAGCTCACAGCAACCTCAAACTCCTGGGCTCAAGCGATCCTCCTGCCTCAGCCTCCCGAGTAGCTGGGACTACAGGCATGCACCACCATGCCCAGCTAATTTTTTTTTCCTATTTGTATTTAGAAGAGCGGAAAATTCCCATTAGAGCACCCAGACAGAAAGCCATGAGGTCTCCTCGACCCCAGCACACGCCCTCTACTTCTAGCCTGTCTCTAACCTTGGCCGGCAGATTCCCAAAAAGCCACCATCAGAAATGACGGCCTCTGTGCGAGCCCACAAGTCCCTGTCTACCAGTGATACTTCCAGAACTGTCACGTGCTATTAGGAAGTCTCTTCTCAAGCTCATGTGTGGTTTACCCAGGAAAGGAAGCATATTCTTCCCTTTGCACGTGCATATCAGCGAGTTGAGTAAATCAGAAACAGCTTCTCTCCAGACAGCCCCTGAGTGTGTAGCTACGAAAATCTTTATGGATGATGATAATAACAGTCACGACGTTGAGTGGCCTGTCGCTCCAGGCTCTCATAATAATACCGGTCTCCCACAACTTCTCTTCATGAGACCTCAGGATTTTCCTGTTTCATAGCTTTTCCAGATCTCTCCATCTGGCCTAGGAAGAAACTTCCAGACAACAAAGGCAGCTACGGATGTAGGTAAGATGGACTTCTCTGGCTGGGGCACCTACCCAATAGACCCCTTAAGTTAGTATTTTCTAAAAGACAGTCAATCCTTCAGAGCAAAAATTAAGTTCACAGGAGCATGTCCAGTGAGTTAAAAATACTGGCCCAAGAATCTGTCTGATCTGTTAAGCCACAAGACTCTACATTGGCTTCTTTCAAGTGCTCCATTTCTGTGACTCTATGCTGCATCCATCAGCTTGGAAAAGGTCCACCTTCCTTCTCAGATGAAAAGCCCACGTATGGATGATGGGTTTTTCCAGTTGATAATTACGGCAGGGAACAGCCTGATGCCCCAACTCCCTAGCTGGGAAGAAAGGAAGCTGCGCGGTCAAGACTGGGACCTACACACCCCAAACTGCCCTGAGCCAGGGAGGTACCTCCCTGCACCTCAAAGTAAATTAGACTAATCCCAAGGGTCACTTCTGGAGGATCACCCAGATAATAAGGAGCAGAGTCGTGCTACCCATTGAGGATCCCACGCTGAAGGCGCCTATGTGACATTCTCGCCGCGAGAGACACAGGTCATGTTATTAACTGCTCGTGTTTCTTTCTATCTTTGAAGCTCGCTGGTACATTTCCTCCTGCCCTCTTCATGCAACTCTTCCTCCTTCTATGCCTAAGCATCCCTCCTACACTAAGCTTCCTTGTTTCTGAAATTCACTGAGATACCCAAGTTTTCCTATGGTCACCTTAGCACAAAAAGGTGAGAGTCTGTTCTTGACCTGACCTCTGTAACCTCAGTGGGAACATTGGAATTTGGGGGTGGTGGGTCCTCCCCAGAGGAGCCCCTAAACTGCAGTATGTTCAAGACCACCCCCATATCCAATTTCCCTCACGGTGTCATAAAATGAAATTGCCATAACTTTGAAAAGTCTTTCAAGGACCTATCCGATTGACTAGAGTGCTGTATTAGTGGGTAAAAGTCACACGTTCATTCCCTCTCTACATCTCATCCTGGTTAACAAGCAAGGAGAGTACACAGGCAGGATAACAGACTAGAAATGATAAAATCTGGGTTCTGGGCTCAGCTCTGTCAGCCTACCATACTGTGGAGTTCCCAGTTTTAGACTAGGAAGGAGAATTAGGAGGAGAAATAACTTCCTTGGCTCTCTGGGAGGAAAGCATCTTTCACTGGTGCAGAGCCAAAGGCAGCCGGACAGGTGTATGGGATTGTGTCTTACTAGCTGCATCACCAGGGAAACTTGCTGAGTTCTTATTTCCTCCACCGCAAAGCGAGAATAACAAGAACAGCCTGCCTATCCCAGCATGGCAGTAGATCAAGGGCAGTCATGAAGATACAAGCAGGAGAGCACAAGACATATTCGAGAGATCGGTTTCGTTGGATGGAATTTGGCAACAATCCAAATCTCTCCCCCTTCTCCATGGGCACGAGCCATGGGGTTGGCAATATCCGCCAGAACCTTAGGGTTAGAAGGTGCTGTGGTTTGTTTGGCCCTGCCAAGTCTCATGTTGACATTGGATCCCCAAAATTGGAGGCAGGACCCGTGGGAGGCATTTGGGTCATGGGGGCGGATCCCTCATGGACGGCTGGGTGCCATTCTCTCGGCGGTGAGTGAGTTCTCACTCTTCGTTCCTATGAGATCTGGTACCGAGAAGAGCCTGGGCCTCCTCCCCTCTCTTGCTTCCTTGCTCTGGCCACGTGACGCCTGCTGCCCTCACCTTCCACCATGCATAGAAGCTTCCTGAGGGCCTTGCCGGAACCACATGCTGGTGCCAAGCCTCCCGTACAGCCCGCAGAACAGTGAGCTAAATAAGCCTTTTTTCTTTCCAAATGACCCAAACTCAGGTTTCCCTCTATGGCAACACAAATGGACCAAGGCAGACGGGGAATGGAGGGGGGCCTAAGTAACTCCCCAGAATAGCAGGGGCAGGTGCTTGCATAGGCTGGATAGGGTATGACAGGTGTGGGAGAGGGAACAGTCACTCGCTAAGTAGATTCACTGGGACAGGCAGTTTGAAGGTCTTCAGGAGACTGAAATCTCTACTAAAAGTGGCAAGCAGGAAGCATGATAAGGTGCTTACTACCGTCCGGCCACTGCTGTAAGAGTTTTATGTGTATTAACTTAGTTCATCTGTGCAACAGCCTATAAGGTAGGTACATTATCATCCCGTCTTCCTAATCAGCCGACAAGCGCTTGATTGAGGATTCAACCTTCAACCCCAGACAATCAAACAGCAGAGTCCATATTCTCAAGCACTGCAGGTAGTGAGTTTTGAGTCTTTTTCCTCAGTGCAGTAACCGAGCGGAGCATTCCTCCCTCTCCTTGTCCTACACCCACGGCATCTGCAGTCCTCACGACCCACCTGTGTCCCCATTCGGGGACAACTCACTGTTTTGGTCCAACATGCGTGAGTGTTCTGTCTCCAAAATAAGATTATGAGCTCCCGAAGGGCAAAAGGTAGATGTGCATCTTATGGACAGATACGGAACACTTCCCTAAAGTTTAGGGAAGATTCTCATTCCCCGTGAGTAGATGAGAAACCAGACTTGAGAATTAATGAACAGGAGTTTAAGTATCAGTTTTCCTTCTTATTAACTGGGACTTTGGGCAAATTATTTACCTTCTTAAACTTTTTTTTCCTCATCTGTAAAATGGACACGATAACAGAAGCCATTTATAGAGCAAAGCTTAGCACAGGACCTGGTATTTATTTAGCAGGAAATCCTAGCTACCAACCAGTAACAATTCACTCTTCCAGATGGAAACATCGGCACTGAATCTCCCTTTCTTAATGGCTCCCTCCCGCCCTTGACGTAGTTTACCTCTCTCCAGATTATGGTCCCCAGTAGAGGTTGGCATCAGAACCTCTAACCAACTGAACTCCAGCAGCTCTCCAAGGGAGAGAGGGTGCCCCTGGGGACAGGGAGGAATGCCGGCAGGCATTTAGCAGGCTGGGTGGTGGGGCTGTGAGATAACTTGCAATGCTCAGAAATGCCCCATACAATGAGGCATTTTCCCACCCAAACACCAATAGTTCTTCCATTGAAAAATACAACTGCTTAGAAACTATTCATACATGAGACACAGCAGACAAAACCATTCCAATAAACAGCTCGAAGAGGCGAGTGATCCCAAATCAGTTAGGGAGTCACCGGTAGGTACCTCCTTATGGTTTCGGGTGGCTCCGCACGGAAGGGAATCTGATTGGCTGAGGCCAGGGTGTCCTGCAAGGCTTTGACGACCTCCTGCAGCTGGCCCAGGGACAGCCGGCGCAGCAGGGGAGTCAGGTCACAGCCCCGCCACTGGAGCTGCTGCTCTTGCTCTTCTATTTCCCTTCTCAGCTGTTGATCTTTGGCTTCCAGCACAGACATCCTTGCTTGGAGAGCTTCGATTTCTTTCTGCAGAGAATGAGGAGACCAGATTTTATAAATTAACCCTGCTCATGGCAAACTGCTCTATGGATAATGACTCATTTAAATGAGAATTGGCCAGGTGCAACAGCGCCGCGGAGCTCCCCTTCTGAGGCAGGCAGATTTTTGGAGCTTTGCTGAACTGGAAAAATCATGCCAGCTTTATGTTCCTAATGAGTTGGCATAAGGAAAAAATAGTCCCTCCCAAGCATTAAATAACTATGGTGGGGGGTGGTGAGCCAAGAATTTGACTTGGAAGAACCCAGCAAACACAACATGACTGACTTCATTTTAGGAGGGAGAGTTAGAACCCAGGGCAGCTACACATCACGCACTTGAGATACAGGCTAAGCCGGTAACATTAGCCACAGACCAGAACAAAAGAGGCAAACAATCCTGGGTGGGTCTGTCCCCAAACATAAGAATTTAGAGTACAGAGAATGGTGAAAAAACAAAAAACTTCCCGGCTTCTTACGTCTACAGCATTCAGAGAACAATGAGATGCTGAAGATAGTGTCATGCAGTCTAAAGTTCATACAACTATTAAATAAATTTAATTTCCATCAATATAGCAAGCTCAAGTCCAAATATTCCGTAAAGTATCATCTAATCTTGAGGGCAACGGGCAAAACAAGCAGCAGGTGATCGCACTCGTCCTGTGCACAGTGGCAAAGCAGAAAACCATCTCTCGCTGCCCGTGTGACTCTGAATGGAAAATCAGACTCTCTAAATGAACATCCTCCCACGTCCTGTGCATTGGTTTCTGGCTGGTAAGAGCACAGCTCTAATCCTAGGCGTCTTCCCATCTCCTATCCACATTCTCCAAAGTGCAGAGCACCTACAACTGTGACCTCCCAAACCCACTTCCAGGACAGGGCAGGGAGCAGGAGGATGAGGCACTGAACAGCTACCAAGACCCTCACTGTCGCCATGGCTCCCAGAGCGCAGTACTACTGATGGAGCCTCGCAGCTGACCTCCCCACTCCCGCCTTTACTTCCTATACTCTATTCTTCTTTTTTCTTTTTCTTTTTTTTTTTTTTAGTTTTTTTTTAACTGTGGTAAAATACACACAACATAAAAGTGACCATCTTAACCACTTTTTTTTCAGTTTTTTTTTATTTCAGCTTATTATGAGGGTACAAAAGTTTAGGTTATGTAT
>CM052455.1:5338010-5348766 GCA_028533085.1 Varecia variegata
CTCCAAAAAAAAAGAAGTGAATGGGACATAAACACACAGTATACAGGTAACTCCTGTGAGGAAAAGGAGAGAGGATCATGACTCATAAAGCTAGCCAACGGTTAATATTGGCTTGATAAATGTTTAATAAAGACCTATACTTTTATGGGGAGCATATAAAATAGCTATTTTGATAGGTTTCAAACAGTCAAATATAAGAAATGTCCTGGGGAATAACCTAATATAATTCAGAATACATGACACTGGTTTTATTTTAATCATATTCTATGAGAAACTCAGCTGAGACTGTAACAAAAGCATCACTCTCCATCCAAATTGCACGAAGGGCTAAAGAGACGATAATGCAGAAGCCTTTGCCAGCCCGGACTTAAGAGAGGCAGCCCAGCGCACCAACATTGTTAAAATGTCCTTACTGCCCAAAGTGAGTTACAGATTGAACACAATTTCCATCAAAATACCAATGCCATTTTTCACATATCTATTTAAAAAAAAAAACTTTATGTGGAACTTAAAAAGCCCAAATAGCCAAAGCAATCTTACGCAAAAATAACAAATCTGGTGGCATCACATTACCTGGCTTCAAATTTACACCACAAAGTTATAGTAACCAAAACAGCATGGTACTGGTTATAAAGGTAGAGAGACATAGGCCAATGGAAAAGAATAGAGAAACCAGAAATAAAACCACATAGCTACAACCGACTGATTTTCAACAAAGAAGACCAAAAAAAAAAAAAAAAAATACACTGGTGAAAGGATGCCCTAATTCAATAAATGGTGCTGGGAAAATTGGATAGCCAGAAGAGTGAAACAGGATTTCTATTGCTCACCATATACAAAAATTAACTCAAAAAATAATAAATTAATAAATAACAAAAATTAACTCAACATGGATTAAAGACTTAAATGTAAGACATGAACCAGGCAGGCCTGGTGGCTCACAGCTATAATCCTAGCACTCTGGGAGGCCAAGGCAGGAGAATAACTTGGGGTCAGAAATTTGAGACCAGCCTGAGCAAGAGTGAGACCCCGTCTCCACCAAAAATAGAAAAAATTAGGTGGGCATGGTGGCACATGCCTATAGTCCCAGCTACTCGGGAGGCTGAGGCAGGAGGATCGCTTAAGCCCAGGAGTTTGAGGTTGCAGTGAGCTATGATGATGCCACTGTGCTCTACCTGAAAAAAAGACCTGAAACCATAAAAATTCTAGAAGAAAATGTAGTAATAACTCTTCTAGACATCAGCCTAGGTGAAGAATTTATGACTAAGCCCCAAATGGCAAATACCAACCACAATCCTGAAAATAAATAAATTGGGCTTAATTAAATTAAAAAGTTTCTGCACAGCAAGGAAACTAATCAATAGAGTAAATAGACAACCTACAGAATGGGAGAAAATATTTGCAAATTATACTTCTGACAAAGGACTAATATCCAGAATCTACAAAGAACCAAACAAATCAGCACACACACACAAAAAAAAACAAATAACCCCATTAAAAAGTGGGGAAAAGACATGAACAGAGTTTTTTCAAAAGAAGACAGACAAAAGGCCAAAAAACATGAAAAAATGCTTAACATTACTAATCATCAGAGAAATGCAAATTAAAACCCCAATGAGATAAGGGTAAGGTGGTAAGCTTACCCCTATCAAAATGGGCATTATTAAAATTCAAAAAGCAACAGATGTTGGCATGAATGCAGTGAAAAAGGAACGCTTATACACTGTTGGTGGGACTGCAAATTAGTACAACCTCTATGGAAAACAGAATGGAGATTCCTCAAAGAACTAAAAGTAGACCTACCGTTTGATCCAGCAATCCCACCACTGGGTATTCACCCATAGGAAAAGAAGTCATTTTATCAAAAAGACAACTGCACCTGAATATTTATTACAGCACAATTCACAACTGCAAAGATATAGAACCAACCTAAGTGCCTATTAATTCATGAGTGGATAAAGAAAATATGTCATATATATACCATGGAGTACTACTCAGCCATAAAAAGGAATGAAATAACGTCTTTGGCAGCAACTTGGATGGAACTGGAGAACGTTATCCTAAGTGAAGTATCTCAGGAATGGAAAAACAAACACCACATGTTCTCCCTAATAAGTGGGAGCTAAATGGTGGGTATATGCAGTCACATAGTGGTGTCAAGGACATTGGAAACTAAGAAGAGGGGAGGCTGGGAGTGGGGAGAGGAATAAAAACACACCTATCAGGGACAATGTACACTACTCTGGTGACAGGCACACTAAAAGCCCTGGCTTCAGCATCATACAGTTCATCCATGTGACAAAAGCACTTGTGCCTCATTACTATTTTAAAACGAAAAATATCCAAATAAATAAGATGTCTCTCGGTCATTCCAGTGTGCAGCCAGGACTGAGAGCCACTGGGTTAGAAATAGCAATTGCTCTCTATGCATTGCCAATCCCAGGAGAGCGCTGGGTGGTCCAAACAGCAAAAGTTGCTGAGGAGCTGGAGGTAGAGTCGGGAGGAGGCTGGGTTTTCATCTCTCAGTCAGAGGGGACTGTCTGTGGCTCTCACAGGCTTGACACAATCACAGGAGGCAGAGCTGCCCTGGACAAGAGGAAAGGCACCCACTTTCTCAGAAGTGCGGCTTCCAGGGGAAGCGAAACGCCCAGGCTGCAGCTGCACTTGCAGAGGGTCTCTCCGTCAAGTAGCAAGCAGAAAGGGCTTCTGTCCAGGGAAGCACGACCCACACGGGTCCCTCACTCTGCAGGGTACCCCCAGCCCCCCGACCCAACCAAGCAACAAAGGGATCCTTCCCAGGAAAAGGCAGCTAAGCCCCTCCCAGCTCTTTGCTACGTGGGAGCCGAGAGGGAGGAAGAGACACAAGGAAAAAGTGGCAGCAACGACCCATACTCACTGCTGAGCCGCCCGGTGGTGCAAGGCGACCTGGGCCTGGGCCGCCAGGTGACCCAGGAAGCTGCTAAGAGACGGCTGCTTGGAAGGAAGCTGCAAGTGCAGGCTGCTTTTCTCTCGTTCCAGGTCTTCTAATCTTTGTTTTAGCGTCTCCGCTGGAAACCCAAGGCGATGAGAGAGAGGGAAAAAGAGCCATGAAACTCAAAATAGATAACCCAGTGTCCCCCAGCTCCAGTCCTAGTCAACCTTTTCCTTAATGACGTCATGTGAGGGTTATCGGTTTCTAGGCCAGCACTTTCATCTCTCCGATGGTGCTTCTAAGAATCTTCTTTTTACCAACAACACGGGCCTCCCACTACCTTTTGTTCCTCTGACTCTCGGAGATGATGGTTGATGTATTTATACAGTGGTCATAATTACGAGCCTCCGACAGAGTGATACTTCATATTAATTATTTTTAAAACCACAATGATCATTCGGCAGAAACAACATGCTAATTTTGATGGGTACTATAGAATTGGTTGAAGAAGAAATCAGTGCCCAAGTGTTGATTTTAAGAAATTGCCCAGCAAGATAGAGCCAGACAGTTACTAAGGCCACAAAGCAATGTTCAAATGCCATCATGCAGTGATGACTACATATCCGCTTCTGTCAGACGGTAGGGTTGCTATAATTGTTTAATAATCTTAGGTCTCCTAGGACAAGGTATAAATATAGAATCCCTATAAAATAATTTTTCTTTAAAAACATAAGCTGCAGAAATTGGAATCCCCTCCAATGAGAACTTATCTTCATAATCAAATACCTAGAGAATTGAAAGGTTTCCCAAACAGCTATTTTTAGAGAAATGCAAGGACTGGGTTTTAAAATACCATTCCTCAGAGCTTCCCTCCTGGGGGTCCTGGCCAGGCTGGTGCAGCCACGGAGACTTTGGTCCCCTCCATCCTGGGGCAATGGGTGGCCCTAAGGCAGCCTGAAATCCCAGGCAGCCACATCTGGCCATGAGCACTTGCTACTCACTCCAGCGTGCAATGCAAATATTATCCTTGTCTATGCCATGACTAGAAAATGTTTTAGAGGCATTACCCTAAATTACAAAAACTCCTTTATATGTTCCTACAGCACAGGCCATTTTCCAAGGAGGCCACTTCTGTAAGACTCAATTCTAAATTAAAACACTGTTTTCAGCAAGCATGCCATTTTGAACACAATGTTTTACCATACGCCGGTAGAGGTCAACACTAGTCACAGTGGGCCTCTTGACACGAGTCTTTCCCTGTGCTGGGCCACCCCCAAGGCACACACCGGGGTAGAGGAAAGGCAGGGACCAGGTGCCATGCGCAGCAAACCTATGTCTCTGGGGCTGTCAAGTGAGAGGCCCTCCCACAAACCCGCCATATGCATTGGAACTGATAGCCAGAAACTAAGAGGGTTTACCAAGGATCCATTCTAAGGATGCCAGAAATGGTCATCTGCCCAGGACCAAGCCCCAGGTAATTACCGGGGCTCTTAGTCTGTGCCACCTTCTTCAGAAGTGACCGCTGGAGCCAGCTCAAACACCCCACTGACAATACACAATGGAGTCTGGACTGATGGTATTTTCCAGGACAACATTGAAATATGCCCATTCCTTAACGCCAAGCATTCAAACATTACAGGACTCATTGCTTGATACTTTATTCTCTGCTCTATAAAATCAAAACTTTGTGGAAGAGCAATGAAATTCTGGAGTTACATGCTCTAAAATAACACCCTGCTAAGTGCTTATGTATGTAAAGATGCATCAATATCTATTACATAGGGCTTAGGAAAAAACTTGAGTTTGTGCCTCAATTCTGCCATTTCTAGCTGTCTGACCTTCAAGTGACTTAACCTTTCTAATCTTCAGTTACCTAATCTGCAAAAAATGGGGTTAATAATAGTATCTACATCATAAGGTTTTCTGAGGATTAACTGAGATAATCTATACAAAGCCTTTAGCATCATGCCTGGCACTTAGTAAGTATCCAGAAGGACTGGCTATTATTAGCAGTACCATTAAGTACTGTCTTCGAATGTTCACAATAAATTTAAAAACCCAGTCCAGCCTCCCTCCACCATCACATCTCCATTGCCACTGGCCCTTCCACCAAACCCAAGTCACCGTCACTTCTGCCTAATCTCTCTTGCTCCCGCCATGCTTTCTCCACATCACCAACAGAGCGACTTTCCTAAAACTCTGCTAGGCACAAACTTGTAAGTGAACAACTGAGCAAAGGAATGCAGAAACATCTGCTAGTCCCTGGCATCGCTCCAAGTGCTTTTGGACATGCCACAGGTTGAGCATTCCTAATGCAAACTCTGAACTCCAAAATTCTCCAACATCTGAAACTTTTGGAGCACTGACACGATGCCACAAGTGGAAAATTCCACACGTGACCTCATGTGATGGGTTGCAGTCAAAACTTTGTTTCATGCATGACAGTATTTAAACATATTACCTAAAATTACCTTCGGGCCATGTGTATAAGGCATATAAGAAACATAAATGAGTTTCCTGTTTAGACTTGGGTCCCATGCCCACCATATCTCATCGTATGTAGGCAAATACTCCAAAATCCAAAAAAAAAAATCTGAAATTCAAAACACTTCTGATCCCAAGCATTTCAGATAAGTGATACTCAACCTGTATTACAAAATGTTCTCAAAGTCCTGGAGGACTCCGTGTGACCTCCACAGACAAACGTATGTGCCTGGCATGCAGGACAGTGGGCAAGCTTGCCCAGCCTCTTCCCCACGCTGGCTAGCACTCTGCTCCAGGGTGGCAGACGGCACGTCATTGGAAAGAAAATGGAATCACAGCACCAACGATCAGGGCACCTGGATTCAGGCATCAGCATTGACACTAACTTCGCATATCATATTTGACAAATCACTTACCCCATTTGAGTCTCAGAGCCTCATCTGCTAAATGGGAGTAATACCCCCAAGAGATGCTTAAGGAAATCATGATTGTTATTAAACAACAAAGAGGTGCGTTGGAGACCTCCTTGGCTATGTCAGCTTGGGATGCTGTAACAAAGTACACGGACTGGGCAGCTTAACCAACAAATGTTTATTGCTCACAGTTCTGGAGGCTGGAAGAGAGACCAGGGGGCCAGCATAGTCGGGTTCTGGTGGGAGCCCTCTCCCGGGTTGCAGACGGCTGGGAGGTTACCCTGAGAAATCAGTACACAGATGGAGCAAGGAAGTATATGGCGGATAAAGAGAGCCAGGTTTCTAAGTCTTGAAGAATATACGCATAGTCATGGAAGGGGTTGCAGTGTAGACAGACGTGTTGTATTAGAGTCAGAAGCACTGGTTTGAATGAATGGTTTTGAATAGATGAACTCACAGGAAGATAAGGAAATAGCTATAGATGTGTGTGTGTGCATTTACATGTATTTTCTCTCTCTGTCCACCGAGAAGGCTAGAAGCTATGATGCTTCAGCAGCAGTGAGCACACCAAGCACATGGCCGCTGGTTTCCAAACACGGTCCTCACAAAGGGAACCGGAGCTCCGGGGACACACGGCTGGCGCCAGGGCTGCAGCAGGGGTGGCACAGAGGAGTCTGGAGCATCGTGTTTTACCAAAGTATTAAGCAGTGCTCACAGGCTGATAGGGTCATGGCAATAGAACACAGAGACACCTCGATGAAGCTCCTGTGGGCCACATCTGGGGTAATCTGAGAATCAACATAAATCACAGGAGCGAGGCACAGCACTGAAGGGAACAGGAGCCAGGCGTCCCTGCTAGCAGAGCGCTGGCCTATCACAGCGATGATGAAATGGGGCTTGGTGGGGAGCAGGGAGCCAGCACGACCTCAGAATGTCACGCCCACAATGTACTGATCGGTCACCGGGGAAAATGCCATCGCTGAGCTGGAGAGACCTGGAAGCCGCAGCATGACCAGGCGACGAAGGTTCACCTCGGCAGCGCTGGGAGGGGCCGGGAACGAGGGGTGTCATGTCCCCAGGGGGTTCCCGTCAGCACCGAGTGACCCAAACCCAGTCACGAGGAGCATCACCTGGACCCGGGCTGGAGATCGTCCAACAGAACGGAAGGTCTGCACTCCTGAAAACTTTCGAGGACATGGAAGACAGGGAAAGACGGAGCATTGAAGCATCGCCCCAAGTAGGAGGAGGCTAAAGAGATACAACAACTGCATGCGACCTGTGTCCCCGAACCAGTCGCTGGGCCGCTGGTGGCAGGGGAATGGAGCATGTAGGCTGAAGAGAAGCACTGTCTTGATGTCAACCTCGGGACTTGGAGAGATGCAGGGTGGTGGCGTGGGAGCGCGTCTTTGTTTGGGGACACACACAATGGGGTACCCGGGAGGTGACGGGCACCATGACTGCAGCTCACTCTCCAGGGGTCAGAAAAAGGCTGTGATGATGGGTATGTGTCCCCAGCTGGGAGTCAGAATGAGCGAGACACGCGAGTTGTTTGTACCGTCCTTGTGACTTTTCTGTACGTGCAAAGCGATTTCAAAATAAATTATTTCTAGCTATAAATAGATAACCCCAGCGCGATGAATGCTGCATTTGTGACTCTATGTTCTAAGTTCCCTTATTTGTATGAATCCTGTTGTGCCTTTAGGAAAAAAAAACTCCTCTCCTATTCTCCCTATTTAACCCAGTGGTCAAGAAAACATAACTCATTTTCTCTGCTTTTCCTTTCTTTTAAACCGATGCAGCCTTTCTGCAGACATTGTTAATGTGATTTCAGTCTGTAGTTCAAGGTTGAAGGCCACATTCTCAGTAGAGAAATGTGCTCCACACAGCAGGTGCGAATAAATGTGGTTGAGCCCATCTGACTAACAGAGCAACAATAACATTAGAAACATTGGTTGCGTTTTGTAGCATAGCTGAATAGTAAAAACAAACAAACTCAAAATTAACAAAGGAAGATATCACTAAGCAGTAACCAAAACGATACATGGAGGAATACGGTGTAATTGATAATGTACGTTCCATTTATGGATCTAACATGTTTTACTCATAGGACCTCAGCAATAGATATGCTAACCATCATCTCATTCTACTTTGGAGCGAGCAACTGTATTTATTTATGCTGCCGCAATGTATTTATTAACGTTTAATTGAGGGTCAGGACTCATCTGTTATTCTTTAGCGCATCAGTAAAAAGTGTCTGTTACTTGGGCAACAATAACGAAACAGAATGAAAGAAAAGTGCTTTCTGCTTCCATGAATAAATAAGTAAATGAGCATTTATAAGCAGCAAGAAATCTTCACACATAAAGACATCCTGCTAAATAGATTCGAGTCCTACTGCCTTGTTCTGTCTGCAGGAGGACAGAATATACAGTGTAAATCATATTCGTGGAGGCCGTGCAGCCGTTCTGCATCCTTAAGGAGGGCCTTTAACGCTAAGCAGCAATCAGTGTCTTCATAAGTCATTTTTCTTTAGTTTTTACATAATGGCCACGAGATGCAATTCAGTGAGAGCTGAATATTCTAATCCCACATTACCATACACACCATGAGCAGATGACCACTTTGCAAAGAATTCGACTGTAATAAAATGTATTTCAGACCAACCTGAGCGCAACTAAGCCGGTCTTTGACATTTCAGAATATTGGTGTTCGTCGGGTCATTTTCATAAAAATCAGCCACCATTGGGACACCGAAGGCTTCAAGCGTAACAATCATTCTGAGCATCAGCTACATGTCCGGTGCTATAGATATATTATTTCAGAGCTTTGGAATAACTTGCAGAGTAAGAATACAAATGTAGAAAGTGAAATTCAGAAAAGTTAAGTAATTTTCCCAAGGCTTCACAGTAAGTAGCAAAAGGAGAATCTGAACTTAATCTTTTCTAATGCCAATGTGGGGGCTTTTGCTATTGTAATTCCCCAGAGCCTCCCCTGAAATAGCACCTACTCCTACATTTTCCCTGGTCACACAGGAGTCTTGTGTATCTGTTCATTATTCACAGTCCCTAGAGACTGTGGGATCCAGGCTGAGCCTTATTCAGCCCTGTCTTGCCAATATCAAGTTCAGTGTCAAACACCCAATAGGCAATAGGTAAATGCTGAAGAAATAAATTAATGAATGTTTCTGTTTGGATGACGAGCATGGTAAACACAGAAAATAGCAACCATTTTATAAGCACTGCTATGTGCCAAGCACATTGCTACATATCAATCCTTTTATTCAATTCCAGGGACAGCGGTTAAGTAAATCATGGTATACCCACCCATGGAATGGTACGCAACAAGTCAAAGAACAGTTAGGGAAAAAGCAAAGAAATGTTTTAATATTACAAGATAAAAACAGGATACAAAATTATATGTACATATTATTTGTACTTTTTAATTATAAGTATGTTTTTTTAAAAACCTAGGCAATCAGTCAGTATGATTATGAGTAACTTTATCTCAATTTCTCTACTTAAAAAATCAGCTGCAAAATCTTAAGTTCTTTCTTATTTACAAAATTATTATATTATTAAAATAACCTGCAGGTTACTTATGCTACTCTTTGATTTCTGTATAAAAATGGAGATTTGGTTTCCACAAATTCTTAATGCTAAACTGCTTAGGGTAAGCTTGGTTTCCATGGTGCATAGATCTTTTCAGTGAACACCAAAGAGGATTTCAAGAATGTTGTATTTTAAGCTTGCCAATGTGTGGAAGGAAGAATGAGAAATTACTTTGTTGTGGTGTAAAAAGAAAAGCAAACCTTTGGGAATGATACAAAAATCTGGAAGGGAAGCAATAGTTTAACTGTGATACTGGCCCACTCAGCACCCAGTCTATTGCCTTATTCTTGATAAATATTCGTTAATTTGCTCTTGACATATTTTCATATTTTAGTAGAATAAGGGAGTTAAAGCATCTGTTCTTCCCCAGTGAGAATTTAATGTGCAAATAGTTAAATTGTGAGTGAGCAAAATAGCAAAACTAAGGAGACTTCCAAGTATTCACCCTAGGTCTTTGGGGGGTGTGCGTGTGTGTCTGAGTGAGAGAGAGAAAAAGAGAGAGGTGAGCGTACATATCTGCAGTCAATAGTCCTAATTTCTCTGGACCCTGAGCTTCTGAACAGAGGACTTCATTATGGGTCACTCCAAAATACTCACTGCCTCAATTCTTCAAGCAGATTCAAATAAAATGTTCTTTCACCAACTGTCAATCATCCAAAGTCCTAGGAAAGTAACTGACCAACTGAATTGTGGCAACTTTTCATTAAACCCTCAGGGTTCCAGAAAATAAACCTGTCTATGAAATATGTTTTCTGAGTGCCTGGATCACTTCTATACATGGCCCAAGTTCACCGTTCAAAACCAGGGCTCGAGGAACCTCCACAGGCAATTGTCTGAAAAAGAGAAATTATTTTCTCCACTTCTTTTTAAGTGCCATGGAACCTGCCACACCAACATTACAGCAATCAATACCGGCAGCCCCCTGATCATCACCACCATCACCACTGCAAACACGCCAGCCATCGTCACCAACACCACTCCTACCACCACCGCCACCACACCTACCACCATCACAACACCTACCACCACCACCATGACTACACCATGACCACCACACCACTCCTACTATCACCACCATCACACCTACCACCACCAACACTCCTACCATCACCACCAATCCTACCACCACCACCATGACTACACCATGACCACCACACCACTCCTACTATCACCACCACCACACCTACCACCACCAACACTCCTACCACCACCAACACCAATCCTACCACCACCACCATGACTACACCATGACCACCACACCACTCCTACCATCACCACCACCACACCTACCACCACCAACACTCCTACCACCACCACCACCAATCCTACCACCACCACCA
>CM052455.1:5348866-5359474 GCA_028533085.1 Varecia variegata
CATTCCTACTACCACCACCACCCCTACACCATCACCACCACTCCCACCACCACCACTGCTACCGTCATCACCACCACCACTCCTACCACCATTCCTACTACCTCTACCACCCCTACCATCCCCATAATCACTACCACCACCACCATCACCACCACTCCTACAGCCACCATCACTCTTACAATCACCACGACCAGTCCTTAAACAATCACCACCATTCCCACAACCACCAGCACCACCACCACCACTGTCCCCACTACCACCATTGACACCACCATCTACACTTTCATCAGCTCCACCATCACCTCCACAGGCACTCCTATCACCACTGCCACTAATACCACTACCATGGCCATGACCTCTGAAAAAGAGACAACTATCTAAATTTCTAGCTGTTTGTTAACAGCTAGAGTTGAAAGCACTTGCCAGTGAAAGAAGAACATCCTTTAGATCGTACCCAAGTAGCTATAATAAAGATAACGCAATAGAAACAGCAAAAGAGGAAACACCACTGAGCAGCACAATGAAAAATATCAAAAAGAACACACTTCAAAATATTTCCAGTGGCTCTCTCTATACAGAAGAATAAAGGTTATATTTTTCTTTTGCTTATATGGTATATCTAAACACTCTAAATCTTTCTCCAATGTCATGTGTTGTTTCAGTAACTTTTCAATTTCCATTCTCAAAAATAAATGTAATTCCAACTGGCACGTTCAGGCATTAGTAAGTAGGGCTCTAACTGGGGTCAATGTGTATGGTCCAAATTCTTGCTGGGGCACTTCTCATCTGTGTGAACTTTCTGATCCATACACTAGATATGACTCTGTGAAACATTAATGATGCGGAGTATAGACATCTCCAGGCACATAGATGCTTCCCAGAACCTAGTTATCATTACTCGTCGAGCCTGGCAATGCTACCAAACTCAACGTAAAGTACGTGCCCACTTACCTTCCTCATGCAGCCTTCAAGCCAGTGTGACCTTGGACAGTCCTCATAACAGTGGGGGCAGCAAGCGAGGACTTCATGGCTCCCAAGTCTCCACACTGAAGGGTTAGGATTTGGAGCATGGGTTCTGAAGAGGCTGCCCCAAGTCAAACCCTGACTCCACTCTTTACGAGCTGGGTGACCTTGAACAAGTCAGAACCTCTCTGCGACCCGGTCTCCTCGACAGTGATGTGGACAGTGAAACTGGACCTACCTGGTGATGATGCTGTCATTATTGAGAGCACAGTGCCTGGCTCAGTGTCCACACGCTGCTAGTGGGAGCCGCTGCCATTACCGTGCGGGGGGAGATATTAGCTTTGGTTTAAAGGCCCTTTATAAGTCAATTGGCTGAAGTTATGCCCCAATAGAATACGCGCTAAGAAGGCAGTTTGTGGGAAAACTGAATAGACTAAATCTCTTAGTGGCACTTCCTGGCTAATTTGGAAGCTTTTGTAAAATTCACAGCTCTTTCAACATATAAAATTAACATAACCTTGACATAGTAATAAAAATACAATAAGGTTTTAGGAGAGATACCGCCTAAAACCTGGGTTACAACAGAATATCCTTTCAAGGTCCCTTCGAATCCTTAAAATGCCGTAGAGTGGAATTCAGAACCCTAAGCCCAGAAGTCAGACCTTCTGTCTCTCCCTTCTAGGTTCTGCAGAGAAATGCCATAGATCAGACCTACACACAGAACTGTGATATGTTTCCAGCCATTTAAACACATGTCAATTGAAAGAGAAACTCTTCTTTAAAATGTCATGGCAGGTCCTCCTACATGAAATATTTTTATGTCATATACTTCATTTTAATTGAATTTGGATTCAGTCATCACCAAGACAGGTTAATAACAGGCAACGACCAGCTGGCTTAGCAATCTGGATGCACATCTGATAAAGGGACCAATTCCGTACACTGAATATTAAAGTTTATTAGGGATAGTCTGCCTAAGGGAGGAATGAAAAGAATAATTCTTCATGGTATGCTACCATATCCCACTCCCACCCTACCAACAAGACCATGGGAAATTTCTGGCAAGCAATTCTCCAACGCATAGATTCAGGGAGTGAATCTTGGGGCCATTTCCACATTGGTAGTAACTCTGCAGAATGATGCTGCTGAAATCCAAGTTTCCCCTTCATGGGCTCCTTTATCTTTGTCCATATATCTTAAAGGGTTTGGGGACACTTAATAGAGTGACGTGCCTCTTGGATACTGGAGAGACCACTGGCACTGAGGTTATTTTTAGGAATCATGCAAACGCCATTCATTATTTCTCTCCATTGGTTTTTGGCTGTACTCAGTTTTCACCATTAAACTGAACATGGCGTTCAATTAGTTCCCATGAATACACTTTTCATGAGTAATTTGCTCTGCTGGTGTTTTCATAAGAAATTAGCTGGACATAGCTGCTTGTCGGTGCTCGAAAACCACAGCCTCTCTCACCCCTTTAATGGTAATCACTACAACCTATAATCTTTCAAAACATAATTGGTTTTTATAGAATATTTTTTAGCGCATTCATCTGTAATGGAATGCAGAGTATTAGGGGAGCACTGTTGAGCAACCACCATCACCACTGTTTAAAAATACATAATGCAAATTACATTGATGTAGTATCCCTGTCTGGAATGGGCAAATGGAACACACCAGTGTTAGGCTCAGTGCCAAGAGGATTGTACTAAATTGGTCTCTGGTTAACGACATGGCAGCAGGAACACGAGCTTAAATTCTTTGAGTGGCATAAAGGTATCTAGATAAACATCATAGTCAAAAAAAAAAAAAAACTTAGAAAATTAAATAAATTATTTCCACTAGCCTGAGCTATTCCCATTAGGATGAAATCCAATCAGAAGGAATAAAGCATGCTGGAATATTAGCTCCTTGGAACAAACTAGAATTAAGCTGTTTTCTTTTGGCTGAAGCACTACAGTATAAATAAAACAGTGAGCTTCAATTCAAAGGTGATGTTAACAGAGAGAAATCAGAAAACAGCAGCCAGTGGTAAAAACAACTAATAAAGAACAATTCTTCTAGCACACCACGAACCTGCATGTGTACGGGCCCCAGGCTTGCCTCTGCAAATACGAAGATCTCCTTCCTAAAGGACATATTGTAGAAGCTCTGAAAGACCAGTTTTATTAATAGAAGGACCTTCCCAAACTTCTTAGATGCCATGCAGATTTTAGAAATGAAATCGAGTTAATGGGAACATTTTCCAGAGCAAAAATGCAATCGTAACGGGATGCAGATGCAAGCAGGACCTCAGGTCCTTGGTAGAACCAACCGATTCCCTGTGGTTCCATGTGGCGAGAAGTCATGGTCCCCAACCATTAGGCCCTTCACTGGTTAAGCGCAACTCCAAGGACAGAGATCCAAAACCCCCAATTACAAAAATAAAAGAAGTTGACAGCTCAAGGATTCTTACTTGGTATTAAAGTCTATCTCCTGGACCCAGGTGGGAACTCCCGGCAGGTGCTGTCCAGGAGCACGAAGACTAAGCTGGAGGCCCCTGAAGGTGAAGGGTGATTCTGCCTTGTTGGTGGCCGTCTCCCCAGCACCTACTGCACTAGATGCTGTGAAAGGCACTTAACGTTTATGGACTGAGTGAAGACTGCCATATATGCTCTCAAAGAATACATCTGGCCCTTATAATCCTTAAAACTAGCATCTTAAAGGTGAACAGCATAGATCGTATAAAATGTTACCCTAAAGATAAACATCTGAGGATGTATAAAATGATTAAGTAAACCCTGTAAAGGGACGTAGTGTGACTCCTTTATCTCTACATAAAATCCTCTAGAGTAAGAAGAAAATCAAAACTGTAAAAGGATTTATCTGCTTAAGGGTCAGCAGACCCAGATTTTAGTCCTGAATTCATCCTGACCAACCTTGGGATCTTAGGGCTATTTAACCCCTCTAAGAACCGGTTTCCTTGTCTCATGTATAAGATTAATAATACTAGACGCACTTGGGCCACCAGATGATTGGGAAATGGTGAGAAAAGAATGCCGTGAATGGTTTTGAAAAATAAAAGTGGAAGAGTTGTTACCAATGTAAAAATGATTTCAAGAGATTGCTATGATGAATTTAATTGCTTACTGTCTTGAATTTAATTCTACTCAAGTGGCGTCTCTCTGAAACTCAGCAGATGTTCAGAGTGGCCCAACACCTAGAAGACTGTTGAATAGAGAGGAGTGAGGGCCAGCCTTGCTCAGCGCTTGCTTTTTCATGATGTGCAACTCCTGTCCCCACGCCTGGCTCTCTCGGTCCTCCATGCACGCGTGTAGGCAGCACAGCCTCCCTTTAGCTCCTCGGGAAACAGTGGTTCTGAACCACCTAGAAGTCATAAAGCTCTTCAAGGAACACCGTGACACATTGATACACTAAATCCCATCATACGCATTAGCAACGATTATCAGTAACAGAAAATAAGAGTCCATTATGGGTACGCAACATAAAATTACAGCAAAGAATACAGACGTTTCCCCCCACAAAAAAAAAAAAAAAAAAAAAAAAGAGAGAGAGAGAAACAAGCTATGAGACTAGTCACGATGGACAGTTTCTGACTTTTCCACTAATAATCATTTCCTACGTGTTCAACCATTTCATTATCTTGCAGGCAACGACAGACAAGTGGTAGCAGGCACAGGGGGAATGGTGTTTTAATAAAAAAAATATGAAATTGCCAACTACCAAGTAGTAAGTGCATTATTATGCCAGCCCTACTCCTAAAGTGATTCTATTAAGCATGAAAACGCTCTCTTAATTAGCAATCCCAAATAGTCACACCCCAGATTCTTGCAGGGGAGGATGACCTCTCAGGGCTGACCCTGATCTCTCATAGGCTAAGAGAGACTGCGGATGTGACATCTCCAGAAAGACGGTGCAGTCCACCCATTTCTCTTCTCTTGGTGTTCTAGAACCACCTCCTGAATTAGCGTCATTGGTAATAAAGCTGATGTTTACATCTCCATCTGCTTTATGCTTTGTGTTATCTCTCACTTGCTTCATAACATGGAAAAGCAAAAAGTTCTTTGGGGGCTGTGCCAGTTATCAAGCTATTGTCTCTCACCTCTAAACCTATCTTTTTAGCTTGTGTTTTGTGATGCTGGCCGGGGCTGCGCCTCTGCAGACCAACCACATTTTTGACTTTGCCACCAGCTCCAGAGAGGGGAGGAGGCTGGAGGAGGAAGAGGGGACATGCTCCTTCCCATCAGCCTCCTGCTCTGGGCCTCCTGTTCCCGTCTGCCGCTCCCTGGCAATGCCAGGCTACAGCACATTCACTTTTGGGTGGGGATCTTTTTCCCCTACAAAAATCTAATTATTCAAACACAGAACAATCAGGGTTTTTCATCCCACCACAAGGGACTGGGAAATGCGTTGGAAGAAGTGGTACAATTGAGCAGAAATGTCCCCTTGACTTTTCTCAGGCCCACGGCCAGCATCCAAATAGCTGCTACCCTGAAAGGGAAAAAAAAAGAGAGAGAGAGAAAACAAAATGCCACCCTTATCTTAAATGAGCACACTCTTCTACCTGGATCCTCTTTTTCTTTTCATGATGTCTAAAGAGGTAACAGTTGATTCTGTGCGGATAACTGTTTGTCTTGCTTTGTTTCAATCTGGGGGTCTCGTTAATAGCAGCTTGGTTCAGGATGTTGAGGTTTGCATGGTGCATCCAAAGCAATTGGTTCCAGCTGCCAGGAAGAGAACGAATACCTCTAAGTGGAGTGGACACAGAATAACATCCTTGACTGGGACTAACAGTGCTTGAAGCGTGCTGAAGTTTCTGCTGGAAAACACTTGTGCCAGTGTGCAGGAGTAGAAAGGTCTGTTTCCTAGCACAGCAGGCTGAGCAAAGCCTGCTCACTCCCATGGCGTCAGATACTGCGGTCCTTCTAGGCTGAGCACCTCTAGCCTAACTGTGTGTTTGCACGTTCAAAAGTCAAGCGTCCATCAAATATGAAAAAGAAGACTGGATTTGAGAGACATCTCTTCCTTCCTCTCAACGATAGTTTCTGAATATCTGAGACGTTTTTTAAATGCCTTAAGGCTGTGCTTTTTAAGTATCTTTGTTTGCGTCTTGGATTTTTGTTTGTTTGGTTGCGTTTTTTGGTTTTTGGTTTTGGTTTTTTTAGCAAGGGAACTCTATTCAGATGAAATCTCTCAGGACTAACAGATAAAAACCAGGGTACTCCGATGCTCTGGATGGAGCTTCCTTCTCAGCCTCCCCTAAGGCAACTCTGTGACTCCTCAGAACACAGCTGCAAAATCACAGCCTTCTGGAATTATGAAGAAAACGTAGATCCAAAAATGTTGAATGTAAATATTGCCAGCCCCAAGCTGCCAAGGTTTTGTTACAGCCCCAAGATCATAGAAGTGAATGTTTCATTGCATAAGGTCTCTAAGAAAAATAAAAGATTTACATCTTTTGATATTTCTGATTCCATAAATATGCATAAAATATTAATCTCAGAGGTTTACTTCCTTGGAGCATGAAGCCAAATCCTCAGCTAGGGGGTACTAGGGTTTTATTAGACTTCCAACTTTGCAGCAGAAAACATTATCCATAACTTCCCAAGCCAGAGACGGTCCCAGTGAGTGTGTTGACATAGTTCCTTTCAATCAGCACAACGTTCCTATGTGTTATTTCCTGTTCCTTACACCGGCCCGGCGAGGTAGACAGGGCTGATGTTACTGTACCCATTTAGCAGATGGGGACGTGATCTCTCATGTCATGGTAGACGTGGCTCTGGGAAATAGCTAGGAAAAGTGCCATAATGGCATGCACATTTTCCATTTTTAATTTTCATCACTAGCACCCACAGTTGCTGCTTACTCCAAATAAAAACGTCACCCTTCCACTGACTTCCTGAACAGGTAAAGTGAGTTACCTGCGGTTGTCAAACGCAGTCAGTGTCCGCACGAGGGACACAAGCTGTGGCGAGGAAACGGTGACACCTTTCCCACCCGCCCCCGAGCCACTCCTGCCCCCAGACCACGCGGGACAAACAGCAAACTTGCAAAGAGCTCACATGTCAGCCCTCACTTGGAAACGACTCAGGGGAAGATCATCCCACGGTAGAAAAGGAAAAGAAGGTAGCCACGTGTAGACAAAGGCCAAAACGAATTATTAGAAGGATGAGAAGAAAATGTCCAGGATGAAGGCGAAGAGGAGAGCAAGCTAACAGAGATTGGAGGGGGGCGCTCAAGAATACCCCAGTCCTTGGCAACCAAAGTTCATTCTGAGCAAATCTCACTTAAAATAAACTCCCGGAGGAACTAATTGAACTAAACGCTCTGGCGTGACTTGGGGAGCGGCCGTTCCTAAGCCACCCTGCGCACGTGGGCCCCGATCTGCCACTAGCAGGGGCTGCTTGGGGCCGGCCCCTGTCAGGTTAGGTGCTACCAAGCCTGTCAATTGCAACTTATTTTGTGTCACGAGACAAGCTGGCACATTGTATAAAGGTCAAGTGGAAAACTGTCCCTTCTGCTACATCACTGTCATCAGCTGCTAAAGGTCACTCCACCCCATCCATGGCTGTGACGGAAAATAACTTTGTTTGTCTACTGTGAAATATTAAAAAGTCCCTCCGCTACAGGCTTTCTGGTTTCTCAAAGGCATTAACTAGGCCCTCTATGGTAATCCAAGACAATAACCAGTTTGCAAACAAATTTGAACAGGAAAACACAAAGACAGGAGGTTAAAAGGACTGCCTACCTAGACCCATAATATCTCAATATTTTACTAGTGAGTATAATTGTAGTAACTAACATTCACCCAGCATGATGTGTAACCCAAATAGGTAGCATGCACCATCCCATTTAATTTTCCAAATAACCCTGTTGTTGCATTTTACAGATGGGAAAATTGAAGCTTGGAAAGATGAAGTGACTTGTCCAAGCTTATACAACTAACTACTCAGTGGCAGAACCTGACTTTGTCATCAGATTTTTAACTAGGCTGACCTGAAAGGCTTTATAATTATACTTTATAACACTATTGTTAGTAGAATTATCAACTATTGACAGCATAATAATAGTGATAATCATCGTTTGTAGATATGATGTATTTTGAACATTCATTTGTTCATCCAACAACTACTTCTTGAGAGGCTATTTGGACCGGGCATTATGCTGGGTGCTGAGTGTAAAGTTAAAAGTAGATGATCTCTTTCTCTCCCCAGCAAGCTTACACTTCAGCCAAGGGGACAGCCAACAGCTATATTAAAAATTTATTAATAACATGCATGTAGATAGAGAAATAATGCAAACTGCCAGAAAGAAGAGGCACCAAAACCAAGTCTTGCTGACCTAGTAGAAGGGGGTGGGAGGCGCGGGCAGAGATGCAAAACAGGATGGGAGGACGCAGTGTCCCTGCAGGAATTACTGAGGGACTCCCCAGAAAGTTGCTTGGGTGGGGGAGGAGTGGCAGGAAGGGAAGTCAGAAAGCTAGGCAAGGGACAGGCAGGAAGGTGGTGATTGCAGGTCAAGTTTAACATTTGTCCTGACGATGACGTCAGTCATGGACAGAGGTGAAGTAGGAAAGTGATCATAAATGAACTCTAGAAAGAAGATTGGCCACAACATGAAAGGTGATCTGGAGGGGAACAAGACTAGTAACCAGGGACCCAGTAAGAGATTAGTGTGTTTGTCCAGCCAAAAAAAATGATGAGATCGAAGGACAGAAGAAAGAGAAATTTTAGGAGACAAAATCTAAAAGCCGTAGTGCCTCAGTGTCCAGGGAGGGGTGACATCCCAGCACGACTCCCAGTGCTTCTTGCTCGAGCTGCCATTCATTACAGTAGGGGATACAGCAACGGGAGCTGGGCTCAGATGCCACAAAGATCAGAAATTTATAGAGGCAGAGCAGGAAAAAATAGTGTCTTTGGACCTTAGGTTGGACATTGTACACAACAGTATTGGAAAATGAAGTGATGCCACCAATTCAAGTCTTGTTTTTCTTATTAATAGAGAGATCTATCAGCAAACATGTGCAATGAAAACATTCTCAAGATAGGATGAGCAGGAAAATGGGGTAAGGAGGTCACAGAATTGTCTGATGTGTGTGTTCAAAGAACACATAGTATTGAATGGGGTTTGGTATGTAGGGTTTGGAGACTGTGGGCAACAAGAAGGGTGCTGGGGTGATCTCTCTTCTTCACTGCTTCTTATTTTATAACCCCACTAGGTCCCTATTCTAAATCCATGCCTGGTCACCTCGTCCCCTGAGATCTATCTTTCCTCATTGACAAACAGGACCGAAATGGCCAGTGCAGGACCCACACTAACAGCTTGGTGAGGCAGAGGCAGGAGAGGGAGGCAGAACATGGCTTTTCTGGCTGCCTCAAACTGTATCTAGGCTTCTGACCACACAGCCAGCCAGGAGACCCCCTAGCTACCAGCACCAGCCCCAAAGCAGCGCAGAATTCCTCCCATAACTTTCTACCCTCAACTCACAAGGTGCTCTTTTGTCCTGCCGAGTGTCTGCCTCCCTTCAACTGAAGACCTTGATAAACCTTCAAATATTTATCTACCATAATGGTTTTTATTTCCAAGTCCTGCAGGAAACTTATTCAAATTTCCCTAGATAACTGGAGAAATAGTGGGTCATGATTCACCTCCCACAGACAGGGTCTCTAGGGTAGCTGATGTAGTCACACTATGCTTTTATGCCCTCGTTGACTTGGCAGTAGGAGCTGGACCAAAGAGTGGGCAGAGGGAACAGCCGAAAACGAGCTATAAAGCTTGTTCAATCTGGAGGGAACAGCCACTCGAACTTTTCTCCCGGTGTGCCTCTCTGCCATCCAGAATGTGTAAGTAGAGTATTTGTTGTCTATTTTTTAATTAGATGGGATACAAGATGTAATTAAGTGCCTGGACAGTTTATAAAAATGAATGAGCTATCCATCGATGCATTGCCCAGGGCAAGGAGCGCCACAAAGGAAGGGGAGCGCCATATTGTTGCCGTCATGCAGCGGAAATGGGCGCCATGTTTGCAAATGACTGTTTTATTAACAAATGCAAAGATCCAACATTTATGTGGGCATTGCACCTTAAGCCTCCCTGGCCATCATGGTAAAGGTCACAAAAAAGCAGAAGCCCACAGAAAAATGGCCAGAAAACAGAAGGCTTTCCGTCTCTCCTTCTTCAGTCTTGTCTTTAGAACTCCACGCAAGAGCCATTTTCCTCCTCCTCCTTTCTGTTCTTTCCCTTCCACTCTCAAAATCAGGGTCACCAATTCTCTCAAAGCCCAGCAGGGCTTCGATTTCATTTTCCCTGTGTCATCCAACAGAGTATCAGGCAGAAAATGAGAGACTTAAGGTCATGAAATGTAGACTGCAAGAGGAAAAAAAATAGTTGGCCGTAGGAAGACGGGAAACGTAGTCAAGCTTCAAATGCTTCATTATGATTTGCATGTTTTAATATATATTGCTTTACCTCATTTCCAGATTTGCAGATTTTTTTTTGCAGCTTGAAAGAAATCAGGCTACGTGCAAATAAGCCTGTTATTGCCAAATAGAAAATGAGAAGCCAAATCATTCCATCTTATCTTCTGCATGTTACTGGCGCTAACTGCTGGCGGAGAGATTTTTCAGAAGCATCCACACTTTACAC
>CM052455.1:5359974-5375990 GCA_028533085.1 Varecia variegata
TCTGAGACGTGCTGTTGTAGGGAGTGGATGCTTACTAGATATTTTTCACATGAGCCGACTTCTACACAACAATCTTGCCCCTCATGCCCCCAGCCCCCAGCCCCACCCTGGGCCCTGCAGGTGAGCCGGGGGCTGATCCCATCTCGAAATGGCAAGAGTCCTTTCTCCCTGCTCGCCCCAGCTTGCCGTTCATGGCCTCTGTGCGTGCAGGCGGCAAGTGATTTATTAATTCCCTCACACCTTTATTGAGTGCCTACCTACCCTGTGCCAGGCACTTTGCACATTTCACAAGAGCATTTCCCAGGTTTACAGGTTTGGAGAGTTTCAATAGAGCGAGAGAGGTATGTGAGTCAGCGTGTTAAGTGCCTAGCAGGGTGCTTGTCCACTGCACGGACTCCTTGTGGATCGGGGGGAAATTCAGCCCACAGACTAGACCCCCACCCCCAGGACTCAGCTGGCAACTGCCCCCCAGGCCTGGCTCTCCATGGGGTAAAGCCCTGCACCACAATTTTCAAACTTCAGCGCACACCCCAATCACCTGGAAGGCTTTTGGAAACACAGAAGGCTGAGCCCACCAGCTGACAGTGACGAACCAACAAGAACAAAACCAGGCAGAAAGTAAAGAAGGATGCCTCTATCCTTTCAGCTTCCCCGATGAGGTGTGCCCTACCAAACCTCGTTCCCTTGGGTGCTGCAGAGATGTTTGGGAATGAAAGCTGAAGCAGTGAGGTTTTCGTTTAATGAAGCCCACCGAGAGAACCAAGTGAAGAAAGTTCACCAGGTCCTGAGAAGGACAAAAACTAGGGCCTGGTTTTCTATTTGTGTTGCAGGCTTTCTGTGCTACTGTGTCGTTAAAGGTGGAGGGACCAGGACTCGACCCACGGCAAGGAAAATAAATCTGTGCAATGGTGGGGAACTTCAAAAGCAGGTTTAATTGTCTCGCAGACAAAAGTCGGCGGGTGAACCTTGGCCTGGAGCAGCTTGTTTGCTCTCTGTCTACAGCTGTGGCCAGGGCCACGGCGCCATCGCTGGGGCTGTGGCGGTACTTTCCCTGGCCTCAGACTGGCCTCCCCTCCCAGGAACCTCATCCTCCACCACCATCAAGCAGCCTGGAGGAGGAGGAGGAGTGGGAGAGTTTCAAGGGTCCCACCCTCAGCCCCAAATCCTTCTCCTTCCCTCTCACCCCATCCCATTTCCAAACCCAACCTCGGTGGCATAGGCAGTGAGTACACAGGACAGCTCTGCACATCCTTAGAACAGGATTTCCAGCCTCCCCTGGAAACCACTCACCTTGTTCCTATGGTGGCCCGATTCCAACAGCCTGTGACATATTCAATGGGAATATCAGAATGCAGGCCAGGAAGGTTGGAGACCCATGCCTGAAGGCTAACCAGCTTCAAGAGGAATCTTTAAACTTACAATCCATTTCCAGACCATCCCTGGATGTACTAAACTTGCCCAACACCGGGAGTACCTATCAAGTTGATGGGTGGTCTAGGAGACCGAAAAGTCATTTTAAGCCCTCTGTCCTTCCCACACCCAGCAGAAATGGGTGTGAGATCTTGCACAATCAGCCTCGAACGTCCTTAAGATTCCTCCCAGGCCAATCACACCTGAAAGCCTTCCTTTGACTCAGTCTACCCTGTGCCCAGTCAGCCCCCATCTGCTTCTGGCCCAACTCCTATTTTGGTGCCTAGTTTTAATTATTTTTTCCCAACCTCTGACCAACTCCTCTATCTTCTGCCCTCATGTTGTAACTTCTCCTTTCTATCTTGAGTATTTTAGGCCATGTGTGTGGAAATTTGATGCACGTGACCCCCTCTAGCACAGTCTGACATCTCTGGAATTTCTATTTCTCGTAATTCTCATCTCTCATTTCCTATTTCTGGTCCTGGAAAGTAGGAAGTCGGAAAGCCCCACGAGGGCATGTATCTACTGGCATCACAAGGGCAGACACTGTGTCTACTCTCTCACCGCCTGCCACATTATCTAGCACATAGTAGGTGCTCAACAAATGATATTTTGGTGAATGAACGAATTATAGATATATCATACCATGCCCAGGCAAGTGATAAGTTAACGTAATTTTTATTGTGCAAGTACTCCAAGTGTTTCTGGAAGATCAACAAAGTGGCACTGATAACCCAAAGGTCAGAAAGTGCTTTGAAACACACAGTAGGGCTGTGAGACAGTCGACTGTGGCCCAGTGGCAGTGACGAGAGGAGCAGGCTGCACAATTCGCTGGGGTGCGGAAGTTCGAGAGGACACAAGAGGGGAAGAGAAATGGGACATTATGGGGAAAAGTAAACAAATTAAAACTCACCTTTATCATAATCATCATCCTCAACTGCTGCTCCTTGAAGTTTCTGAAGCTTTAATCTTAAGGAAGTTACCTATGTTGGTTTGAAGCAGGGAAAATGAAAAACCAATTACAATAGCATTCAAGCAAACGTATTTTGCGAAAACTAAGAACATTTAGAAACTATTTCAAAACTGAACTTATTCTCCTTTAAAAGAAAAACCACAAATGTGCACTTTTCTAATGCCAGATGCATTTGTTTCTCCCCCCTCCAAAAAAAAAAAAAGATTATATAAAGAAGAAGTGTAATTTGAGCAAAAAATCCACAGAAAAAGTTAGAATGTTATTTTAAACAAAAACATCACACTGTGCCCTTATCTGCATGAAAAAAATACATAATGAGAAGGAATACAAATTTCCTGACCAAATGGTCTCTGTTCTAAAAATCACATTGAAATTATGAAGGTAAACACACCAAAATTGGAAGGGAAACCAAGAGAAGAGCATGCACTGAAACACAGCAGGCTGTCCCCAAAGCTGGGTAAGAGGACAGGGAGGCCCTCACAAAACCCTTCAGAAAGGTCCTAAAGTTCAAATATTGTCCATTAGAGGAAAGCCACTGTTTTATTTAACCTGCATATGATCCAGTCACTCATCTGGGTATTACCAATATGTTCACTTGTAATCATCGTTCTTCAACAGGAAACCCAGAGATTTCCCGAAGGTGGATCCTTGGCCTGACTTTCAGTGAATGAGTTTGGGCTTGTTCCCTAAAAAGCACCTTCCTCCCCTTCTTTGCCTGTCTCACACCTACATCTCCTTCAACACTAGCTCAGGTGTTATCTCCCCCAGTCTGTGTTCAATGTCCCTCTTGTATACGCCGTCATGACCTGTACTTGCTTCTACTCATAGATTATGCAACAGATACTCACTGACTGACTCCTAGGTGCCAGGCACTCTTTGAGGTGCAGAGGATACATCACCAAATTCTTAGCCCTCTAGACTTACATTCTAGACAAAAAAATAAACATTATACCGTTGATCCTTGAACAACATGGGGGGCAAGGGCACGGACGCCCCTCACAGTCAAAAATCCACATATAACTTTTGACTCTCAAAAGCTTAACTGTTAATAGCCTGCTGTTGACTAAACCCTTAACAATAACATAAACAGATATTAACACATATTTTATAATATGTTATATGTTTTATATGCTGTGATCTTACAATATACAGTAAGCTAGAGAAGAGAAAATTTAATTAAGCAAATCATAGGGAAGAGAAAACATATTTACTATGCATTAAGTGGAAGTGGATCATCATAAAGGTTTTCATCCTCATCATCTTCACATTGAGTAGGCTGAGGATGAGAAGGAAGAGGAAGGGCTGGTCTTGCTGTCTCAGGGGTGGCAGAGACAGAAGAAAACCCAGGTACAAGTAGACCCACACGGTTCAAACCTCTATTGTTCAAGGCTCAACTGTAAGTAGATTTTATGATGCCTTAGAAAGTGATCAGTGCTATGAAAAAAGGAAAAATTAGAACCAAGCAAGGGAGCTCAGGAACGCTAGCAGAGGATGAGTGTTGCAATTTTAAATATGATCTCATTGAGAAAGTGACATTTAAGCAAAGATTTAAAAGTGGTAAGGGAGTGAACCACGAGGCTGCCTGGGAGAAAAACAGTCCCACAGAGAAAAGAGCCAGTCCAAAATCTTTGGGAAGAACTTTTCCTGGTAGGAAAGCAAGAAGTGACAGTGACATGAAAAGCAGTCAAAGCAAGAACCCACCCGGTCTGGGTGGATTGAGTGAAAGGGAAATGGTGTTTATAGATGAGGTCAGAAAGGTAATCAGGAATGTGACATGAGGACCACTTAAAAGTTCTAATTTTACTCTGAAATTCATGGGGAGCCATTGGAGGGTTTGGGACAAAAGACCGCAGTCTGTCAATAGGTCAGCCACAGAGTATCTACCTGGGTTTCTCTGGGAGTTTGGGGGTAGAACCCTGCCAACTTCCGGCTGCACCTGCTTCTCAGGTAACTGGACAGACGGCAACAGTGACAATGCCGGCTGACATGTCCCCAGCTTGTCCTCATCTCCCAAGCACCTACTTCTCACTGCAGCCTCAGCACAGTCCTGTGAGGTGTCATGATCTGTAAATAAGGAACCTGAGGGCCAGCGAGGTTTAATGGCCGGAAATGAAGCCACTGCCCCCAGGGACGGCGCCCCCCAGGGCAGCAGGAGGGGAGGAAACGAGTGGAGTGAACGCAGATGGAGACCAGGATGGCCCCAGTGCAGGGCACCCCCATTTCTACCTCGCAACCCCTCTAAACACCAGCCAGCCCACCACCTTGTCCCCAATTTCCTGTTTCAAAGCAGAGCGAGGAGGCCGAGTGGCCACGTCTCACCTAGGCCAGGGACTGCAGAGGCTCCGCAGCCCAGCAGGGAGCGGATCTGAGCACCTAAGCGACAAAGAGATGAAAAGGAGAGAGGTTTGTGTTCGCACTCAAAGAGACAGAAGTGCAGAGACATCCTTGTGCAGCAGCCACTAAAGGAGCAGCTGCAGCATCCGGGGGAGTCGGTCACACCCGCCACCCTCGGGTCCCTGCCCTCTGCCCGGCACCAGCCTGAGCTCTCGTGGCCCAGCAGACACCGACCTCCACCTGCCTCCGGCTGCTCAGCAGGCAGCCCTGCAGCACGGGCTCCCACTTCCTGAGCAGGGCGTCCCAGGGATGGGCAGCCCCCGAGCCGCTGTCCTCGTCACCTCCGCAGCCAGCCAACAGGGGATCGGGGGACCAGGAGGAGCCCGCGTCCACGTCCAGGCACGATGGCATCTCATGCTCTGGCCCGGGGCCGCTCCCTGCAGCCCAGGCGGGGTCCGCCGAGCCCTGAGCAGGCGACAGATCCAAGGGCCGAGAGAGGTATCGAGGGTCCTCGTGGGGCCTGTCCCAGCTGGCGGCTCTGGCGCCCACCTCCTGGGGACTCTGACGATGGCACTCGGCCTCTCTGGACGGCGGGCAGCCCTCGGCTTCCCCGCGCTCCCCGGCCGAGCCCAGTGAGAGCCGGATGAAGCTGAAGCTCGAGGTGAAGGCATCGTGGGAGCCGGGAGGGGCTGAGCGGGCTGAGGGGCCACTTCCGAGGCTGCAGCTGCTGCCACTCAACTCCGCTGGTGCCACGGGGTCTGCTGCCTGGGTGCCCCTTGCTCCTTCCCGGCAGGCTGCGTCCCAGCTAGCGCGCGGGGCCTGGGGACCGTCCATGGGTGAAAACTCTTGCTGACACCCGGTGTTCCCAGGGCCACAGGGGCCACTTGGCCTGTCGGGCGGTCTGGTGCCAGCTCTGGGCTGAGTCCCGAAGCGCGCTGAGGTTCCTCTCGCCGAGGCCAGAGCCAGGCCTAGGTGGCCCACAGAGGTCACAGCAGGGGCTGTTGTGCTCCTGACCAAGAGGCCTGGACGCTGGGCTCCTGGGTCGAGGCTGCACTGTCCGGCCCTGGACTCAGAGCAGTGGGACGCCTCGCCACACGCCCCTCCCGGGACCCGGGACAGCATGCCCACCGCTGGGGAGGGGAACCTGATCCCGGGCCCGGCCGAGCTTCTCAGGTAGCCTGGCCTCTGTGCCAGCCGCCGCCTCCGAAAGGACACTGGAGGTGGCAAGCAATCCGGGCTGCCTGGAAAGAAAAACAGAAAACGGCACCATAAACACGCGCATCTCACTGGCTCGGTTGGAGCTGCATTTGGAGGGCATCCCTAGGTGTAAAGGTCATCTCTCCCTGCATCTGTCAACGGTAGATGCTGGCTCCGTGGTCGCGAGGCCAGCCCGGTATGAAAATCCGGACAGTCCCCGGGAAGCGTCTGCCTTGACCGGGCAGAAACCGACAGGGCGTCTGGGCTCCGCTGCTCAGCAGGGCAGCTGGCGCTGCTGCATGTTGTGCCAATGTGTCAGCGTGAACGTCGGAGGCACAGCCTTGGCGGCTCCCGCGCCCTCCAGCACCCTGCCTGCTGGTCTTTTGCGTTGCATCGGCTCTTTTCATCCCAGAGCGGGTCTGGAAAACAAATGATTTGAACCTGGGATGCCGGCGCACGCCTCAAAATGCGATCCAGGTGTTTTTATTCCAGCTCCTCCTTGCACAACACGTGATTTTCATCACCCGACCTCTCCATGTCCCTGCACACCAGCTCTGTGGCTGTGGACTGTGGGCAGCTGGCTGTCGCGCAACGTAGGACCATCATTTTGTCTCACGCGGTGGGTTAGGGAGGCCTGCTGAGTGAGTGGGTTCTCCAAAGCAGGGGCTGTGCTCCCCTCCTCGCTGTGCTACAGGAATAGGAACAACAACAAATTCTGACGCCTCACTGCCCAGTTCAAACCCTGATGGTATCACTTGCCGGCTGTGTGACCTCCCACAAGTTACTTAACCTCTCTGTTCCTCAGTTTCCTCATCAGTAAAATGGCGATATGAACAGTACCTCCCCCACAGGGTTGTCATGAGCATTAAGCTAAATGCATTACTACAGGTAGACAGAGCAGTGCCGGGCACACATTGCAAGAGCAATACAAATGTTAGTTGTTATTTTTATGTTGCATAGCACTTTGCTACTCATAATGTGTTTTCATCTACATTACTTTCTTTTTTTTTTTTTTTTTTTTGAGACAGAGTCTCACTTTGTTGCCCGGGCTAGAGTGAGTGCCGTGGCGTCAGCCTAGCTCACAGCAACCTCAAACTCCTGGGCTTAAGCGATCCTCCTGCCTCAGCCTCCCAGGTAGCTGGGATTACAGGCATGCGCCACCATGCCCAGCTAATTTTTTCTATATATTTTTAGTTGGCCGGATCATTTCTTTCTATTTTTAGTAGAGACGGGGGTCTCGCTCTTGCTCAGGCTGGTCTCGAACTCCTGAGCTCAACCGATCCGCCCGCCTCGGCCTCCTAAGTGCTAGGATTACAGGCGTGAGCCGCCACGCCCGGCCTACATTACTTTCACTTGCTGCCTCCCAAGTGACCAGGAATTACAGCTTTCCTTTGTGACCTCTGAGATTCAGAGCTGACTTTCCAGAAACCCCCACAAGTGGCCAAGTGACTAGGCCAAACTCTCCCGACTCTACGGGCCCACGCAGTGGTCTCACCCCAGGGCCCTGCCACACCATACGTCAGGCATAAGTAAAACCAGGCAGCCCGAGGCACAGCTGCGGTTAGACCACAGCCCATGGCGAGAAGCGGAACAAAGCTTCACTCCAAGCCCACACACCCTGCTTTGCCTCCCGGCACACACATGGCCCTGGGATCTTTGTCGTGGTGAGCAGACATCGCTAGGCACTGAGGATCCCACTGAGCTATGATTATGGCACATGCCAGTCCCTGGGGAGGTGGGGTGGCATTGACAATCCCCAAGCAAATGAGCACGATGACCTACAGCCGCCTGTGCCCTGACACTGAGTATTTAAATACAATAGACCCCAAGACACGCTCACACAGTGACCTGTTCTTGCCAACATCAGGGAGCCCCAGAAGGGCTGATGCCACCCAGCGTACACAGAATTCTGGAAGCTTGCGGTGGAGGGAGGGAGGAATGGAGGCAGGATTATGATGGGGTGGTAGAGAAAATCAGAGTAGAGGCAGGGAGGGAGGCATGTAACACTGTAACGCTAGGATAGCGTAGCATTCTCATTTTATAAATAACAAAATTAAAGCTCAGAAAGCTTTAATTTGCCCCAGAACTCCCGGATCATAATTTACCAAAGCCCAGATCTGAACCGAGGCTTGTCTGATCCCAAAGCACATTCTCATTCTGTTCCCTTTGCCCCCAAGTACCTATCAGGGCAATAGCTTAAAATGACAGGAAGGCAGAAGAAAGATTTATTTTTCTTCTTTCTCCAAGACAGAGGCCATGCAAAGTTGGAACCAGGAGAAAAGGGCATGATGGGAATGTACAGAAGGAATTATTAATAGGACAGATCAGGTTGCCATGTGCTCTGGTTCAATGGGAACCCCAACCTTTCGCCGGGGTGCTTCATCACCCCAAGACACGCAGCTCCCTGCAGCGGCAGGGCCCGACCCCGGGGAGGGAGCAGTCAGGCAGGGCCGAGGCAGGCGGAGAAAGACTGATGCTCACACCCATTGAAAAACTGGCAAAATGTTCCCTAAAGAACAAGAAATCCAGCCAAAAAGAAGTTAGAGAGAACATCGAATTCTGGCTTCAAGTGTCAAAGGAAAACAATTCAACCATTTCCTATCTTGAGAATGAATCCAGTGAAATCTATAGTCTTTTAGCTTAAAAAAAGACTTCTATTTTTTTTTTTAATCCAAGTACCAGTCACCCAAATAACACTTCTGAAGTTAAAAGAACAAGGCTAAGTGGAAAATAATTTGTTTGAAATTTCATGTCTTTGCGAATGCCTGCGGGCACTTTTGGCCTGAGTAGCCCTTTCCAACACCACTCAACCAAGGGTTCTGCAATCTCCAAGCCAGGTTCCCACTGCTGCACGGCGAGTTTGCCCAATGGGAGCCGGGTCCCTGCTGGGGCTCTGGTCACCTGCAGGAGCCACAGCCCTGTGTGCGCAACAAACCCAGAAGACCAGACACGAGAGAAGTGTTTGCCCAACGTGGGGGAGAGTACGGGGACCACCCAGCTCCTGCACCCCCTGAGGGTCACATGCCCCATTTCCTGGCCGTGGCCCTTCCCAGAAGGCAGCCCAAGAGGCAGAGACTGTCACACACTGTTAATCCGAACCTCAGAGGGCAGAGGCCAGAACAGAGCCAGATCTGGAGGTCACGTCTGGAACGTGCTGGAAGGATTGGAGGAAACCCACGTAGGGCAGAACTGAAATCTTTAGGAAGACCCACAATTTCCCATAACCAAAGACTATTTTTTCCCACTTTTTCTTTTAATTTTTATTTTTCGAGGACGCTTAGGATAATAATACAAGAGGTGCTAGATCACCATTGTTTTTTGTGGCTGAGTAGTACTCCATGATATACATATACCACGTTTTATTAATCCATTCAGGTATTCGTGTGCACTTGGGTTGTTTCCTCATCTTTGCAATTGTGAATTGTGCTGCTATAAACATGCTAGTGCAGATGTCTTTTTTATAGAATGTCTTTTGTTCTTTTTCAGTAATCCAGTAATGGGATTGCTGGATCAAATGGTAGTTTTACTTGAAGCTCTTTGAGGTATCTCCATATTGCTTTCCACAAAGGTTGTACTAGTTTGCAGTCCCACCAGCAGCGTATGAGTGTTCCTATCTCTCCGCATCCACGCCAACATTTATTATTTTGGGACTTTTTGATAAAAGCCATTCTCACTGGACATAAGTGATATCTCATTGTGATTTTGATTTGCATTTCCCTGATGCTTATAGATGTTGAGCATTTTTTCATATGTTTGTTGGCCCTTAAAGAGGCTCATGGCTCACTGGTGGTGGCCATCTCTGGGCTGGTGTCGGCAGGTCCCCAACCACTCAGGAGCCCACCAGTAGTCCGAGACACAAGGGAGGGGAAATTTAACTGCTCCACCAACCCTTGCTGCTGGTCTCCAAGCCTCTGGGGGCCTTTCTCCTCCCAGTTCTCCTCCGCAACTCCTTCCCGTGGAGTCTCCTGTAGTGTGAGGCACCTTCCTTCCCACCCTCATCCCATCTGTGTTTGTCTGCCTGTTTGTTTTTTTGTTCACTTCTAAAATCTTTCTTTTTTTTTTTTGAGACAGAGTCTCGCTTTGTTGCCCGGGCTAGAGTGAGTGCCCTGGCGTCAGCCTAGCTCACAGCAACCTCAAACTCCTGGGCTTAAGCAATCCTACTGCCTCAGCCTTCTGAGTAGCTGGGACTACAGGCATGGGCCACCATTCCTGGCTAATTTTTTCTATATATATTTTAGTTGGCCAGATAATCTTTCTATTTTTAGTCGAGACGGGGTCTCGCTCTTGCTCAGGCTGGTCTCGAACTCCTGACTTTGAGCGATCCACCCACCTCGGCCTCCCAGAGTGCTGGGATTACAGGCGTGAGCCACCATGCCTGGCTAATTTTTTCTATATATAGTTTAGTTAGCCAGATAATTTCTTTCTATTTTTAGTAGAGATGGGGTCTCTCTCTTGCTCAGGCTGGTCTCGAACTCCTGACCTTGAGCGATCCACCCGCCTCGGCCTCCCAGAGTGCTAGGATTACAGGCGTGAGCCACCGCGCCCGGCCTAAAATCTGTCTTTCTTGCAGAGACACTCTGGCTGGCAGTTTTCTCGCCTGCCATCTGCCCCCTCCGAGCCAATCAGAAAACACGTTTCAACAGTGCCCTCCATGGACGTGAAGGAACACTGATGTGCACATGCACACACGTGACATAAAAGTAAGTACAGAAACACAAATGTGTGTATGTCTATACACACATAAATGAAATGTAGCTATATACACAGAGAAAGACAGATAGAGATATATATATGGGAGAGAGAGAGAAAATTCTACGCAAGGAAAGCAGTCCTTCCTACTCCCTTTCGAAATCTGCCCACTGAGCAGGTCAATAAAGCAATAGCCACGGAACTTTGCATTGGGCCTGCTGCCATCTTGCACTCATGAATGGATAGTATCCATCTCTTTGAAAGGCGGATTGTTATCCCAGGCATGACTATTCACCAGCTGCTGTGGGAGAGCGGAGCCACTTTACCCTGATTGAGCATTACAGTCATGTTCGACGCTGAGCGGACCTGCAGCTACAGATGCCAACAGGTCTGCAGGCAGCCAGGAGCTCCGTGAAAAGCAAAGCCCTGTCTCCCCTTTCCTGTCAGCCTCCTGGTCACCCAAATGCTACAGCTTTGACTCCCGGGCTGCAGACATCACTTCCTTATGACAGCCTCACCGTCAGAAGGGATGGGTCCAAGTACAAAGAATAGCTAAAGAATGACACACACAGCATAAACTGGTTTGAATAGGTACAGAGAAGGGGATAAGGTGTGCAAGGGACCTCAAGGGTCATGTTCCATGTTTAAGCCAGCTCATATTTATGCAGGTGCTTATTGTATTACTCTCAAGCCATACATGAAAAGAAACGTGTGTAATTGTATAGTAATTCAAGGTTAACGTTCCATTTCTTAAGCCAAGTGGTGGTTATATAGGTACTGACTGTATTATTCTTAAACAGTACATGTAAAACCTATATATCATTATATAGTAAACACATAATTATATATAAATATAATTTTTATAACTATGAAATATTTCAGAATAATTTTTCAACAAGCTGGACGTGGTAGCACATGCCTATAGTCCCAGCTACTCAGGAGGCTGGGGCAGGAGGATCACTTGAGCCCAGGAGTTTGAGGCTGCAGTGAGCTACGATCATGCCACACTCCAACCAGGGCAACAGAGCCAGACACTGTCTGGAAAAAAAAATGAAAAAAAGGAAAGATCCTGGAAGAAGAACAGGGCTTGGGAAAAAAGTGACCAGAAACCACTCAAGGAAACCATACTGGGATTCCAGGAGGTGTTGGCCGTAGGATGTCAGGCATGCTACATGCATTCCAGATGTGTCCAGTAGTGTTCTTTTGAGTGTGTGGACACTTGTCACCCGTGTCCTCAGCTTTTGCTTTTCAGCTGAAACACTGAGACTTTGGGGGCAGTTGTACCCAAACTTGGCAGGGCATTAGGATCATCAGGGTATCTTTTGAAAATCTTTTAAAAATCTTTTTAAGAAGTCCAGGCCACACCCAAGACTGACACAATCACAGCATCAGGGGCGAGATTCCAGCACTGCTGTTTCTTGAAGATCCCCAGGTGAGTCCCGAGGGCAGCCAAGACTAGAAATTTCCATTTTCAGGGAAAGTCCTATTTAATATTCTAGTACACTTAGAATTCAAATGCATCACAAACTTAATGTTCACAATGCTGGAGAGGTTGTTTCTTTGCAGAATCTTCTCTTTTCCCCCATCTTTTTGTTTCTTGAAATGTGGCTTTAGCTACTGACTACCACATGTGGACAAAATGTGGTCTATATTTAAAATTTGTTTCCATACCTCTGTTATGAATCTTCTAGCCTAGATAGAGTTTCTGCTTTCAATCAGACAAGGAGAGTCCTGGGCCCACAACAAGACCTCCCATGAGGAGGGTGCTAGAAGGAAGGCATCAGCTGCCTTACCCTGTCTCACTTCGCTACTCAGTGGCGGGGAGAACTGGGCCCACCGCAAGTTCAACAGGCAGCCCTCTTCGCGGTTAATGGCCAAAAACCACGCATGCCACATGCAGACTGGGATCTTGCATTTGATCCTGGAACAGGAAAAGAGTACTGGTGAAATCCAGGTAAGATCTATAGTTTAGTTCATTGCACCAGGGTTAATTTTTGAGTCTTAATACATGTGCGCTGATTGTATAAGCTATTAGGCTTTAGAAAAGCTGTACTATCTTTGCAGCTTTTCTATAAATCATTCCAGAATAAAAAGCTTATCTAAAAAACACATACACGTGCACACCGACATGATTTATGGACCCGTATGTTGCAGTAGCAAAGGGTACGAGGCAGACTGCCCGAGTTTAAAATTGATCTCTGCTGCTTCTGAGTGAATGTGATCAAGTGACTTATGTCTCTGTTGCTTCCATTATCTCATCTGTAAAATGGGACTGCACCTCATAAGAATTGCTGGGAGGATAGATAAGGTTATGGATTTAACTGCTCTATGCTATGCCGGGCACAGAGTCACTGAAGGAAACCAAAATATGCCACCTAAAATAAGCTGTTTTGTTTGGTATATGGATTACTTTGAGCTGAAGGCACTTGAAAAACAGCAAATGCTGGGAGAGGCTTTCTCTGAACTCCCTTTAAATACCTAAAGACAGATGCCTCCAAAAGGAGTTCAATTGTCATGAAGCCCCTCCCTGGGAGTTTCATCAACCAGAGAGGATGGAGTCTGATGGCAGGAGAAGGAATGCCACACCCCGACAATCTCTGCGGCAAACTCTATCCCCCATCTATTGTTCTCAGAGCCCGTTCCTAAAAATCCTTTACTCTCCCCTAAGTTGCCTACAACCCCGACCCATTCCCTATGAAGAGGGTATATAAGGTTTCAACCCGCACCACTTTTTGGGGGGTATTCAGTATTTTTTCCTGTGCAAGTAATATTAAAAATTAATAAATGCACATGCATGTTCTCCTGTTAATCTACCTGTTGAAAACGTCATAGACCCAGCTATGCAACCAAAGAGGGGAGAGTGGGGAGTTCTCCTACCCAACATCACCCATTCCATAACTACTGTTACTTTCAATTCAGGAATAAAGACAAGAATATCCTCGAGAAGCAAAGGCAGCTGGACCCTACCACTGTGGAGGGAGAGTTCAAGCCAAAGGTGAACTGGGGCAGCTGCGGCTCTGACCACAAGCCTCTTTCTGTATTGACGAGGCTCCTGGGAACCAACATTGATCTGCACGCACGCACACACACACACACACACACACACACACACAGCCTAGCGCAGGATCACATGGACATTCGACCTATGCTCTGCATTGACCAATACATTTCCGACTCTCTGATCCGATTTTCTGTGATCTGTTTTCTCTCCTTTTTATGTCTGGACCTCCTTCCCCCAACTGGAGCAGGTGCTTGAGGAATTCGGTAGCAAGAGATTCATAAACCACGTGGAAGGGAATGCTCTGAAATACATTGAGCTGCCTCTTTCCATTGTGCTATTAATTTTCGTAAACGATTGTCTTTTTCTTTTCATGTAAAGTGCACCTCAAAAATCTAATCACCATCTGAACCTCTCTCAAGAGTGCTGCTAGCTACAGATGGGTGTCTCTAATGAATTTTTTAACTGCTGCCCTAATAAAATATGGATGAACCAGAAGGAGCCCTCTATTAGCTATTATTTCAAAACAACCAAACAACTTAAGTTTCTACTCTTATTATTTGCTGCAAAGAGCTGCAAGCTCTCGTATCCACCCCAACAAAAGACAGCTTTTTTCATGCTAGTCCATCTGTAAAGTTCACAGTTACCTTTTTCATGCCAAATTTTATGCGTGGGCTTATTTTCATGGCTTTCTAAATGCCCCACTTAGCATGCCAACTTTGAGATGTGTTTATTAAAAAATGATCCCAAACTGTCAGCATTTCACACATAAGTAGTACCCTGGAGACTGAAGCGTCTTTTGAGTAAGTCCCTACTTTGTACTACATTTTTATTACTAAGAATTTAAGCTCACATCAAAGGTTTCTGCTGCTTTAAATGCCTGACCTTAAAAAATAATACGATTATAGAATCATTGCAAATGTCCTGCTCTATGGTCCTCCTAGAAACCAATGGGAAATTCAGTATTTTTTTTTCCACATTTCAGTATTGGAACTTGGTGCACTGGTGTGAGGGAATAAGAAAGAAATCGGCATAATATGCCTCCTATATTATAATGATCTGCTGCTGTACCTATGGGGGCAGGTGGCAAGAGTGACCTGTAACCTACCTGGGTCTGAGATGTAAGAAAAAATTTATAACAGAATGCAATTGTCTTTTATCTACACTTGAGGATTCTTCTCTTATAAAACTTCTGTAGTCTCACTTCATATTTTTTGAAAGAATAACAAAATTTTTAAAGAGTAAAATGTAAGTACAATCAAAAGCTTCCAGATGCAGCAGTTATAATTTTTAAGTAAAGTATCTCTGCTATATTTTTCTTATTACAAAAGCCATAAAGGTACATGATAAATGTAGCAATAAATATGTAGTATTCATGGATGATGTTTTGTATTTCTGTGGTATCAGTTGTAATATCACCTTTTTAATTCTAATTGAGCTTATTTGGGTCCTTTCTCTTCTGTTCGTGGCTAATCTAGCAAGTGGTCTGTCATTTTTGTTTACCTTTTCAGAGAACCAACTTTTTGTTTCATTAATCCTTATATTGTTTTTTTGTTTATTTTCCAATTCATTTAGTTCTGCTCTGATCCTTGTTATTTCTTTTCTTCTGCTGGCTTTGGGTTTGGTTTGTTCTTCCTTTTCTAGTTCCTTGAGGTGTGACATTAGGTTGTTAATTTGTGATCTTTCTGTCTTTTCAATGTAGGCATTTAAGGCTATGAATTTCCCCCTGAGGAATGCTTTTGCTGTGTCCCATAGATTTTGGTAGCTTGTGTCACCTTTGCTGTTCAGTTCAAAGAATTTTTTGATTTCCATCTTAATTTCATTCTTGACCCAATAATCATTCAGCAGTAGGTTGTTTAATTTCCATGTCTTTGTGTAGGTTTTAGTGTTTTTCTTGTGATTGATTTCTAGTGTTATTCTGCTGTGGTCTAAGACACATGGTATGATTTCAATTTTTTTGAATTTTTTGAGAACTGTTTTGTGACCTAAGATATGATTAAAAAGTCCAAAAACAATAGATTCCATTGTGGATGCAGAGAGAAAGGAAAGCTTATATGCTGTTGGTGGGACTGAAAATTATTAAATAGTACAACCTCTATGGAAAGCAGTGTGGAGATTCCTTAAAGAACTAAAAGTAGACCTACTTTTTGATCCAGCAATCCCACTATTGGGTATTTACCCAAAGGAAAAGAAGACTTTTCATCAAAAAGACACCGCCACTCAAATGTCTATTACAGTACAATTCACAATTGCAAAGATGTGGAAACAACTCAAGTGCCCATCAAGTTATGAGTGGATTAATAAAATGTGGTATAAGGATACCATGGAGTACTACTCAGCCATAAAAAAGGATGAGTACCTTTTGCAACAATCTGGACAGAACTGGAGATGAGTCTCCTAAAGTAAAAAATATCC
>CM052455.1:5376490-5395650 GCA_028533085.1 Varecia variegata
TTCTATATTCTTGTGTGTCTGCATACACATATCCACACAAAGCTGAGAACATATATCTAAAAGATGATCTATTATTAAAAGGAGAATTCACCTGTTGCTTTAAACGGTGAGCCCGCAGCTCTGCAGAGATCTGTAGAGTGAGGGGTCCTGATTCCTTGAACATTAGCACCTGACTCTCTAATTCAACTCCTGCCATATTTCTTGGGGACTTTAAAACTACCATAATTCTGAAGTTGATAGGTATAATGAATTGATGAGTATAAATTCAGGTTATCTGCAAGAATGGTAATATAATATGAAAATTTTTGTGGTGTGTGTTTGTAATAAAAACAAAATGTGAGAGACCTGAGGAAAATTTGAAAATGTTACTGAAATGTAAGACAACACTTGCACAAATGGATTCAAAATTATAAAGGTGTCAATTCTCCCCAAGTTAATCTGTACACTCAATATGACTTTAATCAAAATGCTAACTCTTTGGGGGGATAAGAAGAGACTGTCATAAAATGATTCAAAATACAAGTGGAATAATAAACATGTGAGAATACAGTTCCATACGTTTTGCATTCGTGGATTCAACCAAATGCGTATCAAAAATGCTTTTTTAAAAACTGCATCCAGACTAGACACAGTGGCTCATGCCTGTAATTCTAATACTTTGGAGGCCAAGGCAGGAGGACTGCTTGAGGCCGGGAATTTGAGGTTGCAGGGAGCTATGATGATGCCACTGCACTCTAGCCTGTGTGAGACCGTCTCATCTAGACAGAGTGAGACCGTCTCAAAAAAAAGAACAACCAAAAAAACAAAAACTGCATCTGTACTGAACATTTATAGGCTTTTTTTTTTCATGTCATTATTCCCTATATAATAGTATAATAACTGTTTACACAGCATTTACATTGTATTAAGTATTATAAGTAATTTAGAGATGATTTAAAATATATGAGAAGACTGCATAGGTTACATGCACCTACCATGCCATTTTATATCAGGAACTTGAGCATCCATGGCTTTTGATATACCAGGGAGATCCTAGAACTAAATCCCCTCGGATACCAAGGGATGACTGTACTTAGGAAAAACCTGAAACAGAAGAATGAAACCAGTCCTACCAGTTATAAAATTATAGACTACAGTTAATCAAAACAGCTTGCTATTGGACAGAAATACAAATATCAACCAATAGGACATAGAGTCTAAATACGTACCCAGATATATATCCAGTACAAATGTACATAAATTCAGTATTGAACATGGCATTTCAAATCAGTGAGGGAAAAGGATGATTCAAAATTGCTGTGACAACTTGCTAATCATTTGTGTGAAAACAGGATTCTGGCATCCTTCTTTACTCTAAAATGAACTGTAGATGGAGCAAAATTTCAAATATCAAAATATAATCAATTACTAGAAGAAAAACAGGAGTGAATATTTTTTAGAATCTGAAAGTGGATAAGGCCTTTCGAAGTCCTGGTCTTAGAGGAAAAAAACCCACATAAATCTGGCTTCCTAACAGGTTAAAATTTACTGCACTATGAAAATAAATAAATAAATGGATATATAAATGGAAAATAAATAGATGGATATATAAATGACTAAGAAAAACCACAGCAGTACACATGAAGGGTTAATTTCCTAAATATATAATAAACTCCTGCAAAATCGTAATAGAATGATAACCTAAGGGAAAAAAGGCAAAGGACATAACTAGGTAGTTTAACACTGTAGTCCCCAAGCCCCAGGCCAAAACCAGTACCAGTCTGTGGCCTTTTGGAAACCAGGCCACACGGCAGGAGGTGAGTAACAGGTGAGCCAGCAAAGCTTCATCTGTGTTCACAGCTGCTCCCCATCGCTGGCATCACTGCCTGAGCTCCGCCTCCTGTCAGATCAGCCAGGTATTAGTAAACTGAGATTGCAAGGAAGGGGTCTAGGTTGTGCTCCTCAGGAGAATTTGATGCCTGATGATCTGAGGTGGAGCTGAGGCGGTGATGCTAGCGCCGGGGAGCGGCTGCAAACACAGATCATCATTAGCAGAGAGGTGTGACTGCACAATCAATGTAATGTGCTTGAATCACCCCAAAACCATCCCCTGCCCTGGGTCTGTGGAAAAAGGTTGGGGACCACTGGTTTAACAGAAAAAGAAAGATGAAGTTGCTCGACCTCTAAAAATTACAAACAAAACCAGATGCTATTTTTTTTCACAGAAAAGATCAGTAAAATGAATAAATCTTATTACCAAGATTATTATTTAAAAAGTGAATAAATTTTCACGAGCATTCATGGAAGCAGACATTTTCCTATACTGTTGGGAAGAGTGCAAAATGGTATACACACCCTTCCTGAGGAGCAGTTTGGCAATGTTTACCTAAATTTCAAACGTATAGCTTGGCAGAACAATTTCTGGGAATGCATCCTTTAGATATATTCACACAAGCAGGCAAAGATTTCATACACACACACACAGACACACACAGACACAATTTTTAAAAGATTTTTTTTGTAATCACCAAAACCCGAAACCAACAAAGTAATTGGAAAATGCAAAATTATGGTATATCCATTCACTGTGACTGAATACTATTCCACGACAGAAAAAAAAACCCAGTGAAGTACACCTATAGGTGTTGACGTGAGATGTCTTAAAAATACTGAATTATTAAGTGTCTAAAACCAAGAGGCAGAAACTGTACATATATAATGTAATCCAGCATCTGGGAGAAAGAATGTACACGAAACTCTCACCAGTGGTTACCTCTGGTGAGTGGGATTGTTGGGGGCGTGGAAGGGGGCGCGGACTTTGGCTGTTCATTTCACACCCTGCTGCATGGATTTACACTTCCACGATAAGCACACACTGCTTGCTCACCTTCTCCCACACTCAGCAACCATCCAAGTAGGTCTCTTCATGTGACACCTGTATTTCCACTTACGTCTGTGTCTTTGCTGAGGTCACGCTCTTCCTTTCTCCCTGCACATCTAAGTCTTGTCCATTCTTCAAGGACCAGCTCAAATGCCAACAATTTCACGAGAACTTTCTAGACTCCTTAAAATGCCACTGCTCTCTTCCTTCTCGGTAGTCCCACTGTACACAGCTGCACGTTTAACTATTGTCTAATTTATATTTGTTGACTTTTTTTTCCCAATTTTTAAGCCTCTTAATAGGAGAAAGCATGCTTAAATTTATTTTGTCCTCCCCAGCCCCACGTTATAGTCAATGTGAGGCACAGCATTCAATATTTTTAAAATAGGATCATTTCCTCAGTATCTATATAATATTTTTTTAAAGCAGGACCTTGTCATTTAGTTCCTAGGTCTCATGGCCTACCTTTTATTTTCTTTATTCAGGGATGTGCAGATGCCATTAAATCTACTTTTTAGAGTAAAGTCACATTTTGTACACCTGACATTTTCCACTCATAGGAGTCCTAAGAAATTGAGAACTGATTTATTCACAATTCTGACAGTAAGCAGAACACTTATTTAAATTAGCAAATAGCTTCCTACCTATCCTCACATAAATAAACAAAAAACAAACTAGGCTCTTCAAAGAATATTTCAGTAATAAGGATATAAGACTAAATACTGATTAAAGAAGAGAAATAGGTAAAACATTGTAATATCAATCAATTTTATCCAGTGTAAGTTTTTAAGCTTTATTTTTACAAAACATTTCAGATTCCCTCATAACACAGCATTATCAATAAGCAAAATGTACATATACTGATTTTATACTACATGTCAAGTCCCAAATTCCCAATCCTAGGTAAGATATCAAGTTGTACAATGCAAGTGCCAATAATTAAACTATAGGTAGTATTTAAACAAAAATAAGTGAGTTTTTAGCACTTAAGTGAAATAAGGCTTTAATCAAAAAGAGATTTAATTCCACGGAGTGACTTTCTTCCCCAACAGTAATTAATTCAATCAAGTCTGTAATTCCAAGCTCCAGTGACAGTGTTATGCTTGAAGCAAACAAGGAAAGATAATCAACGCTTATGTGGTGTATTCTATATTTCTGGACAATCTCTAACTGCATTCAATTTTTAGAACTTGTTTTGGAGTCTAACAGAAACCAAAAAATTAGAAGAGCTCTCACTCCACTTTGAGGAATGCAACATAATTGTTTTGCCTAGGCACAAAGACATTACAACACTGATGGTCTTTAATCAACTTCCCACACTAATTGATTCACCAAAACCATACTTCTTTCAGTTACAACTGTGCAGGAACACACAAATTTTAACGAAAGAAAATTCTGTACTTCCAGTTTACAAAGCAGACAGTTCCACGAAGAAGCAACCATTTAAATATCTGAGTATACACATTTAAGTTTTTACAACTTCATGCCTTAAGAGAAATTTTGATTTCAGAAGTATCATTTCATGGATCCAGCATCATATATTTACACAATACCTGTTGTGCACAACACAATATTGGAACCTGTAAAGGGCACAAAATAATCATAATAATCACAAAATTTTTATCAAATTCAAGTTTCCAGTAATCTTAAAAAAGACAAATTATAACTGCCTTTGCTCAGCTGAGATATCCAGTTACGGTCATCTAGAAAATCCTAAAGTTATGTGAAAATAATTAGTCAAAAGAAATCTGTAACTGATAATTTTCAACCTTTTAAATATGCATAGCTAAAAAGAAAACAAAAGGGCTGGTCTGGCACACGAGTAATTCAAGGAGTTTTACAACCCTGAGCTACTATTTGGAATTTATTTTAGGTTTCACATAATTTTTAGTCTTACTATCACCATTTTTATTCAGGTAAAAGAAATGACCTTTTGAAATCACTGGCATCAACAATGACACTTATGAACAAGAATCACAACTAGAAGCTAGGGGGAAAAAATGTATCTTAGCAAGCACAATTTCTCTCAAAGTACCAGGAATGTTATATAATAAATATACAATAGAAGCAATAGTTTAGGAACCTTAGGAAGCTCACATTTCTTTAGTTATTTTTGTTTTGCCAAACAATCTGAAGTAAGTATTATATTCACTTTTAAAAATTAAACAAGAAAAATGCAGCACAGAGTATTCTAGGAGGCAGAGAAGGTTCTGTCTTCCCTCTGCTTTGGGCACATTGTCCCACCTCTGTTCTTCACTTGGTTACAAAAAAACCAAATCTCTCCTCAGAGTCGTCTTACTGGAGAACACTAGGTACGTATGATTTTTTCTAATTTCCCATCCACCCAGGCCCTGAAATCTAAATAACTACTTGAATGCAAACCTTTTTTCCATTTGTTGAAGCCTGAGCCACTATACAGCCTACACTGGAGGGAGCTGGGGGGCCGTGAGAGGGCAGCTAAAACTTGGCAGCTGCAGCCAGGTTCCTCACTGGATTCTGTTTTTTATTGTTATCTTTATTTTTTAAAATATGACAACGACACAAATTCCAGCTGGAAACTCCCACAATTCTAGATATGTTGAAAAAAAAATTTGTCACAGTCCTTACGATTTGCAAGTAAATGCTCCCAAATCAAATATTATGAAGCGGCTAATTAGCAGCTAAAAATTAGCCATTCAAATTATGTTGGAAATATTTGCTGAATTATTTTTTCTGAAAGCTTCCTCTTGTATTCCATAAGGATCGAAGTATCTGAGTCCATACACTAGCTAGTTTCAAGAAGGAATTCTTCTGACAAAAATGTACCCTAAAACCAATGTTCCCGACTCCTTTCTTTTCCACAAATTGTTCAATTACATTTTAAGGAAGGGGAAAGTATATGAAGCAGGGTGTTTTATATGGCACTTTAAGAAACCTAACATTTTAGTGAACTGGGAAACTTTCCACAACATACTCAACTATGTATTTATAAATATTATGACTCTGTGTCACATAATATATACTGTGAGAAAATGTATTTTGACTCAAAGGATAAAACTGAAATACTATAGTGTGAGCATACATTCAGTAGAGAATTAGCATAATTTAAAAGGATAGCATACTACAGGTTTTAATAATGCCAATATTTTTGTTATTTGGGCTTAATTTTAAAATTTTTTGTCTTTTTGATTTTGCATTTCTAAGAGGGCACTTTTTAAGCTGTGTTTGAGACTATAAAGAATATGCTAATGCAACTTAATATAAATATAAATAATATATAAGCAATATATATGTACACATATAAACAGACGCAAACAATCAGACCACTGACGTTGTACTTTCGGGATTCACACGGATAAGTCTAGATGCGTTCCTCAGGTCTTGGAGTTGCTTTGCAGGTTTCCCCACACCTTCTTCGAACCTTTTCTCCACCACAGGGAGGACTGTTTCATATAGAAAGGATGCATTCTGTCTGATAAAAGCCTTCTTCTCCGGATCCTGCTCACACCGAAGACTATAATCCACGTGCTGAACAGCAACCAAAATGATTTCCACCAGGCTCTCCAAAAGTACCATGTGCAGCTCTGGGAAATACAGCTTCAGTGCCTCTTCCAAGAAGCCCATGGTCTGTTTGGTGAAAGCAACCACTGTGTAACTTAGGTTCACCCAGCAGTCATCCCCTGTGTACTGCTCAAAGGTACTTACCCCACAACTTTTCATCTCTTCTTTGAGCTTACCTAGCGCTTCTGGAGTCATCAAGTTCATCCTCCTCCACATCTCCTCCGAGTTGCGATGTTTAGTGGCTTCAATGATGATTTCTTTGTAACTGTGCAAGGCCCCTTGGATGTCTTTCACCAGAAGGGCATGGATGATGAAGGTGAGGTCTAGTCCGATGTCACCGAGTTGCTGGCAGTGCTCCTTAGCCACTTTCACGCACTCGGCTGCTGTAGAAAGGCTCTCCTTACTGTCAAACACCTGCTTGCTAAAAGCATCCACGAACATGCCCATGGCTGATCTTGCCCAGACCACAAAGGCAGAGTAGCAGCCGCTGTCGGTGCCTGCAAAATCTATCTCAAATTCTCTTGCAGTTTCAAGAAGGCTGGTAAAGAAGACGTGGCAGAGTTTATGAATATAGAGTAAAGTGGCACCTTCAATGCGAAGCTGACGTATTGCAGTATGCACAGCGGCTGCCCTGTTTCTCAAAAACAACTCACAGGCTTTCGTGCACTGGCCGAGCCGGATTAGTTGAGAAACCGCCCTGCGAGTAGCCTTGGGACCACCTCTCAGGGAACGATCTGGGGAGAGTTCGAACACCAGCACCTCGGTGAGCTGTCGAACACGCTCATCCACTTTGGCCCTTAGCTCTTTGACAGGAGGTGGACTGGGCTTATCTTCCAGGTAATGGTTCAATTTATCCAGCAGGTCAACAGCCCCTTCAAAGTCCCTCTGGGCAATACAGACATCCAGGTCCTCAGGTAACTCTTGGATCCATTCCATTGAGAGGTCCACCTTCTCTTCCTCCACCTCAGGAACAGCTGGTTCTTCTTCTTCCTCATCCTCAAACGGGTTACTGGCCTTGGAAGTCACTTGGGGTGGCCCTCGAGGGGCCGCTGCCTCCTCCTGCTCCCTTCGTCTTTTTTCACTGAGGGCTCTCTTGGTTTCCTCCAGCACTTCCAGCCACTCTCGTTTGATTTTGGCATTTTCTGCCTGAAAAATTCGGCTCTCGGGGAACATGAGCAGTTTGAACATGTCCTTCATGGGCGGGTTGTCCTTGACATTGACTACGGCCAAACCATCCAGGGGATAGAGAGCGTTGTAGCGATACATCCCCCGCCTCTGCGGCAGCCAGGTGGCCACCAACAAACAGTCGTTCATGAGAAAGCCGTGCACCCGCTGCAGTTGGGCCATGTGGTCCGCCTCGTATTCCACCAGGTCCCCGTTGTACACCAGGTATTGTCCCGGCGTCTCCAGCAGGTGCCTGCAGCCTTCCACCTTCTCAAGCAGGGTGGTGAGAGTGCGCTGCTTGCCTTCCTCGCCCGGACCGGAACTGTCGCGGGAGGCGCCCCCAGGGGTGGGAAAAAAGCCAGTCTGGCCTCGGAGGTGGTCTCGGCCCCCAGCACCGCCACCTCCCTCCTCCCCTCCAGAGGCGGCGGCGGCCCCCGCGGCGGCGGCGGCGGCGGCGGGCAGCAGGGTAAGCGGGATGCTCTCCAGGCTGCTCTTCTGCTCCGTCAGCAGATGGCTGAGCTGGTACATCTCGCTCTCCAGGTAGGAGATCTCGCGGGCCGTCTCTATGAACTGCCGGTAGTTCTGGTAGACGTTGCGCTTCAGGTTCTGCGCCGTCTCCTCCGCCAGCGCCTGGATGCGCTGCCGGTGCTCCTGCAGGTCCCGGTCCCCGTCCGACTGCTGCGAGAGCTGCTTCACGTACAGCCGCGCCTCAAAGCCGCCCGACTCCAGTTGCCGCCGCAGGCGGCTCGCCCCACTGTCTGACATCGCCATCACCATTTCCGTCCGGCACTCACAAAGTCACTGTCACTCACCGCCGCTGGGGAGACCCACCCAAGCCCCGCCGAGCTCCGGGCTGAGGAAGTAGGATGGGAGCGAGATTAGTACGCCTGCTCCCGGTTCTGAACTTCAGACACTGCGCCTGCGCAAGGGAGCCGAACGTGACAGCGCGCCTGCGCAAGAACACCGGGGCTTACGGCGCGTGCTCAGGAGGCGCTACCGCGGAAGTGAGTGACGGGCGAGTCAGCGAGGTGTGGGTACTGCGCATGGGCTGAGTGTGTAGCCGGGGTTTGAAGTTACCGGCAAGGGGTGAAGGCTGTAACTAGCTTCCCGGAAGCTTCCTAGGCCCGATCTGGGGAACCCTGGTTCTCCGCCTGCCAAGAGGTGTCGTCAACACTTGCTTTTCTTAAGTCCCAGAATCTTGGCTTCGGCGTTTAGGGTAACCTCAGTACTCGTTTTCCTTCTCCAACCAGTTTTCCTTGAGCTCTCGCGAGATTGGCGGGCCGACCCGAGAGCAGCTCGGAGGAAGCCGGTATCTCCTAGGAGTTCGACCCGGCCCTCCGCGCCTTCGCTGCGTGGGGTTGCGGCCTGACCCGGAGCCAGCCTAACGCCGGCAGACCCCGCCTGGGATCCTGGCAGCGATGGATGAGGACCTGGTTTTGGCACTGCGGCTTCAGGAGGAGTGGAACTTGCAGGTCGCGGAGTGCGATGGGGCCCAGGAGCCCCTGTCGCTGGTGGACGCGTCCTGGGAGTTGGTGGACCCCACCCCGGATTTGCAGGCCCTGTTTATGCAGTTTAACGACCGGTTCTTCTGGGGCCAGCTGGAGGCCGTCGAGGTGAAGTGGAGCATGCGAATGACCCTGTGAGTTCCGAGCCTCTGGGAAGGAGGCGGGACTGGCAGCTCTTCCGCAGCTCCCTGGTTTCTCTTTCTCGCCCGACGGTTCCCCGGGGGGGCGGGGGGGGGTCGGAGGCCGTTAAATGACAGGGTCTGGTTTTGGATCTGGCAGCTCCTCCTTTGGTGTATTTCTCACTTACCCTGTTTCTTTCCCACCCAAACAGCTAAGAAAGCTGTGTAGCTCACACCGCTACGGTTGGACTGGTAAGGGGTTTAAGGAGAAAAAAGGATTTTCATTGAATCTCACCTCACTTGAAAGTAACAAGTTTCTGATTTGTTTTATGATCGTGCTCCAGGACCCAGAAGGGAGAAGCAACCAAATCTGTCCCTAAGAAAGAGCGCTGAGGCTACAGAGAAATCTCCACGGAATGTGTTGTGCTATTCTCGTTAGGAAACCACTACTTAGTAGTGAGCTTATGTGTTGGAATGGGAAAGGGGCCCTCAGTGATGTCTCTAAAAGGATCTCTTTTCTATACACTAAGTTTGGGAAATCCCAATTTGAACTAATAATCCACATCTGCGCATGGCAGAATTAACAAGTTTAAGATGAAGTTATATACCAACATGCTTGTTTTTTAACTGATACAAAACCACCTACAGTGAAACTGATTAAGATATGATACAGAGTTGTGTTTAAAGTACAAATTTCCTTTGTATAGGCTTCCATTATAATTTTGGAGATGTGCTACTGCAGATCAGCTTGTTAACTGATTATAGCTTGTGGGGAGGAGACTGGGAGTAGCAGAATGGGATTGTCTTCTTTGAGCTCTTGCAGCCTGGCGAGGGTAACGGAAGCCCCTGTTCTTCGCTAACAAACTGGGTGAAATGCAAGTATCTGCTAACCAACAGCGTATACTTTCAAGAAAGCAATCTGCCACTGGAGCTCTTTTAGTGTAAACTGTGCGAGAATGCATAAGGATTTGCTCTTCCGTCCCTATTTCCCGTTTGTGTGTATTTGGTAAATGTAACACATTTTTGTGGTGGTTGTTTTCCAGGTGTGCCGGCATATGCAGCTATGAAGGGCAAGGTGGAATGTGTTCCATCCGACTCAGTGAACCCCTTTTAAAGTTGAGACCAAGAAAGGATCTCGTAGAGGTATTCTTTGCATAAACCTGCTTCTCAGCTCAGTAGTTTACTAATGCTTATCATTGGTTTTGACTGCTGTGAATTAGCCTATATGTTTAAAAATAAAAATCACTTTGCCCTCAGTGGAAACTTGTACTGCGGGGCAAGTAATAACGAAGACACTGTGTTTTGATAGTGGTTTGTAGTTACAGACAGGTCTGTTATCTCTTTTGACCTTTACAATAGCTGGGTTTATGTTCAATGTGTGTCGTTATTTTCGTTTTTTATTTTTTTGAGACAGGGTGTCACTCTGTTGCCCTGGTGGAGTGTTGTGGCAGCATCATAGCTCATTGCAAACACTTGCCAGGGGTGGGGAAACTGCAGCCTGCTGATTTCAAGATTGTTCTTTTTTAAGCACCAAAGGAGGCAAGAAAAGCTTCATCTTTCTCTGCTGCACCCCTTTTAATAAAAGGATTTGTTCTGTAAAGTTTGAATTCAGTCAAAAGGCCACACTTAAGGACCTAAAAGGTCATAGGTTCCCCACTCCAGATCCTCCTGCTTCAGCCTCCCTAGTAGCTGGAACTACAGGCACATGCCATCAAGCCCAGCTATTTTCTATTTTTGTAGAGACAGGGTCTCGCTGTGTTGCTTAGTCTGGTCTTGAACTCCTGGCCTCAAGCGAGGCTCCCACCTCGGCCTCCCAAAGTGCTAGGATTATAGGCGTGAGCTACTGCACCGGCCTATTTTCATTTTTATGAATGAGGAAATTAAGGTTCAGAGAGCTTAAAAGTAACTGGCTTAAGTTTTATATATTTAGAGCAGAGAAAAACTTAGGATTCGAGTGTTCCTGTTGAGACACACAAATTTAGATTCTCCTCTGTTCTACTGCCACACTGCTGTCCTCCCCAGACACCGAGCTGAGCTGGCAGCACAAAGCAGCCTGAGGGCATACTTCATTATCTAAAGCTGGGGGTCATTCCTGCTGGCAAAATAGAGAGAAGTGGGAAGTCCCAGTTTACCTTAAATTGGATTTAGTAGATGCCTGTAATTCCCCAAGATGCACCCAGTGTGGCTTGTCCTGCCCCAATTATATCACTTGAAAAATCTGCACAAAAGAGCATGGGTTGGTAGAGATTCTCTGCATGGGGTGGGAAATATGTTAAAACATGCTTGAAAATACGAGGGATGCTGTTTTTAAGGATAATAAAAGGTAATGGGTTTTACAACGATGTGAATATATTAATACTCGACACTACTGAACTATACACAGAAAAATGGTTAAGGTGGTAAATTTTATGTTAATGTGTTTTTTACCACAGTTTAAAAAAAATTACTACTAAATGTAAAATGGTACAATAGAAATACTTGATAATTGAAAAAGAAGGAACAAAGGCCAGATGACTTAAAGAGAAAGGCATAAATACAATATCAGTAATTAAATGTAAGTGGACTAAATACTCCATTAAAGACATGCAATGACATACTAGATTAAAAGAGACATGCTTACAGTAAAGACACATAATTTAAATTTCAAAGGATGGAAAAAAGTGTATCATCTAAACACTTAACAACAGAAAGCTGTTGTGGCTATACAGGTTGGGTATCCCTTATTCGAAGTGCTTAGAACCAGAAGTGTTTCAGATTTTGGATTTTTTTGGTTTTTGGAATATTTGCATTATACTTAGTGGTTGAGCATCCCTAATCCAAGTATCCAAAATCCTAAATGCTTCAGTGAGCATTTCCTTGGAACATGATCTTTGAGTGTAATGTAGGTGTTAAAAAAGTTTTGGATTTTGGAGCATTTCAGATTTTGGATTTTCATATTAGAGATGCTCAACCAGTATTAGTATCAGTCTAAAGACTTCAAGGAAAGAAGTTTTACTAGAAGAGAAGTAGGACATTTTAAAACAATAAAATCTATTAAGCAACAACACATAATGACCCTCAAAGTAATAACATAGCTTTAAATTTTACAAGGCATAAATGAGCAAAAGCAAAAAGAAATAATCTACATTCATAGTTGCAGAAGTTAACAGAACCCTCTTAGAAACTCGATGAATAAGCAGAAAAAAATAGTGTACATTAAAAATTGAACATGGTTAACCAAATGAGCCTTATAAGGAACCCTAAATGGAATGATGGTTGCTTAATGAATATGTATTACAGAAATGATTAAACACACGAACAAATTTTTTTTTAAGTTGGTGGGAGAAGAATGAGAAATGAGTGGTAATGGAATCAAGTGAGTATTTCCTCCGGTCTGTACTTAAAGTAGTCATACCACAGAATGATGTTCTGACCAACAATGGACCTCATATACAAGAATGGCCCCATAAGATTATAATACTGTATCTTTACTGTACCTTTTCTATATGTTTAGATGCACAAATACTTACCATTGTGTTACAGTTGCCTACAGCATCCAGTACAGTAACAACCCGTACAGGTTTGTGGACTAAGAGCAATAGGCCATGTAGCCTAGGTGTGTGACAGGCCATTATGCCATCTAGGTTTGTATAAGTGCACTCTTGATGTTTGCTAAAGATGAAATCACCTAACCGTGCATTTCTAAGAACATATTGCTGTTGTTAAGCAATGCATGAGTATAGTTAACTGAACCACAAGGAAAAGGAAAGACTTTATCTGGTTGAGAAGGTCAAGAAAAGCTTTATAAATACAGATTTTATTACTGCTACCAGCACCACGCCTGCTCACTCTTTATTGAGCACCTATTGTGTGCCAGACTTTGGACTACATTAATTGTGCTTTACCGCAGCCATGCAAATTAGGACATCCCGTTTTAGGGAGGAGGAACAAGTTGTACCTTGTCCCAGGTCGCATGTGTATGATCCTGGGCTTAGGGCTTTGGGCTCTACTTTCCTGACTCTAAGCTCCTGACCCCTCAGCCTCATCACTACTACCTTATAACTGTTACTAGTGATAATTAAAATGGAGAGAGGTGAGTCTTAAAGGACAGAATGGACTCTTGACAAGTAGAGACAGTTGGGCTACTCTTGGCAGAAGGAATGGAAATAATGTGAACAAAAGTGAGGTCAGAAAATGTGTGGCCTATCCAAGACTAGAAGTAGCTGTTTTTGACCAGCTAGAACGGTAATGGAAAATGGGTGTGTTGGGTCCATGCCATATAGATCCTTTGAATCGAGCCTAAATGTGGAAAATGGTGGAGAGGTAAAAATAGAAATGTTCAGTATGGTGCCACGTACCATTTTCAAGATGTGTTTAATGTTTAATTAAATTGAACCAAAAATCAGGAACATAAATGCTCCAGTGAGCATTTCCTTTGGGTGTCACCTTGGTGTTCGGAAAGTTTCGGATTTGGATTTCTGGATTTGGGATGCTCGACCTGTGTGCAAAGTTTTATGAATGTGTGCCTGTATAATTTTTCTAGAAAAATAGTTCATGACTTTTCTCTGTTTCTGAAAGAAGCTTGTGATCCAAAAAAGACCTCAAGTAGAGTAACAGAATGTATTTTTATTTTCACAAATGCCATAACAAATTAATTTGGTTATTTTCTGTTTCAGACTCTCTTGCATGAAATGATACATGCCTATTTGTTTGTCACTAATAATGATAAAGACCGGGAAGGGCATGGTCCAGAGTTTTGTAAACATATGCATCGCATCAACCGCCTGACTGGAGCCAATATTACGGTATCTAAAGACACACACGTTCATGATATTTAGTAGTTATTTAATCAGTAACTCCTGAGATTTAATTAAAAATAGAGAACTAGGTGGAAACAAGTATTATCTTTGAGGACTTTCAGCAGCAAACAAGAGGCCTTGGCGTGTCTAGGAGCACATAGTCGAATGACGGCAGAGCCAGTGATGTCCCCGAGACCTCTGACCTCTTCTAGGTCAAAGTGTTGTGCATAGTTAATTCAGGCGTGCTGTGCCTCTCCTCTGGACTCCTACAATGATCTCTTAACTTCGTTTCCTTGTTATAGTCTCCTTCTCCATCCTGCGTCCTGCTACCGTTTCAGATGTCATGCCCTCATCAGAAGTTGTCTTTGATGCATGTCTCTGCATAGTATTGTAGGAGGTGGCAAAGCCTGGGGTTCATAAGCAGGAGGTGGCAGACTGCCTGGGTTCAAGTCCTGGCTCCACTGATTAACCTTGTGATGTACTTAACTTTTCCACACCTCATTTTACTCCCAGGGCAAGTGGGCCTACTAACGACGCCTGTCTGTGGGATCCTTGTGAGGAGGAAGGATTAAAGGAGAAAGCACATGCAAAACATTGTAGCACAGTTTGAGCACTAATTAAGCATTAGTTGTTTTTATCATTGTTGTATTCATTTTATCAAATAACCTTACTGTTCCATTTTTCTTACCTCCAACTCCCCTACTTGTGTCCTGTTTCTCTTTAGCTGAACATTTTACCTGCCTGCCTCCCCTAAAGTTGCCGCTCCCTGTTCTGTATCAGAATGCGCTCCATCTCTCCAGGGGGATATGGCTTCTCCCTCCTTTGAATCCTCTCAGCAGATACTTAAGCCTTTATAATTTTGTATTCTACTTTCATACTTTTGAACACAAGATGGCTCTTACTCATCTTTACGTACATCTACGTAAGATGTATAATGCAGTGTCCTTACATGGTCACAACAATACTGGATTGAATTGATTTATCGTACATAGATTAAATTCTTTAGTATGTTTGACTATTTCCTTCCTTTAAAAGTCCATAAAGGCCAGTGTGATGGAAAATGAAAAGTGCTCACCCTGCATGTATTATTCTTTGCTAACTATCAGTTTTACTTTTCTAAAGACGTCATTTAATTATTAGATATAGAGTTACTTCAACGTCAGGAAAGTGGCTAGCATTTTATTTTATTCTTATTTTTTTAGAGATGTGGTCTCACCTTGTTGCCCAGGCTGGACTCGAGCTCCTGAGCTCAAGTGATCCTCCCACTTCAGCCTCTTGAATAGCTGAGATTACAGGCATGTGCCACTGTGCCTCATTTAGCATTTTTTTAAAAATCAGACATAAAATCCAGATAAGCAAGAGAATTATGGAGTTGCTAGCATAAAGTACATTTAGTTCCTTCGCTAGAATTTACACTTTAAGCAGAACGCTGGTATACTTCCCATTGTTCAGCTGGAAGGGGATCTATTCTTTTATCTTGGATATCTGTGTGTTTTTATTTAGGAGAGGTTTTATAGAGTGAACACCGCTTGCTTTTATAGGTTACATCCTGTTATAACGAACTCCACAGGGCAGCTACTTTCACATTGTAGAGCAATTTTATTTTAGTGACTACATTGTTAAAAGCCACATTCCCAGGCTTAGGAATTATGGGAATTAGGCACAAAACAGATCCAATTCCCTGTCTTTCTTGCTAACGAATTATTTTTCAGTCCAGGTCAGTTACCAGGTGTTTCTTTCAAACGGAGGCTAGCTATGCTGATGAATTAAGTGAAGAGTCCTGAACATGATAGAGAGGGCAGGGTTTCATATAGATACCTCTTTGCCCCAGAACCCTACGTCCGTTAGTCCCTTCTGTATCTAATATAATAATAATATAATAATGTACAGAAATTTGGTGCTTATGATGGAGAGATAGTATAAAACCACTAGCATTCTTTCCCACAGGGGAATTTATTAGAAAGTTAAATGTCTTCGTTAAAAAAAAAAAAAAAAAGTCTCATACGGATGTACAGGTGCGCCTTACTCTGATACAAATGGGACTGTCCACCAAGAAGGTGACAGGAAAGTGAGTGTGGTCATTTCAAAGTAGCAGCTTTTCAATGGTGCTCTGCAGCCCTCGGCGCCACGGTGCGGGGAGAGCCAGCCATCTTTTCAGTCAGAAGTTTCCCCTTAGCTATTTTTTTGCTTAGGTTCTTAGGTTTATCTAGAGTGTGGGGAAAAAATAAAAGCATCCTGCTTAAGGATTGAAAAGTCTGTCTACAGAGAATTTTATCTGGTGCAGTGAATGATGCTTTTCGTCCACTCAATCTGCAAATACTTACTCAACACCTTCCCCGTGCCAAGCCACTATATTAGCCACTAGGGACACAAAAAATGAAAACATTTGAATCCTGGAGAACTTTTCAATCTGGTATGAGAAACACTGAAAAACAGATAAAATGGGCCGGGCGAGGTGGCTCACGCCTGTAATCCTAGCACTCTGGGAGGCCGAGGCGGGCGGATCACTCAAGGTCAGGAGTTCGAGACCAGCCTGAGCAAGAGCGAGACCCCGTCTCTACTAAAAATAGGAAGAAATTATCTGGCCAACTAAAATATATATAGAAAAAATTACCCAGGCATGGTGGCGCATGCCTGTAGTCCCAGCTACTCGGGAGGCTGAGGCAGGAGGATCGCTTGAGCCCAGGAATTTGAGGTTGCTGTGAGCTGGGCTGACGCCACGGCACTCACTGTAGCCCGGGCAACAGAGCGAGACTCTGTCTCAAAAAAAAAAAAAAAAAAAAAAAAGAAGAAGAAGAAAAGAAAAGAAAAACAGATAAAACATGAGCCGATGAGGCTTATTACAGAGGCAGGAACAAAGAGCTTCGAGAATGCAGAGAGCGAGCTTAGAGGTTTCACTGGGTGAGATGCTTGTGTGGCAGTTTAATCCTTCAGAACCCGTTGATATTGGTACTTACAGGGGAAATTTTAATTTAGCAGTGGGAATGATTCTTACTACGGTGTTATATAAAATCTTCATCCTAATTTTTGATCTTAAGATATGGTTTTTGAAACTTGTAGCACTCATAGAGGATTTTTTAGTTTTGTTTTTTAAAAAATTGTTTTGCCTTCTAATTTCACATGCCTCTGTCTTTACACAGTTTAGGACAGTGGTCCCCAACCTTTTTGGCACCAGGGACCGTTGGGACTGTTTTCATGGTAGATAATTTTTCCACAGACCGGGGATGAGGGGATGGTTTCAGGATGATACAAGCACAATACATCTATTATGCACTTTATTTCTATTATTATTACATTGCAATAGATAATGAAATAATTACACAGCTCACCCTAGATTGGGGACCCCTGGTTTAGGAAGTATTAAATTAACTCCTATTTCCCATTAAAATGAACTTTTGAACAGAAAGTAAATACAGTTGCTATCTTTTTTTAAAATAGAACTTTTCAGAAAGCTCTGGGAAAGTTTCAAGAATTTTTTTTAAGGGCTACTTAAAACTTGCTTACTGGATGCTGAAACTTCTCCATCGACCCAGGTATACCACACCTTCCATGACGAGGTGGACGAGTACCGGCGACACTGGTGGCGCTGCGATGGGCCGTGTCAGCACAAACAGCCGTATTACGGCTACGTCAAACGCGCCACCAACAGGGCGCCCTCTGCCAACGACTACTGGTGGGCCGAGCACCAGAAAACCTGCGGAGGCACCTATGTAAAAATCAAGGAACCAGAGAACTACTCAAAAAAACGCAAAGGAAAGACAAAACCAGGAAAGCACCCAGTGTCAGCAGTAGAGAATACAGGTACCTTCACGTATATCCTAACCTTTCCGTGACGGTAGCTACAACGTCCAGACAGTACTATCCTTTAGAGAACTCGTATTAACACAAGCTTAAGGGTTGTTCCTAGCGTAGAACTTTTCAATTGTAGACTTGAGGAAAAAAAATCCCATTGTCCATGAAATGAAAGGAAAATATACTTTGCTCTATATAGAGGTGAGTTACAGTAGGAATAGTTTCCACTGATAGCATTTGAGGTAAAGTGCTTTTCCCTATCTTGACTCACTGAGTTATTAGGAAACAGAAGGCAAAAAGTTTGTCAAAATAAAAACACTATTTCAAGTAACAATGCCCGGAATGTAAGTCCTAAGTACACCCCTTCCTATCAGTGGGATTCTATCTAAGTGACTTCTGCTATTGGTGAATGTACTTTCATCGGGAGACGAAAGGGAAAAGGATAGGACATGTATTTGCCAGTGTTTCATCTTCAAGATTTATCCCTTTTCCTAGGAAGTTCAGTTACTGCCTCTTGAGGTGGTAGCCAGGTTGCTGAAGCTGATGCTTCTTCCCTTGGAAAGTTGTTGATTGGATGTGGTAGGACCCAGGAACATAGGATATAGTTCCCAAATCTGAAACATTCAGTAAGTCAAGGAGCCACAGAAGAATTTACGTAGAAGACACTGTATCCTCATTTTTGTGAGTTGGAGGAATGATAAAAAATAAGGCAGCAGATTTTTCCCGTCTGGAATTACGTATAAAGGAAACTAAGAAATTTTCAAGGTAAAGGTTGCTTTGTTACTGGTCTTTGGCACGACAGGATTCTTTATCTCAGTATGAGAGAATTTTTTTATTCTTTGTGTTCTGGCAATACCAGAGCTCTCACTTGTGAAGATTGCACTTCTCCCAATAATAGGTAATTATTGCATGGATCTAAGTTAGAATAAAATATTACTTCCTAATTTTGAGAAAATTATCCATTAACTTGATATTTGTTACTGTATTTATTTTGAGTTAAGGAAAAATCTTATTTGCCTCTTTTGCAGATAAACCCGAGAGAGGTGAGGCACAGCTGTTAATCCCTTTTAGTGGGAAAGGATACGTTCTAGGAGAAACAAGCAATTTACCATCATCTGGGAAATTGATCAGCTCAAATGCCATTAATAAAACCCAAGATCTTTTAAGTCAAGACCATTCAGCAAACGCTCTAAGACCTAATTCTAAAACTGAGGGGAAATTTGAAAAGAATGGTTCAAGTAAAAAAACCTCTCATCTAGTCTCCCCTGTTCTTGATACCAGTCACCAAAATGTTTTAAGCAACTATTTTCCTAGAGTAACAGCTGCCAACCAAAAAGCTTTCAGAAGCGTAAATGGATCTTCTCCAACAACAAGCTTAACAGTTGGTGACATCACTAAAAAT
>CM052455.1:5395750-5412992 GCA_028533085.1 Varecia variegata
TTCCAGTTCTCAAAGAAGGGTCACATCTTCTAAGATATCCCTAAGAAATTCTTTAAAAGTAATGGAAGCAACATCTGTGACAGCGTCCCAGGAAGTGAGTGGGTCTGAAGATAAATTCCCAAATAAACGACGCAGGCTAGAAGACAAGACTGTTTTTGACAATTTTTTTATCAAGAAAGAGCAAATACAAAGTGATGGGAATGATCCAAAGTGTAGTTCACGTCCTATAACCACAACTCAGAATTCCAGTAGTTCATGCAGTCAGAGCAAAATGGTTAATTGCCCGGTTTGTCACAATGAAGTTTTGGAATCTCAAATTAACGAGCACTTGGACTTGTGCCTTGAAAGTGATAACATCGAAGTCAAAAGCTGAAAACATCTTTGAAAAATGAATGAGTCTCATACACTACCTGTGTTACCTCACTAATGGGCTGTCAGCCACTCAGGAAGTTTTGGGTTAATGCTAAGATTTGTATGTTATAATCTAGTTGACACAACCAATACAAAATGTTTTATTTTATATATACATATATAAGATTATAATTCATAATATTTTATGTCTCAAGGTACTACATTCACTCTTGCCTTACCTAGACTGCAGCCCAGAGTTTGTTCTGCCTATATATATATGTATAATTTTTAAGTACTTTTGTTCTTTCTTGCTCTCTAAGATTTTTAAATCTGTTAATCTATTTATTTGTATACTTCCGTAAAAATATTCATGAGGAATCCTGTCAGGTATTTAGTTAAATTGAATATTTCTCTATTACCAGTATTAAAACTCATTCCCTGAACTGAATCTTCATAGTGTCAGACATACTGGCCGAAAACACTAGAGTACAAAGTATGAGTTGTTTTAGGGTACTCCAGCTTTTTGTTTTTCTGGTTTTTTGTTTTTGTTTTTTTGCAAAATCTTAACAGAAAATACATTTTCTGTATTTTAAAGAATTTTATTTCTCTGTTTTACCTTTATTAAACGGTGACAGCAGATTTTAGGTTAGATAAGGAAGACAGTAAAGTAAGTACATTTCTTTTGGAATATTACTAGCAACAAATAGCCACTATAATTCCGTAGGCCAGATTTTATAGAGTTTAGCTGTTTTCTCAAAATTTAGCAAAATGAGTGGTTAAAACTCAGTGTTAAGTAACTGGTTATCTATAACATAACAAAGTTGCCTAGTTATATAACAGTGGAAAATTATCTAGAAACAGTATTATGAACCTTAAGCCAAAGTTGAAACCATTATAATAAAAGAAATACCCTTTTTGCATTTAAAAAAGTGTATTTCTTTTTTAAAGTGTTCTCTTCCATGTTACAGGGAAGGGACAGAGGTACTTTTTATCAGGTTACTTTTTGTCTCATGGCTGTACTTCCAGTATGTTGGCCATAGTCCCAAGAACTTAGTTGTTCACAAGTTTTTTTTCTTTGTTGCAATATAGGTACACAGATTTTTACGTATGCAGCTGGACAAACTTTTACATAGTGTTCACCTGTATACTGCCCAGATCAAGTTAGAGAACGTTTGCATTGCCGCAGAAGGGCTTCTGTGGGTGCCTGTTCCCCGTCAGTGCCCCCGACTCTTACCACCCCCACCAGCCGCCACTATCCTCACCTCTATCACCACATATTAGTTTATCCTGTTTTTGAACTTCATAAAGTAGTATCTTTGTTGCTCTGTGTAGCAGAAATTCATTTTCATTGCTCTGTAGTATTTGCATAAATATACCAGAATTTTTTCAGCCATTCTATTATTCATGGACATTTGAATTATTTCCAAATTGGGGCTATTAAGAATAATGCTGCCAAGAAAGAACATTCTACTCGATTCTGTTGGGTATGTACCAGGAGTGCAGTTGCTGGGTCACAGGGTATGTTCAGCGTTATTAGTAAGGACAGCCAGTTTGCACTCCTGCCAGCAGTGTATGAGCACTGCAGCTGTTCACCACCCCTAACCCTGTGACCGATCTTTTCGTTTTAGCCTGGTTGGATGTTCCCAAGTTTTTGATATTTCTTAAAGCATAAAGTTAAAAAATTGTATTTAATAAATGTTTATAGATTAACAGCTATTAAAATGTGTATTGTGTGGAATCTGTATGCAGCTGCACTTTCCTAGAGATCATTTTCTCTAATTTAACAAATCGTGTGTAATTAAATATTTTTGAGCCCAAACCACACAAAGTTCTGGAGCTATGAAATAACTAAGATAGTCCATGTCCTCAAGGAGCTTTAAAGCCCAGTTGGGGAGGGCGACAAAAGCAGATTAATGCAGGGTAGTTTGGTAATTGCCAGGACAAGGGCTTCCGCTGGGTGCTGTGGGAAAACTAGGAAGGATAAGAGTTCTTGGAGGAGACAACATCCAAGTTAAGTCTAGGGTGAGTCAGATTAGCCTGGTTAAGGAAAAGAAGGAACACAAAGGCATGGAAATGGACTTGCGTGACTAGCATGTTCTACTGGGGCACTATAAAATGTTCCAAATGCATAATGTATCAAATGAGAGGGGCATCATGGCAGAAGGAGAAAGACCCGCAGATAGGAGAGATGTAACCTACGTTGTAGAATTTTGAGGGCAGGGACCGTATCTATTGTCCTTCACTTAGTGCCTGCTCATAAGCATCTATTGCTCCAGGTGGGGCTTGGAAAGGCTTTCAAGCCAGTCAGGGTCATGTTGAGAAGAGTTTTTGATGGGTTCTTCCAGGGGCAGCTTAGATGGGAGGAAGGGCAGTGACAGGAAGAGGATGGGTTTGAGAAACAGGCAGTGGAGTCAGGGGTTGGCATCAAGTTTCGGGGAGGATGATCAAAATATATTAGCTGGCAAGGAAATAGAAATTAATTTGAAATTAAGTCTTTTACTTCATCTGTGTTAAAAGCTTTTGAGAAAATTTGTACCCCAAGAATTCTGTTACTCCCCACAAATCTGAGTCATTTATATTATATCAAAGAAATTGTTTTCCATTTTGCTTTTTTTAGATTTTTTTCTTTTAAAGCAAAGTTCTTACAGAGTTAATAATTGTGGTTCAGCCTTTAAATGCTATTGTCCTTTATCATGGAGAGATGAGCTATAGCTTCTATTTCTATAAACACTCAGTGCTTTTTAAAGTCAGGCTTACACATGACCTAGAAAACTTTTACTTTAGAAAATTCTGTTTTGCTTCTGTAGACTATAAATGCATATCCCAACTGGCAATTCTAAGGTGGATGGGAAAATACTGAGAAAAAAACTCATACAGTCCCATTGCACCAAAGCTCCAAGATTATATATGTTTTCAAAGCTTACAGGATTTTAAAATAAATTAAGCTTTGAAAACATATATATAGAGTGTCAAAATGAAACAGTTGATGTTTATTCCCAAAAAAACCCTAGCTGGGACCCTGTGCCTATGGCACACGTAGTATTTTAGTTCTTTTTGTGGTTTGTTAATCCTGGTACTTAATAATCCTGAGCCAATGGCTTCCTTTTATTCTTTGTCTCAATTTTTTTGTCCTTGAGGAGGCTACTGTTGCCTTTTTAGCAATTTGTTGTAGTTATGACTGTTATGACATATGACATAACAGTCACATGCTGTTATGACTATCAGCATATCCACCAAGTGAAACTTACATATGACAATTAAAAATTAAAGTGACTAGGGAGTTGAAATCAGCAGAACAAGATACAATGTGGAGATTAGCTCTGGCTTTAATTTTTCCTAGTATTCCATTACAATGTTAGGAGTTATATGATTACATGCTTCACCATAAAGTATCTTTTGAAATGAAAAGTAAAAGACTTTAGGATCTTAAGTAACTCTGGAACCATACCGTTATTAAAGTTGACAACACTGCACACTGCAGTTCAGAAAGAAGCTGCAGTTTCCTTTGGTTCACGAACCCCACCAAAAGATTCAGGTTTACTGAACACCAGGTGGCGCTCCTGATAAACTAAGTGCCTGAAAAACTGGAGGCAAAGTCAAGCCAAATGGATGAGAGAAAGAAACTTGCCGACAACGGGAACACTAATTGCCAGTTAGTTGATTCCTAGATAGGAAAGAACAGGTTATGCTGTCAACCTGCCGTGAGGGGACACAGCAGGCCAAGAACGGGCGCTTGTCCAAACAAACAAGGACTGATCTCACAGGGCACCTTAATCTCCCTAAGCTTGTTTTCTAACATTTCACCTTTCACTCTCAACACTTGTCTTCTGCAAGAAACTAGTACCCAGATACGGCAAAAACATGACCAAGCTCAACAGGAAGTCTTCCAGACAACGCAAGACCTGTACTTTTGTATTATTTCTTAAATTACAGTTCTCTTCCTTTAACTATGTCTAACACTTTGCTCTAGCTTGTTTAGATTGGTCTGAAAGCTTCCTGGGATGCAAATTACGTCCTGTCCCCCGACCTTAGAGGTCTGATAGAGCCAACAGTTACCTTTCAGGTTCTTGGTGTTGAGTGAATGAAAGGGCCAAGCATTTCTCACGTTCTGTGATCATACGCCTTTGCAAAAACCAGCTTAATGAACACTGAAGAATCAAGGTTTAGATGTACTTTCAAGCCTGAAATACCCTTAAGATGCACATCACTTCCAGATGATAAGCATTTCTTACAAACTAAATATATGAAAATCTGGATTTACGGGAAGCTGGGAGGATATTTTTTTCTAACAAAAGATTCCTTATACGACTCTTTTACGTATTTGCAGACCTTTAAAATAATTCAACAAATATAAATTTGTGTGTATACATACACATTCACACACACACGTATAAATAGCTTCATTTATAAAGATGGACCCGTATTTGTTTAGTTGCATTGTTAACACCAAATATTGAAACAGCCACCTTCATGGGGTTGACAAGTAAAAGGGAGTCCAGCTTGTCAACATGATGAGTCACCCCTGCTGTTTGTAGACTGTTCAGTCTCACTGCTGTACAGGATTTCACTGTGTAAGTGTATCCAGTGCGCGTGTGTGCATGTGCACACGCACACGTCTGTCTCCACTGCACTTTCTAACCCTTCATAACTATTTTGCTCTCCTGGCTGCTTCCCTGTTTTTCCAGGCCTTTTTCATTGTGCTTTTAGTTGAATCTATTCTTCCTTGTAGCTTAATCTTGAGATAATTCTGTCTTTTTCAATTTCTTTGCTGAGTTATATCAACTCTGGTTTTTCAGCTTCCAGAGATTTTTTCCCCTTTTACCCATTTTTGATCTGAGATTTTGAATTTCTAATTTCAAATGTTAATTTTTATTTCTGGTAGAGGCCTGTTTTCTTCTGCTTTATAGTTGAGACTTTTCATCAGCTATCCATGATTCTCACTCTTTCTTACAGTAGTTTATGGACATTACCTTCCTTGTTCTCATTTTGGAAGGTTTTGTTTTCCTTGGCTTGCAAAAATGGTCCTCTATAGGCAGGGGCAAGGAGTTTGTGTGGCTTACTAGTTCCTTGATTCAAGAGTGTTCTCTTCTGCTGTTAGAGTGAAATGCAATATTTCTTAGAGATGACACTTTTTGGGGAAGTGGGACAGCAGGGGTTGGAGTCTCTTCTGATTCTGCAATTCTTTATTTTTTCTGTGGGATTCTTGCTTCCCTGTTTCACTTCACCATCAAGTCTCCGAGACACATTTCCCTCTCTCCAAGAAATGGTACCATCTCCAAATGGCCACCTTCCATCTCATGAACCTTCAAGCTTCTTCCCCGGTGGCCGGTGTCAGATGCACTGGTGTCAAGTTTATCAGTATTGGCATCATTCACAGTAGGGTCCCTGCTTTTTTTTCCTGGTACTGCCACCACTAGGCCCCCATTGCCTTTGTCTCTTTGCCATGTAGTTTCCACCAGACTCTATCCTTCACGTGGGTTCTGATGCTGGCTCTAGTTTCAGATGCTTATTTCTCTGCTTTCACGTAAGCTGAAGTTTTTTCTGTGTCTCCTAGTTATGCTGCAGGCACAGGTGATGGGTGACTGCTCTCTCTGCATGGTGTTTGGAAGATGGTATCAGAAATTCAGATTTAGGAACCAGCCAATATTCCTTGGAAAGTCAGAAGCCCAAGAGCCCCACTCTTAAATGTGAATACACAAGCAAGAACCAACCAGACATGTGAGAAAAGCTTCCAACATGAAAGACAAAAATTGAACAGAAAAATACTGTATCCATTAAAAAGGATAGGTTAGTATACACTTTTTAAAAATTAGAGGAAAAAAAAAGAGCTCCTGAAACTTAAATCGTGAGAGGAACTAGAAGATAGATGTCCCCAAAGTAAAGACAGAGATACATAGTAACTAGAGAAAAAATGGTAAATTCAAGCCAGTAGATGCACTGTCTGGACAAGAGGAGGGCCAGAGAGAACAGAGAAGGTATGGAGAAATAATTAATGAAATGATTTAAGAAAATGTCCCAAAATGGTAAGGCATGACTTTACAGTTTGCAAGCCTAGCACAGGAGTTGAGAATAGGCACACACTCCAGCACACTGTGAAACTACTGAGCCGTGGGATGAGAATCGTCTATGAACTTCCACAGAGAAAAAGCAGGTTACATACACACACACACAAAGAATGAGAAGTAAGAACGGCTTCAGATTTCTCAGCATCCACACGCTGGAACCTAGAATCAGTGAGGCAATGCTTTCAAAATTCTGTGGAAAATGATTTCCAAACTAGAATTGTATAGTCAGCTAAGTAACCAATTAAGTGTAATGGTAAGACAAAGACATTGGTCTCAGCAAATTCACCACCCGCACACTTTTGCAGGAAGTATTGGAGGGCACGTTCCACCCAAACGGGGAAGTAAACCGAGAAAGAGGAAGATGTGGGGTCCAGGGAACAGGAGACCCCATACTGGGGGTGGTGAGGGGAGTCTCCAGAGGAAAGGTGAGGGCAGGTCCCAGGAAGACGGCCGTGTGCCAGGTGCCAGGGGCAACCAGTCCTTCGCACGCAGGCTAGAAGCCACAGGGAACCAGCAAAACATCAGGACATTAAGGGAAAAGTAAATTGTGGAAGAAAGTAAGTCAACCCCATGGTTTCCGGCATGTCTCAGCTTTCAACAGTACAGTCATACCACTAATAGAAACACTGTCAAGCTAATTTCAGTTACAGCACAATCATACGAGGAAGATGAGGGGAGGTGGAAGCTGCTTGCAGATGTGTGGTGAGGATGGTGGGGAAACGCTGCAGAGAGACCTGTTCTCATCGCCCACGTGGTGAGGTCGGTAGATAATGGCCAAGGCTGGAAAATCAAGATGTAGCAACGCAATTATGTTATCCAGAGAATCACCTGGAAGAGCTGAAACTTGCTTTCTCAGGGGAAGAATGTGAGGGAGTACTCTATTTTGTAGAACACCATAGGAATACACTGATTTTAGCAGAAAAAGTCCTAATCTCAATGAAGGAAAGACCTTATCCAATTAACTCTTTGACCCTGATAACATCTTGTTGAGAGCAAAACTTACCAATAATTTTTGATAATTAGTGAATAATCAGTCATATAAAGAGCTTTAGCTACCTGCACTGTGTAGGCGCTCCCTGTCTGGCGAAATGGCTTATATTCTAGTGTGTTCTACTTACGAAACTATTCCCAGCTCCTGAGGCCACGCCCTTCATACACCTCTCTGGCCCACGGGTATATCCTTGAGCATTGCCGTATTGCAGACGAAATTTACTTGCTGGTGATCGTGAAAAGAATCTGCATTAAAACCAAAAACAGAATCTGGGGGGTGAATTCACGACCTTAGAAGTCTAAAAAATTATCCTTGAAGGGAGACTGGATATTTACTTCTGAATGCTTATAAATTGAAAAAAATCCAGTGAACAATTATATTATTAGATATATGATATATATAATCGTAGTCCATGCCTCAAATACAGCTGTCTTTCTTGGACCATGTGCACTTTGGGAAATAATCTGACAAAGTGCCCTTGCACCAGTGATTTAATTTAGATCCAAGCCATAAAACTAAAGACCTGTCATTGATTTCAAAAAAACAAAAAAACAATTAACACTCTTGCTTCCAAATGAATAACATTTACAACTGATAGAACTGTCAGCTATTCAAAACTCATTAACCCAATTTTCTCCCTCTGCAATTATGTTATCACATTGTTAAAGGAGAAGGGAATACTACTTGTTGAAGGCCTGCTCTGTTCCAAAGCCCTTTAGGTACTTTGCACACTGAATTTCATTTATTTCTCATACAACTCCTTTAAGTTTGGAGATGTTGTGCTTATTTTCAGATAAAAAGGGCTCAGAAAGTTACTTAATTAAGTGATTGAGCCAAAACTAAACAGAGGTTTGTTAATTCTGTGTTCTTTTTATTACACCACCTAATTTAATTAGTCTTCACCTTGAACTCTGCCCTCCTTCAATCCACCCAGCTATATTTCAGTGCAATTCCCCAAATGCCCTATGATAGGCAGGGAAATAACAAAAACACCACACTAAAAAATTGTTCAAATAAGAGATATATGAACATGTATATTGATCTCACATTACAAGAGCCCTTATACCACACAAATTAAGCTTTCTTGCATATACACAATAAGACACCTATGACAATCAGAGATAAATGCCTAAGGCCCCTCCTTTGGGTGGCGGAGGAGTGACACAGATATGCTCAACAGCTATGAGTGTTAAAATAGTTTTGAAAATGCTAGTAAAAGGGCGAGAATTCAAATGTTAAGAATCCAAACACAGCTCATGGATCCCACAGACAGTACAATTACCCCCCAGGATGTTTCTAAAATTGTTGGACTCCTATGGTTTCTGTTCTCTTTCCCTCATTACTTACAAAAATACCAAATGTTCTGGACCAAGCCAGAGACGTGTGATAGAAAAAGCCCATTATCTGATGAAAAGGTCTGTTTGCAAATCCAAAGTATGATAAAAGATTACAAACCCAAAAAGACAGCTGGAAATAACCACCATAATTTTTTCAAGAACATTTATACATCTTTTTAATTAGATTAGCTTTACAAGCAACTTGAGAGCTCTTTTCATAACAAAACACCGCTTTTCAAATGACATGACTTTATAGTCTATCTGTGTATGAATCCTGAAATTCTCTGCCTGCTATTGATAAAAGTCTGTGTTTTACAGCTGGTTAATGTGTTGAATAAAAACAGCATTATGAAGCTTTATCTTTAACCAGGATTAAACACATAGAGGCCACAAATAGTTTTAAATTTTGTTTTAGAGTCCTGCTTGCTGACAAGTTAACGATCCCACTAACAGGAAATGAACAGATTTTAAATGGATATTAAAGAAATGGCTAGCCTGATTTCTTGATCTTTTCACAATGAATTCCAAGGAAGTATATAAACTTTTCCAAAAAATATACAAGTTAAGACCTGTCTGGCAAGCTCGACCCACAGATAATAGAATCTGATACTTTGTACAACTTTAGAGGTACACACTGGAATGACAACAGGGGCTCCCAAATTAAAAGGCTGTTGTACATCTTGATGATCAAACAAACCTCCCACCAACATGAAACAATTTCTACTAACCCTAAAAATGACAGTGCTTTTGAGTTGTGGCCTAACACCGCACCGTACTGTAGACCAGATGGCAAAGACAACTCGCATTCCCGGGCTGGGCTGACAGAGAGGCACTTACTGTAGAGATGTTTTGTTGTCATCTGCAGCGAAGGAGAGGAAGTGGAATAAAACTGAACATGGGCGAGGAAAAACAACAGTAAACTATCACGTTCTCCTGCAAGTTCTCCTAAGTGAGATCACAGTACTGAATATTTAATCCCACCCTAAGTTCACACTGTCAGGTTTTCACTAAGCAATTTTTTTTCATGTTTTACATGAACAATAGCAATCTTTTAATAAAAATTACTGAGCTTTCCATAGAAAAGGTCTCTAATTGAATACAAACTATACAGATGCTAAAAATGTCTTAAAGTTGAAATATACAGAAAATTTCTGTATACTCACATTTTGGCAAAGAAGACCAAGGACAGAGATAGAAAACCTAAGTGGGCGAGGACTTACACCCATAATTCACGCAAAACATGGATACCACCCTTTGGGCTTTGCTACAGAGAACCTAGGAAACTGAAGTCTAAGACATCCATCCCAATTCATTCTTTACATAACAGAAGTCTGGGAGGCCTTGTTGTGATTTTGTAATATTCCTCTTGGTCTAAAAAAGTAAAAAAGAAAACCCATAAAACATAAAAATAAAATTATCTGGTTTGGGCTTTTTTTGTTTTTCTAAGCCAAACATCTTTAAGAAGGCTGGCATCACATCTGGGGGAATGCCTCAACAGCTGTCTGAGTCACTGAACACGTCTCCAACAACACACGCCGGCTCAATGCACATGTGATCTCCCCTTGATACTCGTCAACAGAAACAAGGGTCTGATCTGCAGATCAGATGGATCATAGTATTAGGAAGAAAACACAATAGCAGATCTGGAAGTACAATCCATCGGAGGAGAAGCAAAGGTTAGAAAGGGGACATTATTGTCTACATCTACAGGATAAACCTGAAAGCTTAAGAAAAAGCCCTTTATCTTAGGAACTTGAAGTTAAGGACAAGCTCAAGTTCATTTAGTGCCAGTCACTTTAGTTTTTTAAAAAATTTAACTTAAAAGAGAAACCCTTCTTACTGTGTATTTTTTTCCTGTAAAACATGAACTAAAAGTTATTGGTAGTAAATGGTGACTATTTTACTGTTAAGTTTCATTATTAACAATGCGAAACAAAGACAGCAGCAATCTTTAAGAGTTCAAATTAGTGTAAGATATGACTACAAAACAATCTCATTTTTCAGTTGTAATTAAAGTGCTCCTTTTCTTATTTTAAGGAAAAAGAAAATTAATCATCGGTCACTGGCAACAATCATCATTAAGAGGTCTTTTAGGGCAAAATTTAATAGTATGAAGAGGCTTACAAAAATAGATTGATGTTATTTTGAGAAATAATACTGTAATTTTTTCTCAATTCAGTTTTGATAAATTGTACCTAATCATAGAAAAATTATCCCAAATTCAAACTTGATATAAAAAAAGGGAGAGGTGAAATGAATTCAGCTAGATGACAGATCTGGTAAAATATAAGAATGAAAAAAATCCTACATAGGGCACTTATTTCCTGTCCAGATGGAAAAACCATTTTCATTTGGTAGCTTATCTTCTTCCCATGAGCAGTCACAGATTTGGAGTCAATCATGCAGTACAAAGTTCACAGCAGTCAAAATCTTCTGTTTGATGCAACACAAAAAAGTTGTTTGTTTCCTTATTAAAATGTCAACTGGTGGTCTATTTTTCTTTATCCCATTTACTGTATTCACAAGTTAACAAACAGCATCAACAATCATTGAAGATGAAGTGGGGTATTGCTGGATCAAAGGCTCTATAAGACGTCTTTACTGATTGAATCGGAAGGTTTATTGAGTTCAACCCTCACACCCTTTTCACCTGCAATGTAAAAAAAAAAAAAAAAAAAAAATTTTTTTTTTTTTTATTCATTCATTAAGCACCAGAGAGCTCCTGCTACTGCTTCCCACTGAATTCCTAACAGTATGGACAATATTTCAACTTTGCAAACATCATCTGAAAACTATCACATTTACACTTCCAAACACTGTCTTCAGCCTTTTATTATGATGACTGCATTACTCTGAACTAGTAAAACTTCAAGGGTAACCATTCTCTAGACAGAGATAATGATTTTGTCTCCTTTTTAATTTAAAAGCAATTTGGATTACTTTAAAACAGTAGAATGTTCCCCATCACTACTTGGCTTCTACCACAAATATTGGCTTTAAAAATACAAAGAAAATGGATGGACACTGAATTTTTACATGTTTATAAAAGGTTGAAGTGGGATTGTCAGTGGCTCCAGACGATACAGCTAATCAGTGATGTAACACTGAGCGGACTTTGGAGATATAAGGTAGGGTTACAGAAAAGTCAGGTAAGTGGTCCATCAGATGGGAGGCTAAGACCCACTGTTCTAGGAGAGACCATCTGTAAGTGGGGGACGAGGGGCAACTGGCACAACAAAGGATCTTCAGGTTCGTACAAGAGTGCTGACCTATGGACGCCATCGGCAGATACAGAATCTACGTGCCTGTCTGATTTACTGAGTTTGGCATTTCAATTCATCTCCTTTCTGTTAATGTTCTTCATGTCCCCATTCAACATGGAAGACCTGGGGTACTGTTTAGAGCATGTACGTTTGAAAAGGAAAGGGTATCAACTTCCTTCTAAGAAGAGCATGAGAGGAAGCCAGATAGCCGTTACCTAGAGTTAAGTAGCCTGTGATTAAAAAGGATAATCACAGAAAACTGTTTGTATTTGGATAATTTACTCAGACTTCTCTGAATCTTTGGTTAATTTTGTTGGTTAAAGATAAAAATGAAGATGACTTTTAAAAAGTCCTTTGTAAAATAAGGGAATTTTAATTAGAATGTGACAAAAACAAGGAGTTAAGTACTCATGGTGTTAACAAAGACTACGCTTGAGTTTCTGGAAAGCACCACCTGATCGCAGGGTATTTCTGTTCCAGTATACCCTGGCCCCAAATGACGTTTACCTGTTAGATATTTTACTTTAGCTCGTGCTCTCTCATCTGCATCAAAATACCAAACAGTTATTGCGTACCTAAAAGAAAATTTAGAATAGGGTAAGAATGATCACACTGGGGGACACAGTGGTATGCTGTTGCAATGGTATATGACAACTCACAGTGCCAAAATTATGCCTCATTGGAATGACATCAAAGGATAAGTGAGGATAGTGACAACTCACTTCTCCAGCAACCTCAATGCTAAAGAATACAGCTGAAAACCAGGAGAGGCTAAAATTGATGTCATGAAGTTGATGAATTTTTATGACTTTCTTAACACTTATTCCACCTACTTGACTATCTTTTTTGCAAACCCACTGAAGATCAGCAAGAGAAAATAAAAGGGTGGAAAAAATGGCTTTTGTAGAAAAAGCACATTATCAATAGCAAAAGTACTAAGAGAAGAGAAGAGAAATAGACTGGGAGGCCGACAGTCTCGGCAGTCTCTGAGGACATCACCGTCTTACGGCAAAGAGTAGTGACAGATGTTTACAGTTATAACCTTGAGTCATCAAGACAGAATTAAATTATGCTAAGAATTTTTTAGTATTTTTATCAAAACAAATTACACCGTGTTTGATGTTTAAAGTTTAGCCAAGCTTCATTTTTCTGAAAATTTCATTTAATTGGAATATCTCATTCCACAAATAAATGTGGCATCTCTGGTTTATTTAGTTCTAAAAGGCACATGGATACACCACACCTCTGATGCGAACAACGGGGAAAATGTGCAGACACGACAGGAAGGAAAGTGCACTTCAAATCAATTCCTTAACAGAATACGGTAATTAGTTAAAATAGCTCGTGGGTTCTGGCCGGTGGTCACGTGGGGACAAAAAACACTAATCGAATGAAGGGCCGGTAAACGTGAAGAACTAAATCGTGTAACAGTGTGAAGCAGACTCAGGTGAGAGCAGGTCAGAGCCCGGGTCTGGTGCTGGGGAGACCGAGGTGCACAGAGCACTCGCCAGGTGAGCGGCCTCCCGGCTTCCAGACGCTGCTCTGTCCAGAGCTCCGCTCTTACCTTGTTGTAGCTGCTTCTCTTTTTTTGAGTGGCCTTGGTAATGGGACAAGGGGCTCAGATATGTAATTTTATATGTCTTTTGCCCGTGCCCCAAACTTTTAGTTGCATCGCAATCAGAATCCTACTGTCTGGACCACCTCTCCTCTGTAGCCCCATGTCCTTATCGAAAACTGTAAACTGCCAAATGTCATTCTCACTTTCCAGCCTCATCTCCTGTCGATCTGTTTCAAGAATCCTTTTCCTCACACGAGTCTCTGCACCGAAACTGGCACAGTCAGGCCTGTCCCCCTGGGGCTTTGGGGACACGGCCACTCTCTCCAGTGTTCAGCCCGTCCTCCTGCCAACTCCTGCAGCCCCTCTCCTCCGCGGCGGCTGGCACGTACTGACTTCCCCAAACGTCTGCCAGGTCTTCATCTATGAAGGACGCGACCAAGCCAAACTCAAGATTTTAGAAAAAGGAAGGTATACGGGGTGGCTTCTGGGTCAGCAGACGTTTGCGGAGGCAGCGGGGGCGGAGACCACGCCGGGAAGTGGCGCAGAGCCGGGGCTCAAGAGGGCTGCAGGGGAAGCGACGGGCCCTCCCTGGTTTCCACGCGGGACTTGACGCTCTCTGGCCACAAACTGCTCAGCTTGCGACTCGCTGTGTGAATCAGGGTGAAGGCAACGCAGCTCAGAAAGAAGGGGGAGAGAAGCCAGAGCTGACGATCAGGTCTGCAGAGCCTCACGTTACTCATGCCAGGTCTCCTGCCAGGGCGTCCCAGGCTCGCCTCCGGCCTCCCTCCAGCTCGCACCTCGGGGCATCCCCTAACCCAGACACAGCCACCGAGTGCTAGCACCTCACCATCAGAATGTTCACTGTCCTGTCTATGAGGAAGAACAGCTATTTAAAAAACTGTGCTGTTTTTGTACAAATATTTACTGTCCTAGCCCATATACCTTCCTTTTTATGAAATCTTGAGTTTGGCTCGGTACTGTCCTTCACAATGTCTGCAATATCTTGTTTTAACAGTCTTAACATTTTAACTGAGTCATGATAAATGGTTTAAAAAAAACCACTTAAAAGAATGCACTTAACATAATAGGTTGAGAAGACCAAACCTTGTAGGGAAGAGTATCATGAAATAGATGCTTATTATTAAAGCTAAAGGGTCTTTTGTCTAACACGGACTCCCACACGTATTAAAGCTAAAGGGTCTTTTGTCTAACACGGACTCCCACACGTGGCCACCTGTTCTCCACTTTTTGCTCTTCACTTCTGCTCTCTGGTTACCTCTTCTCTTTTCTCTCTCACCACCTTTTAAAAAGCTGCCCTTTTCCTTCCCTAATCTTTCTCTCTCCCAAGTGCAATAACTCTTACAAAATCAAAGAATGGACAGTAGTTTAGAAATGCAGAAAACAAGGAGACAGGGCTAGAAAGATGGGAGGGCCTGTGCTCCCTTTTCTTACCCCAGACAGGGTGTGCCTGTGCAGAGAAAGACACATTCAGTCCTAACTGCGCATACACCTCATGCAATTTCAAATTAAAATGACTGCAACATAAATCTTATACAATGATTCAAATTAAAATGCCTGTGCAAAGTACTTGGAGAGCAGGAAAATACTCATTAGAAAGCTTTCAAGTTTATCCTATCCATCCCCTCCCTGTCCTGCCATACTCTAAATCAATTTTGTCTTAAAAGGAATACTACCTTGTAGCATATGCTGGTTGTACTTCATGAGGGTTGCGACGGTCAGACCAGAAAAACAGCAGTCTATCAAATTTGGGTTCAATGTCAGCAAACTGGGCTTTGCCTTCTGGAAAAATTCGAAGTATACCTCCACTTACCTAGGAAAAGAGCCAAATATGTAAGTAGGAAAAAAAAGGCTACCCCAACACACTGAAATTCTTAATTGGATTATTCACAAATACATCTCCATTAAAGTATGAAGGTGAGCTGAGATTCTAAGTATATGCGCTGATGTAAGGAAACATTCATTTCTTGTTTTAGAGATCTCTGTAAATACTTGATGAAATAGATGAATACTCTCCCAATTTAAAAGTCCTAAAAGGATGCCTGAAAGTTCTGAAAACTAGTAAACATTTCTTATGTATGTATGCTAATGATTTTCCTTAACCTACTCTTAAAATGGATACATTTTAAGCCTTCTTGACTAAATTATTATAAATGGTTTATTATGTCAAATATATGAGTTTATTGTATTTTAAAGTCCAATAGACACTTAATAGGACAGTCATAGGTTTGATACCTCTGATTTAAAGAATTCAACGTATCAGCAGAAAGTGTCATCATTTATTATTATCACTGTCGTCAGCATGGCTGTGGTCACCATCAGAGCAGGGAAAGACTCATTATACCCATTGCTCTCACCTTCCGGATTGGGCCTGACACACGTGACTACCTGCTTACGAAAGTTGATGCCATTCATAAAGGATTATTTTTATTATTTACCTAAATATATTATCCTCTGTTTGGGATTAAGTGGATTCATCTATTCATTCTAATATTGACGAGGCATGTATTGCACAGGGAGCTGGGTGAGCCCTGTGTATAGAGGAGGGAATAGTGCAGACACCCTTGTCCTTGTGGTAGTTACAATCTGGGGGAGATAGAAGCTAGGCAAAAGCCACCCAACGAAGCAGCTTTTACCCTTGAATAACTAAACTCCTAAGCAAGTAGACTCTTAAAATAGAAACCTGAATACCTGATCAGGACAGCATGGAGTTTGAGCCTATACCCAGAATCTACAGTTAGAGAAAATGTTCATCAGGCCCATCCTCAGATAAGTTAAATTCTAGCCACTTGGTACCCTTGCCCATCTTCCTCAGGCTCCAGTGTCGTTCAGAGGGATTCCCCGGGCAATCATGCACACATCTAAAGCACCTCCAGGGGAGGTGGGGTGGGGATGATGGGAGGCCACTTGGGGGCACAATGGGCATTGCTCCAGTGGTGGACGCACTGAAGGCCCTGACTCCACCACGATGCAATGTATCAATGTAGCAAAACTGCACTTGGACCCCGTGAACATACACAAAACAAAAAATTAAAAAAAAAACCTCCAGTCTGTGACTGAGAACATGTCTTCTTTTCTTTCTCCTGCCCCTTCCCTTTGACTGGAGTCCCTGGGAATATCACAGGTAATCTGCTGAAAATGTTTACAAAGAAATGAATAGTTGACAGTTCCACTCTTCCTCTGGGAAACCTTCCCTGACTCTTAATTAGGTGGCCCTCCTATGCACTTCCACAGCAATCTGTCCTGACATTTGGCACAACCAACTGTGATTGTCAATCTCCCGATCTGTGTCCGCCTGTAGATCCAAAGCTCTACCAGGGCCAGCTCCATTTCTGCTATATCCCAGCACACGTCTGGCACAGTGTGCGTGTTCAGTGCAACCTCAGGGTGGAAATTTGGTGTTCGACATACAAAAACACTAGGGACTCTTCTCTGCTTATGTCCTAATTTAAAACCTACATATTAATGAACTTGGCTAGGTCATATAAAAAGTGTAATAACATCAGCCCAGAAAAGAGTCTAAGCAAATCTAGACGTTAGGAGTTGATCATACTTCTAGCTTTCTAGCTATTTACAAAATCTGACAAAAAGTCAATTTTTAACTGAAGTCACACCAATCTGTTTTTGTGCCTTGGACTCAAGGTGAATTACCAACTTCA
>CM052455.1:5413492-5480448 GCA_028533085.1 Varecia variegata
AGGGTCTCGGAAGGTTTCCCCTCGGACAAGAGGAAAATACTGAATTATGAAATCCAGTCTAGTGAGGCAAATAGCCAGCAAACAGACATATAATGTAATGTTAGGTAATGAAAAGTTATCTTTTCATAAGATTTGAAAAACCTTAAGTGGGGAAAGAATACAGAGAACGATGGATGATATTCTAGAACAGGGGCCGACATCCGAGTGAAGAAGCACATGAAGGAGTGGCGAGTTGTGCAACTCTCTGAGGGGACAGTGCATGTGGCAGAGGGAAGATGAGTGCCAAGGCAGACATGGCTGACCAGGGTGGGAAGCAGCAGCCCAGCATGGCTGAACAGCGCAAGCGAGGGCCAACAGTGACCAGAGAGGTACCAGCAACATGGGGCTGCAGGGCCCAGTGGCGAGAAGCCAATGGAGAGTAATGTTTTAAGAGTATCAGTTTCAATTCTGTATGAATAAAAAATAGCAGCTCCAAGTATCTCAGTATCACTCACCACCTAACATTTATTGTTCACTATTTATATGTTCACTATTTGCCAAGTACTATTCTAAGTAATTTATGTGTAATATAAATTATTCATCTGACACAACCATGTAAAGTAAATATTAATAGTTTCATCATTCTTACCTTAACTGTTAAGAAAACTAAGGCCCAGAAAGGCTAATTAATGTTCTCAAAGTCATACGGCAGGTGGATGCAGGGAATCTGGTTCCAGATCCCATGTAATTAACCACCGTACTAGACTGCAGGAAGGAAAGAGTGAAAAGAGAAGACTAAGTTGGCTAGTGCAGTTTCCAGGACAGAAACAAGAGAGACTGAGGCCAGAGTGTCAAAGTGGGATGTATTCTGAAGGCAGAAAACCAACATGATTTGCTAATGGATCGGAAGTGGAGAATGAGAAGAGTCGAGGCTCATGCTGAGGTTTTCAGCCTGTGTCAATAAACGAATGGAGTTACTATATACTAAAAGGGAAATACTAGGCGAGAGAGCGGTCTTGATCACATGCATGGGTAGGAAAGGAGTTTCTCTGCAAGGGTCAAGATGAGACAGATAACCCAGAATAGAACAAAACTGAGGACACCACGATTATGCCCAGCATGGACCTGTTGGTATTAGTCACTTCCAAACTGTTTTCTGTAGAGCCCTAGGGTTACATGGAGCTTCCTAGGGTTGGGGACTGGTAGGGGATGAATTGAAATGAGAAGAGGCCAAATAAGCAGGTTTTACCCTAACCTTCAACTAGGGGCAGTGCCTAGCTGTTTCCTACATAGTATTTGAATTCCAAGTGAGACTTTTTGACAAAATAAAAGATATAATAAAAGAAAAGTTTTAATTGCATTGAATAAAAATTTAATTGAATTGTGCTAATTAAGTCTTACAATCCCTGATACAGCTCAATTACCTCTATCTAAACGTATTATTTAATAGTGGCCATTGTCATGTTAGTGTAACCTGGGGTTCCCTTGGGCTCTTTTGCTCTGCGCTGGTGATAGGGGAAAATGAAAATGGAGGAGAAAGAAGGAAGGAGAGGGGATGAGTGCTCCACAGGGCACTCAATGCCTCAACTCTGCTAACTTGCCAATACCAGCCCTGGGAAAGGCAGCTGGCCACAGTTATAACTGTAAAAAGGATAACACAGAAAACACCACTGTGACCCAGCAAACTAAAACATCTAAAAAAGAAACTGTACAATTCTGAGGTATGTTCCTAATCTGCCTTCTCACAGAGACACCAACTTTAAATATTTTAATTTCCTCTGAAGAAAAACATATTTAAACATGAATAAAACAGTTAAATACTATTTTTTCCTTTTTGATATGAAAATATACATGATTGAGGGTGTTCTTAAGTTAGGAAACACCATAAATTTGTTTTTCACAGTAAAAGGAAGGAAGAGGTTTGCAATACCTCTTTGGAATCTGAAGACAAATTTATTTCTGGCATTGGAAAGCTTCAATATGAAGTTGAACCAGGAAACTTTTTTTTTTCCCCCTTTTTGAACTGAATTATTTTAAAACAGAGATTCAAAGCAGAGAGAATTCAAATTTGATGGGTTATCAAACTACTATTTTTACCCTGAATGAGAGGAAGAGATTTCCTATCTGAAAATTTATCTTATTAAAATATATTGCCTCAGGCACACAGCACTATGCCCTTTGTGGAGGATCTTGGCTAACGTTTCCCAATCACTGACACAGGCCAGGCACGGATTACTTCCTGTAGCCTCCACAGCCAACCTCAGGGAGGGACCATTAATCTCCCTGTTTCAGAGATCAGAAAACTGAACTATAGTGAGAAGAAAAAACTTGCCAAAGTGGCAGAGGTAGGATATGAACCGAGGCAGTCCAGAGGGAAAAATAACTTCCTTCTGCATTCTTCCTCCGTGCTTTGCTCTAGTAAGAAATGTGTGCAGTCTGCTCAGATAAAATTGGTGATCTGCGTTTCCTCCTCGGTGGCTCCCGCCGGCTGCAGTGGCACCGCCCTCACGCGCAATGCTCAACTCTCCCAGGTAAAGACATGCAGTAAGTCCTCACCTAACACCTTCCACAGGTTTGACTTTAAGTGAAACAACAATATAAGGAAAGCAATTTCTCCCTGGGTTGATTGACAGAAACGAGAGTAAAGTTCCCATGGCATAACTCTGGTCACAAAACATCACCAAACTTCTGTATGAAGACCAAAACACTTCTAATATTAAGCATTCCAATAAATGTAAGCTATATATACATTTAAGAAAGATTAAGAAAAACAACTAAGATAATTATTTACCCAATGATTCCAGTTCAATGTGGAGGATGGCGAGAGCTCATCCCAGAAGCTCAGGGAGCAAGAGAGGAGCCAGCCCTAGCCAGGACGTCATCTCATCACAAGGGGAGCTCACACACACACCCACACTCAGACTGGCACCATGTGGACACACCAATTCACCTAACAGGCACAGCTTCGGGATGTGGAAGGAGACTGCAGTACCCGGAGAAAACCCACGCAGACACAGGGAGAATGTGCAAACTCCACCGACAGTGGCCCTGGCTGGGAATCACTTTTTTTCCCTTCATCAACATTATAACAAAAAGACTTTGAATGAAATGATGTTATTCAAGGACCTCTCACACTGCATAAGGTATTTTCCAACTCTACAGTTAAGTCTCTTCCCCATCTATGCACAAAGAAAGCACACACACCCATTACTATCACTACACTGGGGGTCTATACAAATCTAGTTCAAATGGGGGGAAAACAGGTCATGTACTAACAGCAAGTTGGTATTTACTATAAGAATAGCTTAATTTTTAAAACTGCAGGTTTTAATTAACTTGCCTACTTTAGGTAAATCTCATTTACTAAAATACACAATTAAAAATTTCATAAAATGTATATATTTAGTTGACTGCATTAGTCAGCATATTAAATGGGGCTAAGAAGGAAGGGCAGTCTACATGAATTTTAAATCCCCTTACGTATTTGCTAAGCTTTAATGCTGTAAGTAATATATTTCACCATAAACGAACTCAGGCTTTACGTTTGGGAGGTAAATTTTTCAAATCTAAGTAGTGGTGAAAATGAAACTAACACTGAAAAAAGGAATACAACAGCAGAACAAGTGCAGGACCTCTTGACAAACAAGCTTTGAGTCCACAGGGGGCAATAAAGACAAGTTAGATCAGTCTTAGATAAAACTTACTCAACTAATTCCAAGCAGAAAAGAAGAACATAAAAGGAAATAGAGAGTACTATGGCAGATCGTGGCCGGCTTTATGCAAGAAGTAGTATGTGAGCTAAAAAGCTCAAAAGAAATATATAAAGTTGGGGAAAAGGCCATTTCAAACGGAGTGAATTACACAAAGTTTTAAAGGCAAGAAGATATTGAACACATATGGTGACAAGGAATACTTGTATTTGCTAAAGGACAGAGTTCTTGAGGAGGGAAAAGAAAACTCAAAGGGTGTGTGGGACCAGGCTGTGGTCACACCGGAATGCCTTAAGGAGTGAGGCCTTTATTCCACAGGTAGAGGGAAGCCACTGGTTTTTTGGGGGCAGGGGAGTGACATGGTTGGACCTGTGCTTCAGAAACATGACAAGTAGAATGTAAGATGATGGATTTGGGAAAGCCGACAGGAAAAAGAATGACACTGGGAAGACCAGTCAGAGGACGGCTGCAAGGGACAGAAAAAAGAAATCGAAGGCTGCTATGGAGGAAGGGCACTGGGAGGGTGGGGAGAGGGCAGCAGAGATGGGGACCGGGGAGGCATAAGGAACACGGGAAAAGGGAAAGGACTTGGCAAGTGTTTTCACAGACAGAGCAAAGGACAGGGCTGAGTCAAAGATGGCTTAACAGGGTTTGTGTCTAGGGCCTCTTTGTTTACAGACCTTTAAAGGAAGTAGGGAACACGGGTTTGGCTGAGATGAGTCCACTTTTCTGGATATACCGAGTTTGCCATGCTGGTGGGCCGTCTAGGTGGAGATGTTCAAAAGACGGGAAACGAGAGTCTGGAACTCCAAAAAGAGGTCTTGGCTGGAGATGGACACTTACGAGCCATCTTCACATGGGACAGTTGAAGCCGTTTGGCTGTCAGACAGCACCAAGGAAGAGAGTGTAGGGAGAAAAGAAGAGAACAAAGAGTAGATTCTTACGGAGTAAAGTCATTTAGAATAAGGGCTCCTTTAAGCCTTGTTGCTTTCCTGATTACAGGGAAATGGTTAAGTAACTAAGTGGTCAAAGGCTGACAAATATTTCCAAATAAGGTCACACACAAAAGCCACAGAAAGACAAAGAAAGCTGACATATTGTAAATTATTTGTAATTTTTGGACTAATTCACATTTGACTAATTGTAAATAATAAACACATATTATTTAAAAAGGACTTACAAGAGCATATAAGTTGTTTCCTTAAAAATTAAAAAAAGATTGCTATTATCAATAATATTATAATCAACAATAGTTTTGGAGTTCTGTCTTTGTAAATCCTTGATAAGTTCCTAAAACTGAATTGCTGTAAGCAAAATTATAAGGCTTTAAAACTTTCTATTTGCTGAAATGCTCTCCAGGATGGCTACATTAAGCTTATACTCCAAGCAGCTTTAAATGAGTGCACACATCTTTCCACCATGTGCCATTCTGTAATGATTAAGTAAGTTTTAATCTTTTTAAAATTGTTCAATTTGATAGGTAAAGATTTACCTTAATTTTTTTTTTTTTTTTTTTTTTTTTTTTGAGACAAGAGTCTCACTCTGTTGCCCAGGGTAGAGTGCCGTGGCATCAGCCTACCTCACAGCAACCTCAGACTCCTGGGCTTAAGCGATCCTCCTGGCTCAGCCTCCCAAGTAGCTGGGACTACAGGCATGGGCCACCATGCCCGGCTAATTATCTTATTTATGTTTTAATTATATCTTATATTTGTGAAAATAAACATTTTTCATATTTTTACTGGCTATTCAATTCTTCTTTTGTTAACTGCTTACTCATCTCCTTTATGCACTTTCCTATTGGGTTGTTCATCCTTTCCCTACTGATTTTTAAGAGCTCTTTAGCTATTAACTTCTGTCATATGACACAACAATTTCAACATTTTTTACTATGTTCTTAAAGAATATTTTAATACAAGGTACTTATTATTTGTGCAGGAAGGCAGAGCATAACTATATTAATTATCAGTATAAAGTTTTTTCAAGTCCAAGAGTGTCTTCTGTCCACATTTACAGAAATGTGGAAAATGCAGGAAAAAAAGTAAAGAATAAACAGCATTGATCCGATCACTCTCCAAATGGCTCAAGAATGACAGATTGTTTAATAATCTAACACGAGACAAATTACTTTCCTTAATGGACCCTAATTCTAGCTCAGGAGAAAAAAACTTAAATACACATTTAAAAATCAACTTGCTTAAGCACAATGCTCCCAACAGCCAGTATAATCGAGATATCTAATGAAGCCTGAGTACTCTCTAAGCTTTCATTCCCTTTTAGCAAGGAACTGATAAAGTTATATTTACAAATGAGGAATCCATCTGGTGAAGCAGATTATATTTTGAGCTGTCTAGCTCTGCCGTCAGAACAGAGACCTGTAATTTGCAAACCTCAGCTGCAATCATACCAGCCCTGTACAACTCTTCCTCTGGTGCCCAAGCAGGGCTCTGTATTTACCCCGTGCGGAACACCCCAACCGCAAACTTCAGGAGGAGGACAGGACCACCTCCCTCCGCAAGGAGGCTGGGGATCCTGGGCAGGCCCCAGCTCGATCCCCACCCAGGGAGTCCTCTCAGCCCATGCAAGGAGATGCCACTGACAAGACACACGCTCTGACAGCTACAGCAAACTTGTTGGCAGAGTCTGAAATGTAGCATTAAAATAAAAACAGAAAAAACAAAACACCTAGCTGCCTGACATTACAGACGTTCACCCTGGTACTTTTTGAGGCCCGCTGAGCAGGCACTGAAGCAGGCATGGGGATCGTGATTAAAATTAAACATCTGTTTCAATTCCAGAGTACAGAAGAGGGGTATGATTTAAATTAAATTATTTCAGCATAGAGAGCACAATAAGTATTTATTTGTTTTCATGGACTAGAGGACATGAGGTAGAGTTCCTGACATTCATCCTGGAGAAGTTAGTTAACATGCAAAACCATAATGGATATATATGAGCATTGGTTAATGTGGAATGCTTATCAAAAAACTCCAGTGAGACAAGTCAAGTATCCTTACCTCTTCTCAAAGCCAGAGAGTTTAGTAATTAGCATAGTGGATGTTAGAAATTAGTCTTAGAAAAGAGTGGTGTTCAAGATACGTGGCCTGGCTACACACACTGTATAGGGACTACTGCTGTTACATGAACACATACATACAAATCTAGTGAATCTGTTCATACATTCCTGTTGGTTCTGTCGTTAGTTCCCTATAAGGGAATTCTGTCGTCAGATCCCAACTAGGTTAGGCTGAATCGTAAAAGCAACTAACACTTCTGCCTTGAATAAACCTTTCATAAAGGTGCTTGTCAGATTCCCTAAAAGGATAGAATAGGGACTTGATCCAACTTATAAAACAGTTTCTAAGACTATTTTTGTGCTTGCTTGCTAATAAATTTTTGTACGTGTGGCAAAACTCAGTCTGAGTTTTGCTTTCAAAGTAACAAGCTAGGTTTTGGAGGAAGAGAACTATATCACTCATTTATCTGTAGCTTCCAAACATTGGTGATCTCTCTCAGTAAAAGCCTGCAAACAACTATTGGCTCAGGTCAGGTCACAACAGGGACAGTTATGCAAAGGCATACAGTACAGTATAAGAAACACCACTCCATCACTCTTTTTTTTTTTTTTTTTTTTTTTGAGACAGGCTCTGTCTCCCAGGCTAGAGTGCCGTGGCGCCATCATAGCTCCCTGCAACCTCAAATTCCTAGGCTCCAGTGATCCTCCTGCCTCAACTTCCCAAGTAGCTGGGACTACAGGCACATGCCATAGCGATGTGCGCCCAGCTAACTTTTCTATCTTTTGTAGAGATGGGGTCGTGCTCAGGCTGGTCTCATACTCCTGGCCTCAAGCGATCCTCCCACCTTGGCCTCCCAGAGTGCTAGGATTACAGGCGTGAGCCACTGTGCCCAGCCAACAAAACTATTCTTACACAAGTTACCAAAACAGCAAAGACATAATTAATTCTGTCATGGGAATGGGGTGTCAGAAAAGACTTTATGGAGAAAGTGACAAATGAAGAATTTTGAAGGATAAATATAGTAGTTTACCAGGGTAGTGGAAGGTTGTGTTCTGTAGGGGGACAAACATACTTGCAAAAACTGAGACTCACTATGGCCCCGAGAGAAATAGGCAGCACTTGTTGGAAGATGAATGGGGAGGAGGTGGGAGAGACAGGAGGTGACAGCTCATAAACCTTCTCACTGACTCGCTGAGGAACTTCACCTGTAAGCCAGCGTCACCCACATGTGTTCAAATCACCTGGTGGCTACTTAACATATGATTCCTATCACGTCCACTTGAAATTATGATTTAGCAGGCATGCAATGAGGTATGGGATCCTGTACTTTTAAACAAGCATTTGATTCTAATTGGCAAAAGGCACAAAATAAAAGGTTTTGAATAATAATAAAATACAATAATCATATTTCAATTTTACAAACATCTACAGGCTACTTGTAAAGGATCGACTGGATGGCAAGGAGTAAGAGGCTACTGACTGACTGGTGAGAGACGAGAGCCAGAATAAGGGGGAACAGGGGAGGACAGGACGGCTTAAAGCAACATGAAGAATGAGAATGAGAAGGGATGTGGCGGTAGTGTAAGAGAAGGAAGAACTCATTTAAAAAAACTAAACCTTAAAAATACCCATTAGTCAACATTCAACAAATATTTACTGATCACCTATTGTACGTCAGGGATTGTTCTGGGTCTTGAGGATACCAAGACCAATAACGAACAGAATAGATAAAAAAAATAACTGCCTCCAGGGAATTCTAGCAGGGGGAGGAAGACCAAAAAAATTAAATCAATATTGAAGATAAATATTGTGAAGAAAAAATAAAACCAGAATGGGGAATACAATGCTAGCATGTAATGATTTATACGGCGGTTGGATAGTCTTGATTGACTGAAAAGTTGACCTGAGCAAATTTGAAAGCGACGAGGAAGTGAATGTTCCAGTGCAAAGACCCTCAGGTGGCAAAGTGGCTGGAAAAAGAGGGTCAGCATGGCTGGAGAGGAGAGCAAACTACTGCCTGTTTCTGTAAGTAGAGTTCTAGTGGAATACAGCCACACACATTCAATTACCTATTGTCTATGGCTGCTTTTGTGCTATGACCTCAGTTAAACAGCTACTACAGAGACACTGTGGTCCACAAAAACCTAAATTTGTTACCGTCTAGCCCTTGACAGGAAAAGTTTGCCAACTCCCGATATGGAGAAAGAGGGAAGGCTGGCCGGAGTGGAAGGCAGCAGCCTGGTCAGCAGGCTCTGCAATGAGCCAGACGAGTACGAGCATTGCCTGGCCAGCGGCAGCAGCGGAGGTGGAGGAAGTGGTTGGATGCCCATTCTATTTTCAAGGCAGAATAAGCAGGAGTCCCACCCAGAAAGACTGGTAGGGGGTATGAGACAGATGTCTCCAAGGTTGTGGTTTGAGCACCTGGAAAAATGTAATTACCACACACAGATGAAGACAACATGTGATGCAGCCTGAACATGGGAAACGAGATCAGGAGTTCAGTTTTGAACACGTTCAGTTAGGGTGTAGGTAAGACATAGTGCTGGGAAGTGCCAGTAGAACACAAAGAAAAACTGACCATTTCAACACTGCCAGCAATTAAAATGACCAGACCATCACTGATTATCTCACTGGGGGAAAGCTGGGGTCAGGGAAGGCTACCTGAAAAATGGGTCTTGAAGGAAGATTATGAATTAGCCAGAGAGAGGAGGAGAGGGAGAATCTTTCAGGAAGAGAAAAGATCACAGATGAAGAGAAGACATGGCACAGTGTGTACAGACATGTGCTGTGTGTACACTGCAAGGAAGGGGGAGCCTAGTGTGCGAGGCAGGAAGTGTAGACAAGTGAGTCTGAACACAGCTAACGCCACTTCTGGGAAGCTTAGTATGCTCTGATAATTAACTTGGACTTTATTCCAAGTTTATAGGGAACTGCTGAAGAGGTTTTGTTTTGTTAGGACAGAGTCCCACTCTGTCACCCTGGGTAGAGTGCAGCGTCATCACAGCTCACTGCAACCTCAAACTCCTGCAATCAAGTGATATTCTTGTCTCAGCCTCCCAAATAGCTGGGACTACAGGTGCGTGCCACCCAGCTAATTTTTCTATTTTTAGTAGAGATAGGGTCTTGCTCTTGCTCAGGCTGGTCTCAAACTCCTGAGCTCAAGCGACCCTCCCGCCTTGGCCTCCCAGAGTGTTAAGATTGTAGGTGTGAGCCACCGCACCCTGCCAAGCAAGGAAGTGACGCATTCAGATCTGGGAGTTTTCATTCACTTGAGTAGGTGACTGGCACCATTTCTGCAGGACAGATACAAAGTAATGAGTTGATGAGACAGGTCATAAAACATGTACATCAGACCCTTAAGAAATCGATAACTCCAATAATGAGGAGCTGATTTTTTCAGTAATAGTGTAACTCCCTTTGAAGGCAGAGAACCAAATACTTCTGAAAAGTTTTCATGACATAATGGACAGAGGTTCAAGTCCCAACTTTCATAAGAGTGCAAGTTCTATTTGTACAGAGCTCTAACTGACAACACTTACACACGGTGCATCTCATTTTCATCACACAACTCCATGAGGCATGCAGGAAAGTGACTATGTCCATTTTACAAATAAATCTCTCCAGGCTTTGTCTAAGAGCTGAAATGTTTAATGTGTGCATCCAACCACTGCAGGAGAGTGTCATTAATGTAAAGACTAGATGTGGTCTTAGAAAACAATGACGACCCTGATCAAATAACATTAACCTCTATTTTATTTTTATCACTTTGAATGAGTTTAATGTTCTTTGCTTTTTCACATCATTCTTAGAAAAGCTGCTGAATTATTTATGTCACCATACTGTGACACCTAATATTTATTTTCTGGGTTTCCCCAACCAGACGGTGGGCTCCTACTGAGCACGAACCAGGTCTCATCCATCCTTACCTCCCTAGTGCCAAACACAGGCACTCAAATGTCTGTCAAACAAATCAACTAATGATCTACCTTGAGAGAGAGAGAGGTGACAGATAGATAAAGGAGACTAACATAAATATCTTTAATATAATTTTAAAACAGAAGTTGAGTTTTACCATCTTATGCTATGGCTGACAAGAGTATCATCAGCTTATGAAAAATAACTTTGAAGTTTGACAACTTTGCACTTGCATGGGATGGCAAAATAACACATACATGCTACACACACACACAAATATTAAATAAAGACTCATTATGCCACAGATGGTTTTCATTCAGTACCATGTGATTTTATTTTAGCCCTAGGTGCAGCTTATTTTAAAGAATATTCAATTATGGGCCGGGCGCGGTGGCTAACGCCTGTAATCCTAGCACTCTGGGAGGCCAAGGTGGGAGGATGGCTCCAGGTCAGGAGTTTGAGAGCAGCCTGAGCAAGAGCAAGACCCCCGTCTCTACTAAAAATAGAAAGAAATTAACCGGACGACTAAAAATCTATATAGAAAAAATTAGCTGGGCATGGTGGCGCATGCCTGTAGTCCCAGGAGTTTGAGGTTGCTGTGAGCTGGGCTGATGCCACGGCACTCTAGCCCAGGCAACAGAGTAAGCCTCTGTCTCAAAAAAAAAAAAGAATATTCAAACACACTAAGTGAGTGGTTTAGAAAAACAGATTGAATATAAGATTTTCCTAACAAATATTAAGAAGTCAAGTTTTCTAAACCCTCAGTGACTTTCAGGCATATTGACAGTAACTACCAACATCCAGTATTTTTCTTCAACCACTGTTCCCACCATCCACCAGAACAAGCATCTGGGCCACTCTCTGCCTCTCCCCCATGCTTCAGAGCCACCTGTTTCTTGATCCAGTTTTCTGAAAGCCCAGGCTTAATCTTTATGTCACAATGTTTGCTGAAACCCATTGACTGATCTACCCTGCTTATTTGATCAATATCCTTACATGTAAATCTACTGTAGGCAGAACCTCACAGATTGCTATTTAATTTTATGTCTAAATGTCTTGTTGATAAAAGAAGAAGTTTCATTTTGGTTCTAGACGGTATTGGGACCCAGTGACTCTAACCAACGTGATAGATGGGCCATAAGATAAAAATTGAAGACCACTGGTAGATGGATATGACTAATTGAAGAGAATGTTGGCAAGAAGTCTTAGGGGTAGAGCATGGAGGATCCACACTTGTAATTAATTTGAGAGAACTGTTAAGTAGTTATAAGGGAAGAACCAACTAGATACATTTTAAAGAATCTTGAAAGAAATTCTCACATATTTATTTGGTTGGTAAGATGGTGAAATGTGAGCTGGACAAACTAACAGTTTGCTTCTCTATAAATCCCACACCCAGACCTCTCTGTCACAGCCTGGAAGGAGATTCTACTCTACTTTTGCTTCTAAATAATCTACATTTTTATGAATGATTCTGAATCACACAAAGGAATTATCAATGTAACCTTTCTAAATAGGAAAACATGCAGCTCATACAAAGCTGGGAAAGGTAGCCAATATCACAAATAAAAGAGAATATTCAACGTGAGCTGAACCGAAATCAACATAATGAGTTCTAATGTAATTAAAAGTAAATTCTTTTAAAATGGCAAAACCCAACCATTTTACACATAAATAATCACCACCACCATTTATTGAGATATTACTATGGGCCTGTCACTGTGTTTAGAACTTTACATTCTTTCATTTAATTTTTACAATCCCTGGGAGGCAGATTTTATTCTCATTTTGCAGAGTAAACTGTAAAATGGAGGGGTGAGACAGTTTGGCAGAATAGACATCTTAAAAAAACAAACAAAAAAAAGACCTTTGGTTGACCATAAACTTAAACCAGCCACTGAGTTGCTAAAAAGCTACTGCAACGTTAAGGGACATCAGACAGTTCTACTAGATTCCGTAGTAATCCAGGCATATTTAAAGCCTGCATCCATTTCTGGGGATTAGAGGAAGGATGCTGACAAACCAGAGAAAGTATTTTTAAAAAAAAGAAAGTGGCCAAAATGGTGAGGGCGATGTCCAGTAAGGAACAGTGGCAAAAAGTGAGTAGGTTTAGACCAGGCACAGGGGCTCAAATCTGTCGTCCTAGCTCTTTGGGAGGCCGAGGTGGAAGGACTGCTTGAGGCCAGGAAGAGATGAGCCTGGGCAACATAGGGAGACCGTGTCTCTACAAAAATTAAAAAATTAGCCAGGAGTGGCAGCGTGTGCCTGTATTCCCAGCTACTTGGGAGGCTGAGGCACAAGGGATCACTTGAGCACAGGAATTTGAGGTTGCAATGAGCTGTGACCGCACCACTGCACTCCAGCCTGGGCGACAGAGCAAGACCCTGTTTCTAGAAAATAAAATTAATAAAAAACTAGTTAGCTGTGACTAATAGCTCTGGGACCTTGGAGAAGTCCCAAGCCTTCTGAGCTGTTTCTGCATTTGAAAAATAAGCTTATCACTATCGACCTCACAGGGATGTGAAACAAACAAGACAGCATGGAAAAGTGTTCCATAAATCTTAATTCCTTTCTTCTTTCATAAAAAATCTTAATTATAATACCTAAGAGAGACTACTTTGTGCCAGGGACCAGGCTGATCTTTATTATCTCACTAAATCCTCACAACAGGATAAAATGTCTACTACTATTATCCTCATTTCACAGACAAGGAAATTAGGCTTGGAACACCTAACTTACCTGACACTGCATAGCTCAGCGGTCAGCGAGATCGTGAACCCAGGTTTGCTGGACGCTACAGCCCAGCTTTGAGCCTCCGTATGACATGGCCTTTCATTATAATCCCTCATTTATACATCTCTGCAGCTAACCACGTGCCTCGTAAAATATCTTCCATGTTGTCGCTATTCAATTAATGCTTCTTTAATCAAATAAATGAACAATGGCTGTCTTCAACCTGGTACGACGGTTTTGAGGAAAGAGGAGTATAACATAGCAGAAGCAGAAATGCCTCTGTCCTTGCTCTGTTCACTAAGTGGCGGTGACATCTTGGACCATATCATCCGGGCCAGGTTTCTTTATTTTCAAAACAAGGAACCTGGACTACACAATCTTCCAATCTAGCTCTAAGACTATACATTCCATCAGGCAGCACTTCTGATCTAGCAAGATTTAAAATAAAAAGTCTAGAATATTAAGACTGGAAGAGATCATAAAGGTCTGGCCCAAACTCTTTAGCCTGAGATGGAATCAGGACAAAACTCTGGCTGGCCTGATTTCCAAATCTTCACTGCTTCCTTTATAATGACACAAATCACACATTTCAAACAGACAGGATTGCAGAAATATAACTGGCAGCACATAGACCACAATAATGGAAACCAAAATAAAATGATACTTGGTAACTTCCACCACTCTAAAAACACAAACTTTATTAGTCACTACAAAACACTAGGTTTTACTGCATAAAATAAGCATCTTAAAAATTTAAGGACACATTAGGATATTATTTTCTTATTTTGTGAATAACCAATTCTAATAAATAAAAAGGACAACCTCAGAATAAATTATTCTGATAATAAAAGCCTTGAAATTATACTACTAGCTTTTTTAACAAAAAGCATTTATAGAAATACTGGATAAGATTTTGAAACTACTGTTACAAAGGCTAAACAAAAATATTTTCATAATCTCTAGAGATACACTAAAAATGAAACAATCCAACTAGAATTTTACATATTCAAGGATGGCATAAGAAGTTCTGAAAAATAAATCACTCTAGGATTGGAGTGGCTAAATGTAAAATTCCACTTATGAGATTAAAATATAAAGCAAAACATTTTAAGAGGGAAAAAAATAATTTAATTTAATAAATAAGCAATTTCCACTGTAATACTTAAAGTAAATGTTAAGTCATATTCACAATTATTTATTATGTACACTATGTAGAAAAATTGGTGGCCCAGGTTCTGCCTGATTGAGTGTGCTGTCAACCACTATTAACTCCACAACTATAATAGACAATACGTGAAAACTACAATGAGAAAACTACAAATAAAATGTTATGGTTGTTGGCTGGGCACAGTAGCTCATGCCTGTAATTCTAGCACTCTGGGAGGCCGAGGCGGGTGGATTGCTCGAGGTCAGGAGTTTGCGACCAGCCTGACCAAGAGGAAGACCCCGTCTCTACTAAAAATAGAAAAAAATTAGCTGAGCAACTAAAAATAGAAACAAAAAATTAGCTGGGCGTGGTGGTGAATGCCTGTAGTCCCAGCTACTCGGGAGGCTGAGGCAAGAGGATCCCGAGCCCAGGAGTTGGAGGTTGCTGTGAGCTGGGCTGACGCCACGGCACTCTAGCCCGGGCAACAGCTTGAGACTCTGTCTCAAACAATGTTACGGTGGTATAGAGGGATTCAGGTTTGGAGCTGGCCAGCCCGGATTCAAATCTTAGCTCTCCACTTACTAGCTATATTTGGAGAAAATAACAATATATACTTCAAAGGGCCATTGTGAGGATTAAAAATAGAATACATGTAAAGGACCAGTATAGCACCTGATACCTATAAGCATCTAACAAACGCCAGCTATTCTCATCGTCACCATCCTCACACAGGACCCACCGAGTCACAGTCACAGGGGGACTTTCATCCCCGCCCACGTGCTGACAAGCAGCTTTTGTCAGCCCAGCGTCCATTCCCTCACTCTCTGCCCAGGAGCCTCATCTCCCTGCGGAAGCCTGAGGGATGCGCCTCGTCCTCACCCCGGGGTGAGGTTCACTCTCCACCCTCCAGGGTGGGCACGGGGCTCAATCCTGGTCAGAGGCTGGTGGAGAAATGGGCACCTGGCCTAAGCCAATCAGAGGATATGGGCTCAACTCCAGGATCTCTGTTGAAGCCCTTGGGCTCTCTCTCTACAAGTATCTCCAGGATAGAACAAGCTGAAACTATTACGGCCAGCTGGCTGTCACATTAGGAGAGCTTAGCAGATCCGGCAAAGAAGAGCTAACAAGTCAAGTTTTGATAAAACTGAGCCCCCTTAGTTCCAACTGTGCCAGGCTGATCACTAGACCTACAAGTTATGGGGACCAAAAAATTTCTTTTCTGATTTACTTAAGCTCATTTGAGGGATTTTTGTTTTATTTCGGTCATTTGCACCTGAGAAGGTCTAACACATCAGGTAACAGCCAGCACCCAGAAGCTGGCGACCCAAATACAGTAGAGCTTAACAGTGAAGGGCGTGGATTTAGAATCAGAGATCTGGTTCCTAACCTTGGCTCTGCCAATCACCAACAGCACGACCATGGGCATTTGTCTACGCCTACTTCCTTGTCTGTCAAATGGTTTGATATGGGCCTCAAAGGGATGATGAGAGGCTGTGACAACGTGTATAAACTGTTCAGTCTCCTGCTTAACAATGAACACTCCATTAGTAGCAGCTATTATTATATCACTGACTCCCAAATAGATCTGCATGCCTGACCTCTGCCGAGTTCCATGTCTGTATTTCCAGTGGTCTAAATAGCCATCTTCAGCTACATATGCCCCTGTCCAACCTCAAATTCAACATCTCCCACTCTCGTCTCAACCTGCCCCCACACTTCCCCATCACCCCCCTGCCCCTCGGAAAGAATGCTCACTGGAAGTCGACTCCTTCGGCAGTAACTGCGTTCCCAGCAGCCTCGACTACCAGAACCCTAAGAGTCACCTTAGACTGAAACTTCTCCCCTGTGGCCTAATCAATCACGAAGCCCTGTTAAGTATCTGCAGCCTGACAGGAAAGAATTTTCCTCGCCCTAGTGGACAAAAACAAGGGCAGGATTCTTCCAACTTCAGGATGTGTGACCTTTTCACTGGCTTGCAAGGGAAACGCCGATCCTTCTCCCCCTTTTCCTCACCTCATCCTCCTTGTGGCTTCCTTTCTTTCCTTACCCCGGATAGGCTTTTGCTGGCTTATTTTTTCCTTAACCTCAAGCCACAGACTAACAAATTTAGAGTAATCCAATCCTTGCAGCTCCTACACACAAGCCACTTAGACTTAGCACCACTGGAAAGTTACAAGCGTGTAGACCGACACTACTAAACTTGGCTCCGTCCTCACCTGGATCTTCGGAACTGCCTGGCAATTTCTGTATTTCTGATCAAATTCGTTGGCATTCCCAAAAATGGTTATTTTAACCCTCCATCACCCACCTCTCTCAGCCACTATTTTCACCTCAGACAGTTAAGGCAACCAGGCAAAAACTCCCTCAACTTTACTTCCAGATTTCTAAATCTATAACCCTCGTCATCTCATTTCCCTCAGTCAGAAAGGCTGGAATGTAGAAGGTACACAATTCAGTGATGGAATAAATAAGAGGAGGAGACGATCTTTCTCCTACAGCGCCTCTGAAAGTTTAATATGCACACAAATCACCTGGAGATCATGTTAAAAATGCATACTCTGATCCAGGAGGTCTCAAGTAGGGCAGAAGTTCTGCATTTCTTCCAACAAATCAACCTTGGTCTAGGGACAATATTTAGAAAAACAGGGTCTAGATTCCATCCTGTCTCACTTCCTCAGAGACCTTTTATTCTAAGTCAACACCTGTCGCTTCTTTATCAGTTGCTCCCTCCCCCAACATATAACAAACCTGTCTCTTCTATTTTAAAATAAATGTTCCTTTGTTCCTCTTTTAGCTCCCACCCAATCATTTCAGCTTTCTTTGGCTCAACAGGCAAGTTTCTATGAATAAGTTAATGGTTCCCAAACTTTCTTGGGTCACAGAACCTTTAGTGTCTCAGTCATTTTTTCATGGTACTCCTAGGCCAAAAGAAATATCTAATAACTATAGTTACCTTTAAGTAGTAAAGGCCAAACCATTTAGTATTTAAGTCCTGACACCTTGATGGCTGCTGGGCACTGCATAACTTTCAAACCTTGCGATCAGATTGGACACTGACAGCTTCATTTCCTGTTCCACACTGATTTTCAGACAGACCGTACTTGCTTTTTATCAGAGCAAGCACTGAAAATCCAGCTTCACAAAGGTATGACATCACCAAAAGGAATGTAGTGAGCTAATGGAGCAATTTAATGATGTCGCTGCATGTCCTTTGAAAATTTAAAATATTCCACAGCACCCTTTTGAATTAGCTACGGTGCTCTGAGGTGCCTTGATGAACAATTTAGGAAACTAGGTCTAGGTGGTCCTCAGAATAGCACCGTTGCCATTGCTTAGGTTGGGGAAGAGTTGTTGGAAATGCAGAATCTGGGCATCCAAGCCAGACCTACTAATCAGAATCTCCACTTTGTAAGATCTCCAAGTGACTCACAGACACATTAACATAGACCAGAAGTGCTGGTCTATGACCCCTGCCTACATTTTCTCACATACCATTCATACTCAACTCACTGCTTTCTGACTTTCGCTCCCACAACTCCAGCGAAATTACCCTGGGCAAAGGCCCAGATGACCCTCCTCCTTTTTTAAAAATAAAAGCAATAAATGTCATTCAGTTCTAATCCTAATTAACCCCCTCTGCGGTGTTTGGTGCTATTCATCCTCTTGAACCTGTACTCTTCCTTGGGCTCTAAAACACCATGTCTTCTGGTTTTCTTCTTTTTGTTCGATGCACTTCTCCCCTCTTCCCTTCCTCCACCGACGACGCAGGTGGGTTTGGTTTTTGCTTTATTCCCCATTGGCTTCTGCCATGAGCACTAGTTGCTGTGCACAGCTTTTCCCCCAGGGGCTGCATTCCAGCCCCTGCTGACCACCATAGTCCAGGTCACTCTCTGGAGCCTCAGACCTACAAAACCAATTTCCACTTGGATGTACACAAGCATAGCAAACTGAACTGTTCCAAAACAACTTACCTGCCTGTCTTCCCTGGCCCTCATGTTGCTCTTCTTTACACATTCTTTCCTTTACTAAATGGCATCTTTGTTCAACCAATTTCCTAGAGAAACTTAGAAACCATCCTGGACTCATCCTTCTCCATTTCCCTTGTCCTACACAATCAAATCAAATATCCTTGCTATGTCTCATATATGAATCTCTCCATCTCTATTACAATACCTCCCTCTTGAAAGAGGTCCTTATCCTTTGTTTGGATTCCTAACAGTCTCCTAACTCATCTCCCTGCCTCCAGGATTTCCGTGCCTTGCTTCAAACCATTCTCCACACTCCAATCAAATCAGTTTTCTACAATTAAAATCTGATGTCACTGCCTTCCTCTGAATCCTCCCATGGCTCCCAGTGCCTAGCAGTGCTCCTCAAACTTTTCCAAAAAATGGCAGACAAGTTTGTAGTTAGAGATCTAAGAAGTTCACTACAAACAAGACATTTCTTGCAAGGCTGTTTCATCTAAAATAGTCATTTTGATTTTATATTCTAGGCCATCGGTAGCCACTTATGTTATTAAAAGAATGTTTTAAGTATCTTACCAACTAAACTATAATTTTTCCACACTGTAACTAATATAACCCTCAAGGAAGACACACTGGTTACCTTGTGGCTTCAAATATCCCTCGGCACAATGCCAACAGACCAGGGGTTGGCAAACCACAGCCTGCAGGCCAAATATGGCCCACGATTTGCTTTTGTAAATAAAATTTTACTGGAACACAGTCAAGAAATCTCAATCATTTATGTATTGTCTATGGCTGCTTTCAAATGACAATGGCAGAGTTGAGTAGTTGTAACAGAGACCATGTAACCCACAAATCTAAAAGAAGAATTATTTCAAGAAATACTGTATGGAGTGGTAATTTAAAAGGAAAGAAAGAAGGAAAATAAATTTTTAAAAATACAGAGTGCTTCCCCTAAGACTTTACCCAAAAAAGAACCATGAGATCCTTTAACAAATCATGGCATATTCTAAGAACAGGAAGCAGTTCCATTTGCTAGAGAATGCATCATGAATATTAGGGGGAAATAAAGCTAAATAAAGCTGAATTGGAGCCATATAATAGCAGATCTCAAATGTTATGCTAAGGAATTCAGACATGATTTTTCAAGCTATAGAATGGCTGAACTCGTGTATGCAAACACTGATACAATCTGAGCTGTCCTTTAGGACAGGGGTCAGCAAACTATGGCCTGTGGGCCAAATCTGGTCCACCACCCATTTTTATTCTTTACTTTTATTTATTTCTTTTTAGAGACAGAGTCCAGCCTATGTTGCCCAGGCTGGACTCAAACTCCTAGGCTCAAGTGATACTCTTGCCTCAGCCTCCCAAGTAGCTGGGACTACAGGTGCACCCAGACACTTTATTTTGTAAATAAAGTTTTATTGAACACAGCCACACTCATTCAGTTAAATATTTCTATGGCTGTTTTCCTGTTACAACAGAGTTGAGTAGCTGCAACAAAGATTGCATGGCCCACAAAACCTAAAATATTTACTATTTGACCCTTTGGCAAAGGAAATCTGCAGATCCTTACTTTAGGAAGATGAATATGATAAGAGAAAATGATAAATGTAAAGGCCAGACTAGGGAGAACAAGGAATGATGGAGTCAGGGAGGTGAGATTCATGGCTAGTGGGAAACACACACACACAAAAGGTAATGAGGGTCTAAACTATAGTTGTTAGTAGTAAGAACTGAAATCAAAGATGGGTGTTTGAGCGTTGGCGTAACAATGTAGACAGACGCCAGAGACAGACTGAAACAAGAGTATGAATGAGTCAATTCAATGCTAAGGTGCTATGGCTGGGAGGAAACAAGAACATGAATAAAAACACAGAGCACACAACAAAGAGGTTTCAGAAGGAAGACACTCGGGGAGGATTAGTTTGACATCCGATGTGAAACTCAACACCTCATGAGGTACACCTTAACAGTGCAAGAAGAAAATCCAACTGGAGAAACAGAGTTAAGAATCAACAGTTCAGGGGCCGGGCGCGGTGGCTCACGCCTGTAATCCTAGCAACTCCGGGAGGCCGAGGCGGGTGGATCGTTTGAGCTCAGGAGTTCGAGACCAGCCTGAGCAAGAGCGTGACCCCATCTCTACTAAATTAGAAAGAAATTATATGGACAACTAAAAATATATACAGAAAAAATTAGCCGGGCATGATGGTGCATGCCTGTAGTCCCAGCTACTCGGCAGGCTGAGGCAGAAGGATTGGTAGGTAAATGGTTAATGTTTTTCTTGAGCGTGAGTTTGTCCATGTTAAAATTAAACAACATCCCGATAGCACATTTCTGAAAGTATTTCAATAAAGAAAGAGAAAGACTCATCTGATAAATATTTGGCTCATCTCAACTTTTTAAAATTAAGAAATTTCTGTAATACATATAGCAAGATCAAGTAGAAGACCTGAAAATAAATACAACACCCCTGAAAACATGCATAAACACATACTTCACATGTCTGAGCTAGGAGGTCAAGCTCTAGAATGAGACTATCATGGTTTGTATAACTTCCTAGCTATGTGATTTGGAACAAATTTTTAAATCTCTCTGTGCCCCAGTTTCCTCAACTGTAAAATGAGGGAAATAATAGTGCCTATACCTCATGAGGTTGCCGTGAGAAATGATATAATCTAGATAGAAAGGGTACTTAATAGTGCTGGGTACGTAATAAGCATTCAATATACGATGGCAATATAAATGTTGGCATATAAAAAGTTCACTAACACAGCAATTTTACTTCTAGAAACTTTTCTTACAAAAACCTTGAAAATGCACAAAGATACATCTTCAAAAATATCTAATGCACAGTTCTTGTCACCACAAAAAACTGGAAATGACCCAACTTCAACCATGAGGAGTTAAATAATTTATAGTACAATCTTTCATTCAGCATGACGTTTCTGAGATTCATCCACATCGTTGCATAAAAGACTACTTCGTTTCAATTGGTGCAGTGGCTCATGCCTATGATGCTAGCACTCTGGGAGGCCAAAGCAGGAAGATCGCTTGAGCTCAGGAGTTCAAGACCAGCTTGAGCCCTGAGCAAGAGTGAGACCCTGTCTCTACTAAAAACAGAATAAATTAGCCAGGCACGTTGGTGGCACATCTGTAGTCCCAGGTACTGAAAAGACTGAGGCAGGAGAATTGCTCGAGCCCAGGAGTTTGAGGTTGCTGTGAGCTAGGCTGACGCCATAGCACTCTAGCCTGGGTGACAGAGTGAGACTATTAATACTTCATTTTATTGCTGAATGGTATCCTATGGCATGATGTAGCACATTCTATTTAATCACAAGATGATGGACATTTGGGTTGTTTCCTATTTTTGGTGATAATGAATAATAAAGCTGAAGTCTTTGCATGGACATGTTTTCATTTCCCTTGATAGATATTTAGGAGTAGAACTGCTGGGACATATGATAAATTCATATTTAACTTTCAGAGAAATGGCCAACCTGTTTTCCAAAGTGGTTATATACCATCTTGCATTCCCACAACAAATGCATGTATGTATCGGTGTATGAGGATTCAAGCTGCTCCACATCCTTGCAAAACTTGGTATTGCCAACAGTTTTAATTTTAGCCATTCTAGGTGTAGTGGTTTCTCACTGTGGTTTTCATTTTCATTTTTCTAATTACCAATGATGTTGAGAATCTTTTCATGCACTTGGTCATCTGTCTATCTTCATTTGTAAAATATCTGTTCAAATTTTTTGCCTATATTTCTTTTGGGTTGTTTCTCTTACATTAAAAAAATCCTTTGTACATTCTGATACAAGTCTTTTGTCATACATATGTTTTGTAAGTATTTTCTCCCAAAAGGGTTTGTCTTTTCATTTTCTTAATGCTGTCTTTTGATAAGCACAAGGCTTTAATGTTGAGAAAGTCCAATTTACCAATTTTTTCTCTTCATGGTTCATGTTTTTTTACATCCTAAGAAATCTTTGCCTACCTTGAGACCACAAAGATTTTTCTCTTCTGTTTTCTTTTAAAGTTTTATAAAGAGTTTAGGTCTTACATTTAGGTCAATGATCCATTTTGAATTAGTTTTTATGTATAATGATCAGCATTTTTTTCCCCCATATAGAAATCCACGTATTCCAACACCATCTATTAAAAACAAACAAACAAAAAAACCTCTCCAGCATTGAATTACCTTGGTATATTTATTTAAAAAAAAAAAAATCAACTAATCTTGTGAGTGAAGGTCTATTTCTGAACTCTTAATCCTGTTTCATCAACCCATATCTATTTCTTATACACACAGATTATTTAGGAATGTGTTGTTTAATTTCCACATATATGGAAAATTTCAAGATTTCTTTCTATTACTGATTTCTCATTTAATTCCATTGTGGTTAGAGAACATATTTGATGATTTCAATCCTTTTAAGTTAATAGAGACATATTTTATGGCTCAGTATATGGTTTATTCTGATAAATGTCCCGTGTGTGCTTGCAAAGAATGTGTTTTACACTGCTAATGCAAGTAGAGTTCTACAGATGTCGATCAGGTTAAGTTGGTTGACGGTGTTAGAATCTTATATATATCCTTGTTGACTTTCTATTTGTTCTAACAATCACTGAGAAAGAAGTATTGAAATCTCCATCTATAATTGTAATTTGTTGACTGCTCCTTTCTATTCAATTTGTGTTTCATGTATTTTGGAGCACTATGTTATATTTATAATCAGAAAACATATAAAGTCACAAAGCAGCAACCTCTCTTCCACGATATGGAAGATTTTTTACAGTTAAAATATACATGCAATTCCCAAACTGAAAAGGTAGCACCCTTAATTATTCAAAGGATTATATAATTCAAAGAAATTACTCTTTTATATACCTAGAAAACATATGTTATGTAAGAAAAATACAGATATGGACACATGTAGTTTAACTTCATTTCTCCTTCAATTTCTTATTTTCAAGTAACTTTTATTTTCTTCGTAAATGACTAAAATAATTTTATCCAACGACAACACTAAAAAAAAAGCAACTCCTATAATACACAGTAGAGTAGTTCGCATCTTAATGGTTTCATGTTTCAACTGTTAAAAATGTCAAGAATAATCAATTTTAGAAAAAATGTGAAAACTACATGTAATTTCTTAAATCAAGGGCAACACAGACTTCTGAAAATGCATTTTTTACTATGTGCGCAATTATCACGAGTCAAATTCAATAGTGCAGACATCAAAATAATTCCACAAATTTGATAATTGCTACTTAGAAGACATTATTAAGGGTAAAGAAGCCAGAAAACATGACTAAAAAGTAGGCAAATCCCACAATACCCCCCATTATTTTAGGAAAGGAAGAAATAACTTTTAGTATTTTATTTTTATAGCTTCCTATTAAGTTATAGACTAGACTGTAAATAAAAGAAATACTAAGGAATATCGACACATTGTAAAACAATCAAATCTATGCTTACATCAGTTAAGACCTGTATAAGTAAGTATAAACTCATTTGTGTGAGATTTGATCCAATCATTCTAGCTTATCCGTATGCATCACTAACTTCTAAAATTAATTAACATCTAATGGTTTCAATTTTTTAAATACAGTTTAAATAATTAAATTCATGATTATAAATAAAATATTTATTGTCTCTTGGCTTCATTCTGCTAAGGGAGAGGGCATGGTGAGAGGAAGATCCTTTGATCAAGGTGTTCCTCAGCCTGAGTTATTTCATTACCTTTGAGGTAACACAACCATCTGAAATTCAGTTCAAGATGCCCTTATCAACTGACCAGTTTTTCCTTTCTCACAGTGCCAAGGCTATGTGCCAACCACCTAACCAACAATAGATTGGTTTTAATTAAAAATAAGGTTCTGGCCAGGCACGGTGGCTCACACCTGTAATCCTAGCACTCTGGGAGGCCGAGGCGGGTGGATCGCTCGAGGTCAGGAGTTCGAGACCAGCCTGAGCAAGAGCGAGACCCCGTCTCTACTAAAAATAGAAACACATTATCTGGCCAACTAAAATATATATAGAAAAAATTAGCCAGGCATGGTGGCGCATGCCTGTAGTCCCAGCTACTCGGGAGGCTGAGGCAGTAGGATCGCTTAAGCCCAGGAGTTTGAAGTTGCTGTGAGCTATGCCACGGCACTCACTCTAGCCCGGGCAACAGAGCGAGACTCTGTCTCAAAAAAATAATAATAATAATAATAAGGTTCTGATATCCCAGTAAAAGCAAGTCAAGAATTCTAAATCTAAAACTGAATTTTAACTTGTGATGCTAATGTTAACCAACATGATGAACAGGAATAAGTGTTTAGAGTTAAGAGCAACCCAGGCCAAGTCCTAATAATCTGAAAAGGCACTGCTGAGAGCTAAAAATATAATTACTCTTTTTACAATCTCCTTAAAAATAATCATTTATTCAACATCTCTTCTGTTAATTGGGTCGGCATCATTCTCATTTCATAGATACAGAGACTGGGAGAGTTGCTGAGTGATCTGCTCAGTGCTCAGACAGCCAGATGACAGGAATCCACAGCAATACTAGTAGCTCCTATTCTCACAACTGTCTTCTGTCAATAATCATCTTTCCCACACACTGTTCTCCCTTTCCCTAGACAACTCCAAGAGGAAGAAACACCTGCAAGAATCTTTAGAGTAGGCACACATTAAAGAAAAACCTTACAGTTACTATGCGACATCAAAGCTCAGTTCCTGAAAACCAGCAATATGAACAAATCCTTCTTACATATTTTAAAGATACTTCTACCAAAACTATCAAGAGAGGCTTTGGATATGACAATTATAGGAACTGATATAAACAAAACCAATCAATATGAATCCTAGTTTCATTTTTATTAGTGAAGGTGCTCCCCCATCCCCACCCCCAGCCCTGGAGCACTATTACTACTAAGGCTTTTATTTTTAAAAAATTCAGGTTAATATTACTGAAATGCCAGTTACGAGTAAAAGCAAAAACAAATGCAGAACACACCTGCACATATACAATGGGAGCAGGAGACAGGACAGTGTAAAGGGAAAGAGGGAAAAGAGAGAGTCACAAGCCAGTGTTGATCATTAGTGATAAAGACTCTCAAGTCTTTTATAGTAAAACTGTGAATCTAGAATTCTAAAGCAAGGATTAACCTAGCAAATGTGTCTGAAGAGGTATACCCTTTAGGTAAGACATTATCACTACTAAGTCATGGTTTCCATCCTGGTACCTACCAGTTAACTTTGTTTTGCTCTATGGCCAGACTGTACAAGGCAAACATCTTTCCGAAGTCTGTACATACATACCTCTAGTTATAATTCATATTCCTTTATCTGGGTCTCTATAATTTAAATTGAGTACTATCATGGGGGGTGGGGGAAATTCCAAGCACAGCTCTAAAGGCAAGAATAGGAACTGAATACACATAGAAACCTTATTCTACCATAACCTGATACGAAATGCTTAAAAATGTTTTTTTGTTTTGTTCTGTTTTTTTGGAACCCTCCTGTGACAGTGGTTTTTAACACAGAGTCTATGGAGGGGCTTCATTATAAGCAAAATTTCACTTGTACTATGTTCATTTTTAGGGTGAGAAAGTCCATGGCTTCCATTAGATTCCTAAATGGGTCCATAGCAAAACAAAGTTATGAAAACACCAGCTTATATGACTGCCTTGAATAAAACTTGTCAGCTATTCGAGAAGGATGCTACTTAATCATCGCACATGATTTTTAGCCCATTTCTTATTCAAGAAATTTCATTCTGAAATACGCTGGGTTGCAACCACCCAAAACTACTACAACCATTCTTCCCACATAAATTATCTATGGTAAATATTAACTCTCAGGTTACTTTCCTTACCAACTCTGTAATCAGAGAATGAAAACACATTTTAAGTATAAAAACTTTTTTTAAAGATAAGAATATTTGAATGCATTCCAAGATGAAATTCAAATGACCTTTACACTGCTAAGTTCCTATCACCTGCACTCCACCACTGCTCTTTTAATAGTTAAATCAACCGCTTCCTCCACATTGATTAAATCCTTGAACCTAGAAATGTGGTTAAGACCAAAAGGTTTTCTGATCATAAAAAGAAATATTGCTCATCTTGTTTAAATCATGCCCTCTTTTGTTAAATACAACTTACACCCTCCTTTCATGTATTTGAAATCCTGAATAAATTATAGTTCTAAAACCAAGTCAAAGCCACGATAATTTTAGAAGTTTTGCTTTTGAAAATTTTACTTTGCACATCAATCACATGGTATTGAACTCTGTGTCTGCCTGCTTCTGTCTACACGCTTTTCTAGGTCATGTAGAAGAAGGTATATATAAATATATATACATACATATATATAAAAACAAAAAGAGGTCATTTTCAACATCATGTCCATTACGTTGTTTTGTTTTGAAGTGACCTGTTTCTTAGGGATTCTCATGCCACTGGTAGGGATGAGGGAGGTAAGATATGGGGGCCCCACGCCCTTGAGATCCACGGATGTGCAGGGTCCTATCACAATTTGTAACCTGGTCAACCGACTTTTGGCCTAGATGATGGCATAAAATTCGTTTCACCTTCAAGGCAGACCTTTCTCCCAGTACTTGGCGTTAAAAATAGTTTAGGCCATGCTGGCCTAGGCTATTTTTATCTGGAAAATTAGGGACTAGAAACAGCATAGCAAGCGTAGAAACGAGAGCTGACCACAATAGGACAAAAACTCTCACAACTTTTAAAATGTTTCACTGCAGTTTTAGAAACTGGGCAGAAAGGTGGTGAAGCAGAGGTGAGGTACAGGGTAGAGTAAGGGCAATTCACCAAGTGTTCATATGTGAATAATTCTATACATAACAGTAACAAAAAGTGCTTTGCATAAGACAGAGTAGTGTAAAACAGTTCCCCTGCCCTTATAACTTTCTGGAGAAGATACTTAAGCAATAAAAGGTATATAAGTTCTTTGAGAAAAGAGATCAATGGAGATTCAGAGTTCAGGAAGATATTTGAGAACAGGACAGCCCACTGGGGCAGGGGTGTGGGAGTCAAAGAATTCCCAGATGTGCTGGGAAGAGAAGGGGAGCAGCAAGAAAATTCTGGCTGAAACAGTGGTTGCACTTCAGAGCACTGGCAAATCCGAGTGGATAAACGGTGTGAGCCTCAGCAGCTGGTGAGCATTAAATGCGTAAGAATCAAATTATATCCTTTAAACAAATCTCTGAAGAATTTTGAATAAAATTTTTCTAAGTGTTGGTAACTTTATATAGGATAGATAGGAGCAGTACATGGAAAAGAACAAATTAGGGGAAAAAGTAATATTGTGTAATACTCCAAAAAGAAAATGATTAAAATCTCAATTAGGATAGTGCAGTAGAAATTCAAATGTAACACCTACTGGGTCCCCCGATGCAAGGTGCTCAGCAGACCAGTCTGAGTAAGTCGGTGACAACAGAAGAGGCAGGGGGGGAAACACCCCCATGAAGAGTGAGCTACCAGTGACGGGAAGTGCCAGGACAACGGACGGGACAAAGCTGACTCTGCTTAGAGACATGGGAGCACGAAGCAAGTTAGAGAACCTTCCTACCGCTTTCCACATGGAAAGAGCTGAGGAAATGCAAGAGGCAGAAGATGAAGGTAAGTTCAGGGACCTCCAAGTAGGCTCCTGTGGCTGGAACAGAAAGTACACGGCAGGAAGTGAAATGTTCTTTTAAAAAAGTAGCAATGGATACAATGGACTGGAAAGAAAAGATATAAACAGAAAAAAACATCAAGCTTTTATAATATTAATAATCCAGGACAGGCCCAGCTTAGTGGCTCACGCCTATAATCCTAGCACTCTGGGAGGCAGAGGCAGGAGGATTGCTTGAGGTCAGGAGTTCGAGACCAGCCTGAGCAAGAGTGAGACCCTGTCTCTACTAAAAATAGAAAAATTAGCTGGGCATGGTGGTACACGCCTATAGTCCCAGCCACTTGGGAGGCTGAGGCACGAGGATCCCTTGAGCCCAGGAGTTTGGGGTTCTAGTGAGCTACAACGATGCCGCTGCACTCTGCCCAGGGCAACAGAGTAAGACCCTGTCTCAAAAAACAAAAAAAAGAAATTGAACTCTCCTCCTCACTCCCCCTCTTCATATTAAAATAAATAAATATATATATGTATAAATAAATAAAATAATCCAGGACAGAGATGAAGAAAGGTTTTACTATGAAAGTATAGAAGGGAATGAGAGACAGGTAAGAAATACTATGTTTTAAATAAGTGTAATTTTCACACTGATAAAGAAAGTGTGTTCCTCTAAAACACTGTGCTCTTTCCAGATCTGGAGACTTTCAACAGACTTAACTCCATCTCACCCTTTTAGGTTTCAGCCTAAATAACTACTTTGTCAAGAAAACCTGTCCTGGCCTACAAAGTTAGGTCTCCTCTAGCACGCTCCCATAGGATCTTGTACATCTCATAAACATTTATCACACTGCGATTACAAGTTCAATGTTGTCTTTCCCTCACACAGTAAGATTCCAGAAGGGCAGAGAGAATTTCTTTGACCCAGGCACTGTGGTATCTTCTTCAGTAACTCAGATCAGACACTTTGTAAATAGCTGTTGAATAGAGTTCACAAACACGATCAATTTTAAACCTGTTCCTCCATTTCCCCACCAGACAGCCCTATCAACCCTCACCCCTTCCCACAACGGGAAACTTCAGTCATAATCATGTGGAGTTGGCAATACTAACAAAAAATTCAGGTGGAGATGTCCATCAGTCCTCTACAGATGCCAGGGTAACAGACAAATCAAGAGGTCTCTAACAAATCCTAAGAGCTGACGTCATGACTGTTGCTACTACTATTATTCATTAGTTATAGCTAATATTACCTGAGCACAGATTATCTACTGAACCCTTCTTATGTATTATCCCATCTATCCTCAAACAAACCTATTACTGAATTAGGTACTATTATTAACTCCTATCATACTGATGAGGAACTTAACATGTTAGTTGTTAGAAAATGCGCCTAAAATCAGAGAGCAATTAAGTAGCAGAACAAGAGTTTGAACATAGGCAAACTAACTTAAGAATCTGTGCTACCATGAGTGCATGAGATTACTCAGAAAAAAAGTACAGACTACAGCAAAAAGAGAAGACAAACCACAGACCATAAAGGACAGTAACATACGCTACAAACGAAAAACAGACTTAAGAACTGGTATTCAGGCCTGTAATCCCAGCATTTTGGAAGACCAAGGCAGGAGGATCCCTTGAGGCCAGGAGTTTGAGATCAGCCTGGGCAACATAGTAAGACCTTGTCTCTTAAACAAAACAAAACAAAACAAAACAAAACTGGTATTCACACCCTTGTATAATTCCTTCCCTTGAATGTAGAATGAACCTATTGACTTGCTTCTAATCAAAATACAGCACAAATGAAGGATGTCACTTCAATGATTAGGTTACAGAAGACTGGGACTTCAGTCATGCTAGTAGACCCACTAAGCCTTTCTGGCTTGCATAGTTGGTTGAAGCAAGCTGCCATGGTAGAGAGGCCCACATGGCAAGGAACTGAAGCCTTCAGTCCAACAACCAGTGAGTGACCCTGGAAGCAGACTCTTCCCCATTCAAGCCTTCGGAGGAGAGCACAGACCCTGGCCGTTGTCCTGACTGCAGCCGTGAGGAACGGTGAGGGAGAGGAGCACCTGGGCGGTGCCCAGATTCCTGATCTATAGAAACTACGACATGATAGATGTGTGTTGCGTTAAGCCACTTAGTTCTGGGGCAATCTGTTACATAGCAATAGATAACTAATACAAGCTAAGAAGAAAAATTAAGAAATACAGATGTTTCAAGCTCTCCGTACATGCATGGGTGTTCTGACAGTGATGAGCAGAAAGCTAAGTACTGAGATTCAGGGAAAAAAACTATAGTTAGAATTTGAGTAAAGAAAGAAAACTCTGAAAGACAGAAAGAGGAAAATAACTGAAAGGCTAAGAGCCAGGCCAGTAAATGAGTAGTCAAAATTTTAAAGGTGGAGTGGTTAATAGTGCTATGGTGTTATGAAAACATGGGAGAAGAACAAAGACAGATTTCAAGCCTAAAAGGGGGAAAAAAAGGAACGGAAAAGAGAATTAATATGTAAATCACAAGCACAAAGTGGGAAGATAGTTCCTACTAAGGAAACAAGAGAGAGTAGGCCTGCTTCAGGGAAAAACGGCTTTAAATCAAGTCAGAAGAAAGACAGAGGTAGACACAGAACAGCTAAGGAAATTAGGGACTATCTAAAGGAGGAAAACGTAGGATGTCAAATAAGCTAACTAAAAAGCATTTTTCAATAAAAAGAAAAAATCAGTAAATAAAAAAATCAACACTGAATATATTCCATAGTAAAAATAAAAAGTTAGGCCATGTGCAGTGGCTCACGCCTGTAATCCTAGCACTCTGGGAGGCCGAGGTGGGAGGATCACTTGAGGTTAGGAGTTCGAGACCAGCCAGAGCAAGAGTGAGACCCCGTCTCTATTAAAAAATAGAAACAAATTATCTGGCCAACTAAAAATATATATAGAAAAAAAAAAATTAGCCGGGCATGGTGGCGCATGCCTGTAGTCCCAGCTACTTGGGAGGCTGAGGCAGGAGGATCGCTTGAGCCCAGGAGTTTGAGGTTGCTGTGAGCTACGCTGATGCCACGACGCTCACTCTAGCCCGGGCAACAGAGCGAGACTCTGTCTCAAAAAAAAAAAAAACCTGTACTTAGAATGCTCTTCTTCTACATATACACATGACACACTCCCTCACTTTATTCAAGTCTCTGCTTAAATATCATCTTATTTTATCAATCCTATCTAAAAGAGGACCCCTACTCTGTCTTTACCTTTTTTATTTTTTGTCTTAATATATACCATGAACATGTCACATATTACTTATACATTTGTCACCGACTGTCCCTCCCTATCCTTTCCCTCCTCTAAGTAGAATTTAAGCTCCTTGAGAGTGGGAGCTTTTTCTTTGTTATTGGTGTTCAGGAATCCTTAGCTTCTAGAACAGTACCTATACATGGAGAGTACTCAGTATTTGTTGAATGAATAAATTGGTTATACAAAAACATGATTATGAAGTATAAAACATTACAATACAGGTGGCAGAACAGTTCACAGTTTGGACTAGGAAATAAGCATGAAATAAAATATTGTAAGGGCAGATTTAGGTTAACTGTCTAACAGTGTTTTGTTTGTTTTTTAGAATAGAGTTTTAGCTGGAATAAGAGTCAAAGACAAGCTATGGCTCAACAAATTATCTGAATGCCATCATATAGACACGAATGAAGTTCTAAGTGCAAAAACAGGCCCACAGTGGAAAAGGAGGTGGAATGCAAGCTCAGTAGTATTACAATGTATCTATGAAAACTGTCTAAGAATGCGCTAGAATGAAAGGGAGACTGAAATAGTTGGTGTAGCTTTAAAGGCCTAAAGTGAAAAATTAAATAAAAACAACTAAGCTGATAACATCAATCCAAAGGCATACCGAAAAGATACAGGCTTCAGAAAACATGAGAGAATACAAACACAGATTTCAAGTCTGGTGGGGAAAAAAAGGGAAAGGAAAACAGAATGAACAAGCAAACCATAAACACAAAATGGGAAGACAGTTCCTACTAAGGAAACGAGAGACAGTAGGCCTGCCTCAGGGAAAAATGGCTTTAAACAGTATCAGAAGAAAGATAGAAGTAGATAAAGAACATCTAAGGAAATTAGGGAGGGAATATCTAAAGGAGGAAAATTTAAACTAGAATGTCAGGTAAGCCATAATGTAGAATGACAGAAGTAAAAGGGAAAAGGAAGTCACAAACATTCAAGCATATCTTCAAAAACGGCGTAAAATACACAAAAATTAAGTAGGAATACTCAACTTTTACAGGAGATACTGCATAAAATTGCAGATATAGGGCGAACCGAATCAAATGTCTGTCGGTTTTGTCACTGGCCAGCTCTCTGACCTTGAACAAGTCACGTAACCTCTCTTATTTCTTCTCTTTTAGAAAAAGAAGTGTATATATAGAGGGGAAGTGGTTACGTCAAAAATGGGTGAGCATGCTAAACCTTTTTCTCCAACTTATAAAAGGTGGGGAAAGCACAGAACTCTTAAAAGAGAGGCTCAGAAACAGTGAATTCTTAAAATGAGAAGAGTAACAGTTAACAGTTCTGCATGGTGCTTTACCATCTAAAAAGCACTTTATATGTAGCATTATAAGTACTCCTCACAACAAGAGGCAGAAAAGACAGGTATCATTTAACACCATTTTACAAATGGAGAAACTGAAGCTCAGAGACATTAAGAGACTGGCCCAAAGACACAGAAACGGTAGCAGACCCAGGATCTAATCCAGATTTAAAAGCAGCACAAAATCCATTACCTTTAAGATGTCCTCCTCCTCCTTCTCCTCTTCCTCCTAAGGTTTTGCAGGATATTTTTGTGACTTATTAGGTAGTAGATACGTTGTAAACATGCAAAAACATGTTAATTTAAAATAACATTTCTTTAGAATTAAAGGAGTTAGTTTACGTGTAAAGTACACATAAACTAACTCACTGTACAAAATGTTCTCCTACAAAGTTGAATCTGGTTCTGTCAAAACCTACTAAAACTACCCTTTCAGTCCACTTGTATCTCCTTTACAGCTGGCAGAATTATTGCATTTACAATATTTTCAGGCTTTCTGCATACAGAATAACTGATTTTGATCTTGAATTCTAATATAAATACTAATGCATTAAACAAGCTGCTTGAATTTGTACATCTTGGATGCCCAGAGTATAAAGAGAATGGCAGAAGTAGACAGAGAAGAAAGTTTGGTTTGGTTGTTTATTTATTGATTTAGGCTCACACAACAGTTTATTTCTCGTAGTTCTGGAGGCCAGAAGTTTGAGATCAGGAAGCCACCATGGTCAGCTTCTGGGGAGGCCTCTCTTCCTGGGTCAGTTTTGTTTTTGACATCTAAGAGGACTGTCACATCGCTATGGTAGTGATAATAAAGCAACAAAATCTTGCTCATTCTATTTGTTCTAAAAGCCATAATCAGCCAGAGCCAAGTACAGTTAACAGTGAAAAACCTTAGTAATACAATCTGCTTCATACTGGTCTCAACCTATTATATTTTATTACTCCTCTCCTTTATGTATGTTTTAACTGAACAGACGAAGTTCTGGATTAAATTCCAAAAATGTTTTGTATACGATCCTAATTATTTTTATTTTAACGGGCAAATTTTTTCCTTCAGACTAGCTATGAAATTCCAACATTTTCCATGAGCCTCTCTCCCATGCTTTCCTCTTCTTCCTCTGACCCCAAGTCAGGGCACAACACTACTCTTCACAAAGCAGCAGACCAGGGTTCCTTTCTATGGGGCACCACAGCGAGTCTTCTTGATGGAAACAAGGGTGAGAGAAAGGATAAAGGATGAAAGGGCAGTTTAAGGGCAAAAAGGGGGAAATCCCGAAAAGAAGAACAGAGAAAGTGGAAACCAGAGCTCAGTTACACCAGTGACTACAGTTATGTTTCTGTTTTTCTCCTGTATTACTTCATCCTTCCCTTGTGGTTCCTTTTTTAAAGTAGTTGGATAAACAGTGGCCAGATAAGCATGTCTGAAGAAGAAACTCCAGAGAAACCAAAGCCTACACTGAATGAGCCACAGCCAATCATACATCATCTGATTATCAGGCCCTGACATACACAAAGAACATGCAATACAGATAATGTAAATGAAAAAGAATATCAGATTATTTGGCCAAAAACCTGCACTTAAGTCCTGGTATGCTGCAGAATTTGCAACAAGTTAACTAACTTTTCTGAGTTGTACTTTCCTAATCTATAATATTATATTTTATACATACATATAAAATATATAATCTATATACGCAACCTACCTACTACTGTGAAAGTGAAAATGAGAAAAAGACTACACATTTGATGAGGCAACTTTTAAAATCACTATAATGTTATGAAGGATAACAAAACTCTCAATTGAAGACTGCCTCTGTAATCACTAGAATAACCATATTCTGAGAGTTACACTGACATGATCATGATTCAGGTGGATAAATACAAAGTGGCTTTTAAACTACTATCTTAAATAAACATTGTACAATCATTATCCAGTCACCTAATAAAAAAATTTCCAACCATAGAGTATGATTATTCATACACAAAGCTAATGCTATTCACCTGCTATTAACAAAATATATATAAAATTTTAGTTCCAGTAGTGTGCTAAGTAATCTACATCGTCTCATCTAATGTCTTACCTACCTACATCTATAGTGTAGGAGAAAAAGCATGCGCTTGATAGCTCAATGACCTAAGCTTGAATACTGGCTCAGTTATCATAAGCGGTAGGCCTTGGCCAAGTCTGAGCTGAAATTTCCTTAAATGTAAATTAGGAATAACACTACTCACTCCATAGGATTAAGATTACTGTGATCATGTCTTTATTGAGCCTAATCTGGGGCCTGGCACACTGTGGTTGTTCAATATACTGTGGGCGGAATTTTGACTGCCTTCTCATTCTCCTAAAGCAAGCACCCTTGCTTTTTTTTAGGAATACTTAAATTAACACATTCAAACACGATTACCAAAAAACTCTTTCGGCCAAGAAAGTACAATGAAAGGAATTCCCTAGGATTATTCACAGATCCTGGATTATAATATTAATGTAAGCATAAGATCAAATCCAAAGAGTTTAAAATCCATCCTTCCTTCAGCTAGTCCCTTATTACACGATATGTACAGTTAAGTGAATTAAAACCTTAAATATTGTTACCTTCAGCCACTAGGACTCTTGAGGAAGGAGGTAGCTATTTTCTAACAGCACCCTCATGAGAAGCAACTTCTCTAAAAGTCAGGCTATCTGCTGTCCCTTCCCTGAGAAGGACAGGTGAAAACAGGAAGACAGAGAAGAGGTTTCAGCTTAACTTGGAAAGCTAAATTAACTAAGGAAAGCAGATCAAGGAAGATTTTGGACATGATCTTTTTCAAGACTCCAACTTAAGTTTATGCCCCAACTATATACTTTGGTCATACTTCATATATTCCCTCACACTAATTTCCTTCCTGCTCTAGAGTTCACGACTATGTTCAGATGATTTGATTCATGAAAAAACGGGTTTTTTAAAGAAATATAAATGCAAATCTTATGAAAGACCAAAGCTGAGATTTTTGGCAGATCCCCTTTTTCCTTCCAGTTTATTATTATGCAACTGTTCATTTAAGACTACATTATATTAAAACATGTGCCTTCATCCAGCAATGAACTGGCAATAGTAAATTAGACTCTACACTGTTATTTTTCTCCACAAAATTTTCATGATTAGAACTTTCCTCATTGCCTATACTCAGCCTTTTGAGCAGCCTGAGAATCACACATAATGACTGCGAAAATAGATGGTCTGACACACCCACACAAAAGAACTACTGGGAAGAGTCAGTGTGTGTGTATAAACATGTGCATGCGATCATCTCTCAAGACAATCTCTCAAAACTCGCAAAATCAGGCAGAGATTAATAGTGGAGGAGGGTGGAGCTGGGTGGCCTCGGAGGAACCAGATACAAAGAAAAAATTAAGATCTGGGAAGTAAAATGAAAAACAACTGCAAGAGCATTTAGGAGGAAAGAGTCTATTGTTTACCATACTGAGGAAGGAAAGAGGGAACAGACTAGGTAGGAATTGAACAATCTGTTAGGGGAAAAATTGCAACAGTAAAGAGAAAACAAAAAGATCTCACCAAATTGAGACTTTAAAGGGAACCCTCCTGCTCCAATTTCGTGGAGGTTTTTTTGCCCCCGCCCCAGGAAGCTACAAAACAGTTCTTTTTCAACACGAGGATCATATTAACAAAGCAAATAAAGGAAACCTATGCTAAAAATGTAACCTACCTACACTGAGAGATCTGAAAACGGAAATACTTACCCCGTTTTGTAGTGGGTTTCAAATCAGTAGGAACAGGGAGAGGGATAAGAGGTATTAGAGGGGGAGGGGAGTAGCCAAGCTCTTCCTGAATATGGTGAGTGTTTGGACTAAAGTCTTATTTTACGGTTACCTTTTCGTGGTCAGCTGGCAGATTCTTAACTAAATACACAGCATTTGACTCTGTAAATCAGAATGTGGTGAGTGGTTCAACCACCATAGGGAATTTAAGAGCTTATGCAAACACAAGGCAGATGCACAACCAGGACTAGGTTTGGGTGGTGCTCTAACGTCCCCCACTGGGTGGCTACAACTCCAATAACGTTTGAATTGTGTCTCATAGTGGAATGGAAGAAAGAAAACAGTAAAGTTAAAGGTAGAGTATAGTGCCTAAGTTTAGCTGGCAAACCATGCAATTAGTCGGAGTTTATGAAACAGGCAGTCACGGGAAAACAGTGGACGCTGAGGAAGGGGCTAACTAGACAAACACCTACCTACGGATTCTATCCGTTTTCTTTATGGCTGTTACACAAGAGGCAATCACTCTTACACAGAGGACTCGTGCTCCTCACCCTAAGCGGCTGAGTCGCGGGAAGAGGCCGCCCGCCGAGTAGGGGATGTCAGCGCAACCCCAGCACACTTACTTTCGTCCGGCCATTGATTTTGTAGTTGCCCAGCTTCCCGTTACAGTGGCGGATCAGGTCGTCCATGCTGCTCATGAGCAGCCCAATGGTTTCGCAGCCGGGCTCCTTGCCCTCGATCCAGGTGATCTTATCGCCTCGGATGTCCTTGGACGAGTCGCTCTTCTGGCTGACCAGCTGCCCGTCCGTGAACTTGCCCGTGTCGTGCAGCGCGCGCACCTCGTCGCCGATCTGCTGCCCGGTCTCCTTGCCCAGGAAGTCGTCCACCACGCAGATGCCGTGCTTGTTCATGCACGGCACGATGTACTCGAGCGCCAGCTTCAGCGCCGGCAGCGGCTTCGTCTGCCCGTTGGGCCGCAGGCCGCCGCCGTGGCTCAGCCCCTCGCCGGGCGTGTTGCTCGGGGGGTACAGGTTCGCCTTCTCCTGATACAGCGACGGGCGGCCCAGCGGCTCCTCCTTCCCGGGCTCCGCCTCGGCTGCCACCGTCGGGCCCTGGCCGCCGCCGGCCGCGCGAGGCGGGGACGCGGCCGCCGCGGGGTCGGCCGCGGGCTTGGCCTTTGCCTTGGCCGCGTCCCGGGCGGCTGGCGCGGCGGCGACGTCCCGGAGCGCCGCTGCCTTCCTGGCCTCGCGGGCCCCGGCCCTGGGCGGCGGCGCGGCGGCCGGCGGCGCGGGGCCGGAGTGCTGGTGCGGGCCCGCTCCGTGGCCGCCCTCGCTGCCCTGGCACACGAGCTTGTGCTTCTTCCAGTCCTGCCGCTGGTGCTCCTTGCAGCAGTAGAAGGAGCTGCGGCAGCGGCTGCAGCGCAGCAGGTTCTCCATCTTCCCGCACAGCTCGCAGTACTGCCGGTCTCGCTCGCTCGGGCTGGGCCCGCCGGGCCCGCCGCTGTCATTGGCCATGGCGGCGGCGGCGGCGGCGGCGGCGGCCGAGCAGGAGGGGTGGCGGCCGGACAGCCGCGCCCGGAGCCGGGGAGCGGGGGGAGCGGCAAGGGCCGTTACTGCGCCATGCACCCGCCAGCCCTCGCCTCAGGGAGGCCGGCACCCCGCGCCCTCGGCCCGGCCGCTTCCTCGTCCTCGGGTCCCGCGTAGCGCGGGCGGCCGCCTCAGCGCCTCATCGCCGCGCGGGCTGGGGGAGCGCGGCCTGCGCGGCGAACCGCGACCTCTGCTCGGGCGCGCGGGCCCCGGGCGCGCGAGAGCGGGCGCCTTGGCCGCCTCCGCGTCCCGGGCGGCCGGGCCCAGACTGTGGAGAAGCGAAGGGCGTGCGGGCGCCACTCGCTCTGCGCGCTCTGCACGTACACCACGGCCCCGCGGCGACCCGGGCGGGCGGCGCGCGAGGGCGGGAGGCGGGGGGCGGGCGGAGGGGAGGGCCGAGGGGGCGGCGGCCGCGCACACGCTCGGGCGCGGGCGCGGCGCCGGGGCCGCCTCCGCTCGCCGGCACTCGGCGGGGCTGGGCCTCAGCCTCGAGCTGGGTCGCTCGCGCGCCCGCCCTGCGCCCTTCGGCCGGCTCCGCCCGGGGCGGGCCCGGGGCTCGGGAGGCCGTGCGCCGCCACCCCCCGCCGCGGCCTGCGCGCGGACACCGAGGGGCAGGCCCGCGAGCGGCAGAAGGGCGGAGGCGGCGGGGACAGCGCCTACACCTGCTGGGGGCGGCGGAGTGGCGGGGCCGTAATCATGGCTGCTGCTCGTCTCCTCGGGGCGTGCCCGGCGCGCTCCGGACGCCGGTGCAAGGTGGCTGTTGCGACCCTCGTTTTGCAAGGGAGGAAACGGAAATTCAGAGAAGTAAAGTAACTTGCCCAAGGTCACGCAGGACTGGGACTGAATCCAGGAATCAGATTTTTGTCAGATTCCAAGGCTGTTTTTTCCATTACGCCACACAACCTCTATTTCAAGAAGGCTTGAAATGGTTAAAAACAAAACTAAGTATTGCTGTGGTGTTTATCCAAGCCCCTGCTCCCCGTTTGAACCTAATTTAAAGGTACTGAAATTTGAGGGCTATTTAAAAAAAAACACCCTGTTTTTAAACCCTGTGAAATCCTGCCGAGTTCGAAACTCCATTCAGAAATTTTAGGCTACCAGGATAAGGTAATCAATCCACATTCAGGCTCTTAAATTCACACAGATGGAACTATCCCTGAGAAGTGGATTTTGGTGGTAAATGAGCATTGCTACATTTACGATTTTTACATTTAAAAATCTTTTATTACTAAAATCTGTTACACTGATGAATAATACAATTCTTTGTTTTACAGAGCATAAAAACCTTACCAGAAATAAGCCGAGGGTGTTTCTCTCCACCTGCCATTTGTCTTAATAAAAGGCCTGTGGTTTAGATTTTCACACTCTTTATCGAACACCTGGTGTAGAAAATGCTGTGCTACACCTGTGTATCATTTGAATACACCGCAAGTAACTTCAGCAGTCCTTAAGCCTTAGAAGACTTACAAGAACTGCAAACCTCAAATGTGTCTCCTACCTTCCCAGAGCTTTATTAACTACGGTAAAATGTCATTGGTGTAGACATTACTAATTAGGCTGTTGAACAAAAGTATTGACAGCATACTACGTGCCAGACTATCCTTGGCAGACAAATGAATTAGTCATACTACACTCAGAGACACATAGTCCAGTGCAGGAGGCAGCTATGTAAACAAATAATGACAATCCAGAGTTTGGAGAGGAATGAAGAGCATGGGATGGGAACACAGAAAAAGGAATTGCTACCTCTGCCTTTTCCACTAATAAAATTCCAAGGAAATTAACTCAGGAATTCTTAAAAATATAAAGATTTATGAAAGCCTTGGCTTTCATCATGGCTTATGAAAGCAAACTTTAAAAACATTTTTGATAAACATAAATTATGTATAGTATTTCTACTTTTGCTGTAGTAATTATAAATGATTCTAAACCATTCATAAGAACAGGAACTTTACTAGGAACAGTCATTCCACAAACACTTGATTCTTCCAACAATTTCTTTTAAAATTACTACTTAGGTCTCTGGTGTGCAAACAAATTATTTACATATCTATATGCTCTACTCATATATCTCTATTGAAATCTACTTAAAAGAACAGATGTCCATATCAAAACTTTTATTAGCTTTTTGTTCCAATTAAGCATACAAAATCATAAATTGAACATGTACATCTTGAACATACTTAGTCAAATATAACACAAAATTTTCAAAAATAGAACAGTAAATTTAAAATATTGATTTCAAAATATTTCCAAAGATCCATGATTTCAGAATTTTCACTTATTCAGGCTTAATAATTTGTGAACTAATTCCAAATTATTGAAGTTTCACCATACCATTTGCTGGAAGTGCAGTAGCCAATGGTAAGTTCATCAACAAGATTCTAGAACTCCGTGAGCACTATAGCAGTTACCACTAATTCAAATGTTATAGAGAAGATTCACAATGTCATGCAGGAATGTATTTTATAAATACATATGGTGCTTATGTGTGTGGTGATCTCTGTTCTAAGCATTTTACAAATATTAACTAATTTAATCTTCATACAATGCTATGAAGTGAGTACTATTATTGTGCCAGTTTTACAAAAGGAGAAACAAATACAGAGTGAGACACTGAGTGTCCCTCCCAATGCTTAAGATTACATGATTAGTAGCACTAGTTGGGTTACCTAATACTCTGGGGTGAACAAAGCCTTGTGTCTCTCAAAGCCAAGAATTATTTCAAGTTTTTTTCTGCCCCAACCTAATCAAGAGCAACTGTTCTAGAAACTGGAGAATGAATTAAAGTAAGAGTGCTATCATCTCCATATCATACCAACTTAGACCAAAGCTAATAGGCCACCTATTTAGCTTCCCTTTGCTCTTCTGGCAGTGTTTACTTAAACTATTAGTATAAAGAAGTAGCCACTGTGAACTAAGAACTAAAAAGACAGAGGCAAAGCTGACATTAAATGCAAGGACAAGAGTTGAATGAGGAAATGAATTTAGAAATGATGGTGTTGACTCTTGTGGAAAGCCCAGTAAACAGAGTCTACCTTCCAGGGACTAGCCCTGTTTCTCCTTTAAAAATGTTAAAAATTCACAACAGGGTATCTTTTCTGCTCAGGAAATCAAACATCTGATTGTTAACTAATGACCTCTTGTTTCCCCATCTGTGACAATCTTGTTTTAATATGTTACAGAGAACAGAAAAATCACAAGTATAACATAGGCATTCCACCAAGATAAACAGGAAGACAATCTTTGAGTTCTGGGAAAAGCAACTAAGAATCTGAGCCATTTTCTAACTATAGTATTGGGACACACACAAGTCGGTGTCGTTGGAAACAGCACCTGCTCATCTCTGTGCTGGGGGTTCTGCCAGATGCACACGTGAGCTGTGTGCTTCCCCACGTACATGGAGCCAGCTGTACTTTCTATTAAGGTTGTTTCCTTACGAAAATAAAATAATTAAATAGACTTTCTATATACTCGGCAAAATTTATCAGTCACCAAAATTCATTAGTTTATAATTTTAAAATTACTCACCAATCCATTTAAAAATTAATCATCTCAGAAATAACATAAAAATTTCCAACGATCACTCGTTATAGTGAATTTTTTTATTGCTCTCAAACATGGGACACTATATGTTATGTGTTAATGTAGTTATACTATGAATATTTTTTCCTAACAAACATTACCTTAATGTTGAACACTTTTCCTGTGGAATAATTTAAACATACATAAACATAGAGATAATAGTATAATCAATCAACCTCAATCCTAAATTCAATGATTATCAGCTTCAACAACAATCAACATTTGTACATTCTTTTTCCCCACCCTTCCCACAATTCTGCCTTTTTTATTAGCTAAAGTATTTGGAAAGCATATCCCAATTTCCATGTGTGTATGTCTGAAAAGGACTTTAAAAAAAATCATATCCCCTATACCACTATCACACAAAATTGAAAAATCTCAATAACTATCCATCATCCAGCAAGTATTAAAATTTTCTTGATTGTCTCAAAGATTCTGTTTACAGTTATTGTATTCAATTCCAGATTTAAACAAGGTCCATACATTGCACTTAGTTGTCACGTTTCTGAAGTCCCCTTTACTGTATTTTACCAGTACCCCACCCTTTTTTCATACTATTGATTTACCAGAGAAACTAGGCTATTTGTACTACAGAATATTGCATACTCTGGATTTAGCTGATTACTTCCTTGTGATAGTCCTCTTGTTTCTGTAGACAGGTGGTTAAATCTAGAATTTTTGTTAGATTCAGGTTCTATATTTTAGGTATGAATACTTCATAGTGCTTGCCATATTCTTCCTATTACATCACATCATGAGGCACATATATCTGGTCGTTCCATTTTTATTTGTTTATTTTTTTTTTTTTACAGTTGGGGTCTCCCTGTGTTGCCCAGAATGGAGTGCAGTGGCTATTTACAGGCATGATCATAGGACACTGTGTCCTTGAACTCCTAGGCTCAAGCGATCCTCCTTCCTCAGCCTCTGCAGTAGCTGGGACTACAGGCTTGCCACTGTGTCCTGGTAGTTCCATTTTTAATGATGAAATATTGCATTGGGGTTCAGGTGGTGTCAGCTTGATTCCTACATTATAAAGATGTTCTATCGACCTTGACCTAATTGTTTTAGCATCCACTGATGATTGTGACTCCATCCAATGTTTCATTAGAGGTGGCAAAATAATGAATTTCTGATTCTATCATTCCTTCTGAATTCATTAGTTGGAATTATACCATAAAGAACTTGATTTTTCATTAACTCCTTTTTTACCCTAAAATGCAATTTATAGATAGAAGATATGGTCAATGTTTGCTTCTTTTTTTTATGAATTTTGAGAATAGTAAGTTGGTGCCCTAGCAACTTCTAATGAGGTTTTTTTAAAAAACGTTATTGTGAATGCATGGATTTTCCATATATTTGAAATGCTTTAATTATTCTTTCTGATGTTCAAATTATCCCACTTTGGCCAGTGAGAAAATATTCAAGTTGGTTCCTATGAAGTATTTTATTAATAGATATAGTCATATTAATCTTTGATATTTTTCATGCTTTCTGGCACCAAGATGGCCCAGACTCATCCTGTTCATTTCCTGCCCCTGACATAGAATTACTCATTACTACAAATAGCCTTGGTTCCTTTTAGTAGGAAATGGTAGTTAGAAACCATAATCAGGGGTACTCATTGCCCCTGGGTTGTCATTACTTCTAGGTCTTTCTAATAGAACTAGGAAATAGGTAATTTTTTCAAAAGAAAAAAATCTTGAATCCCTGTTGATATTTCCAGTTCAAATTCAAGATTACAGAGTTTTAACTTAATTTTTTTGATTTTATATTTGTTTTTCTTTTCTCCCATACAGGCATTTCTCCCTTATCTGAAATGCTTGGGACCAGAAGTATTTCAGATTTCAAATTTTTTTTTCAGATTTTGGAATATTTGCATATATATAATGAGCTATCTTGGGGATGAGATGCAAGTCTTAACACAAAATTCATTTATGTTTTATATATACCTTATACACAAAATGTGAAGATAATTTTATACAATATTTTTTAATAATGTCGTACGTGAAACAAAGTTTTGACTGTGTTTTCACTGCAACCCATCACATGAGGTCAGGTGTGGAATTTTCCACTTGAGCCATCATGTTGGCCTCAAAAAGTTTTGGATTTTGGCGCATTTCTGATTTGGGATTAAAGATGCTCAACCCATATTAAAAATTTTGTTTCCCAATGACATTTACGTACTTACTTCTCTGCTATGTCCTACAAAATACCTATTATAGTTTCACAATAACAATATCAATGTTACTACTATCAATAAGACTACTTATTGCAGTTTAAGATCTTATTGCATTCTTTTTGACTATGTAATATATCCCATTAGGGATGGACAGTCAAAATACTGTGTTTTAAAGTCATCTAATTCTGTTCTCTGTGTGGCTATGCCATCAACTTGAGATATAGTTAGTTTAGTTCAAAGTTGGTTTTTAATTTTCAGGGGCTTGATTTCCTCTTCCTTTTTGGGATAATTGTATTAATTTTGCAGTATGTAGAATATAGCCAGGCATTGTTCTAAATTCTTTACATGTATCACCTAATTTAAACCTCAGAGTAAATCTGAGTATTACCTCTGGTTTACATTTCGGGAGACGGAGGTACAAAGAATTTCCATAGTTTCCAAGATCACAAGTGGCACATGTGGATTTAAATGGAGGGATCTGATTTATAATCCCATGGCAGAATATGGTGAATTCCACGAGAAAGAAAAAAGCAAATTAATATGGAGGATCCAAAAAGGAAAAATTGCATCCAGTAACTGGGACCAGAAAGAGGAACTTATGAAAGAAGAGCATTTTGAAATGGTCATATAAACTTCCTCAAATGAACCATTTTCATTTTATTGTTAAACACCTGTGGTGAGCAAACAGTTGGAAACAACTTCTAGAGACATACAGGGGAATGGTATACAGCCATATAAAGTCATATTGTACCAAATGACATGTGGCTTCTTAGTATTCAAATGGAGTTAGTCATGTTCAATCTAAAATTAGTCAGGAAATTTGTTATTTCCTTTGCTGGATTATATGGTAGTTTTCTTTTTAGTTTTTTGTTTTCCAAAATGGCTGTACCAATTTGCATTCCATCAATAATATATAAGAATCTCCTTTCTCCACATCCTTGCTAACATTTTTTCTTTTTTTTTCTTTTTGATGATAGCCATTCTAACTGGGATAAGATGATCACGGTTATGATTTTGATTTGCATTATGGTTTTGATTTGCATTTCCTTGATGATTAGTGATGTCGAATGTCTTTTCACATACTTGTTGGCAATTTTTATGTCTTCTTTTGAGAGATGTCTATTCAGAGGATTTGCCTTTTTTCTAATAGACTTATTTGGTTTTTCTGCTATTGAGTTGAATTCCTTGTGTGTTCTAGATATTAATCCCTTGTCAGGTGAATACTTTACAAGTACTTTTTACCCATTCAGAAGGTTGTCTCTTCACTCTACTGATTTTTTCCTTTGCTGTGCAGAAGCTTTTTAGTTAGATATAATCCTATTTGTCTATTTTTGCTTTTCTTGCCTGTGCTTTTGAGGTCTTCGGCATAAAATCTTTGCCCAGACCATTGTCCTGAAGCATTTCCCCTATGTTTTCTTCTAGTAGTTTCATAGTTTCAGGTCTTACATTTAAGTTTTTAATCAAGTTTGAATTGATTTTTGTATAGGGTGAGAGATAAGGGTCTAGTTTCATTGTTTTGCATATGGATATCCAGTTTTCTCAGCCCCATTTATTGAAGAGACTGTCCTTTCCCCAATGAATGTTCTTGGAGCCTTTGTCAAGAATCAGTTGGCTGCACATATATGGATTTATTTCTGGGTTCTCTATTCTGTTCTATTAGTCTTTGTCTATTTTTATGTCAGGATGGTGCCATTTTGGTTACTATAGCTTTGTAGTATATTGTGAAGTCAGGTCGTGTGATTCCTCCAGCTTTGTTCTTTTTGCTCAGGGTTGTTTTGGCTATTTGGTCTCTTTTTTGGTTCCGTATAAATTTTAGGGTTGTTTTTCTATTTCTTTGAAGAATGTCATTGGCATTTTGATAGGGATGCCATTGAATCTGTAGATTGCTTTGGGTAGTATATCTTACCTCTTTTGTCTTCTCTAATATGGAACAATTCCTCAGCCTTTCTTTGTCTTTCATGTCATTGTAATTTTTGAAGACTATATGCCAGTTATTCTATAGGATATTCTTCAGTTTGTGTTTGTCTAATATTTATTCATGATTATATTCAAATTTAGGATATGTATTCTCATTTTTTAGATGCTTATGCTTTTTTATTCAATGACTCTACTGAGGTTTATCAACTCATGTTGCATTTCTCCCTCTTTGAGGGTTAGGGGTAAGGTTCATAGCTCTTCTTAGTTTTGAATTTATGATTCTAAGTGGTTTTTAAAAATTATTTTTACATGCTAGTTTGAGAATATATAATTCAGTATAGAGTTTTGTGTTATGCTGTTTTACTTCTTGGTTGCTTTTGGGGAGGAATTTTCATCAGCTAAAAGTATGATTCATATTATTTGTATTTGTTTCTGGTTGCTTTGTATGGAGTTGGTTTGCTTTTGCCATTCCTAGGCATTTTGTGAACATTATGAATGTCCACTTCAGCCAGGATATGAAAGTATAGTTTTTTTAATAAATGAGTTAGTGGTTGTGTTGGAGAGTGGAAGTGGTGGTTTATCTTATTTCTCAGGATCCTTAATTTAACTTCAATCTTTCCCTTCACTGTAGTGTCTCCAAGGGGTGCCATTCCTTCTCTGTTCATCTGATTCTCTCTCAGAAGAAATGCTCTTTTGAACCTGTTGCCTCCAGTCTCCCTCACTTTTAGGCCTCCCCCATGTACCTGCTACTATGATTGATCACCTCCCATACCTCTTCTTAACAGAGTGTTGGACATTTTCTTGCTGGAGTGATGTGTGTAGAAAAACCAACTCAAACTGTGCTTTCCCTACAACAACAATCAACACAAAAGACTTATTTGAACAAATGTGTAAGGGTTTTTCCACACACACCGAGTCACCAACACCAGCTGGGTGTCCTCTAATTTAATTTCATTCTGTTGCAATATGCTCCAGTGGAAAGAGCATGGAACTCAGAGAAAGAACTGAGTTCAAATTCAAGATCCTTAATATTCATGTGAGCTCTGTAAGCCAGATACCTTCCTCACCCTCGGTTCATCAATCTATATAGAGGAAATAATAGTCTCTACCTGAATACTGCAGTAAGAATTAAAAGAGATAATTTATATAATGAGAAAATTTACTCAACTCCTAGCTCTGGGATCAGAGGAAACTATATGTGAGTCTATCTAGACCATAGAAAAAGTGTCAGTTTTATATAGGCATGTAAGCACTTCCAGGGGCTTCATCCCCTAGGAACAGTGCAGAGAAGGTGCTTTAAAAATGTAGCTCCCTGTTTCTCCCTACAAGGGGTTCATGCCACATAACGAGTACCCCAACTTTTATAGCTACCTCCCAAAGACTCCTCTTAGCTTCAGGAGCAGAAGGGATTAGACATATGTGAGTCTTCCTAGATTACAGAACAAAGAGGTGGATTTAAATGGTCATACAAACACTTCCTGGGGCTACATACCCTTGGAGCAGTGCAGAAAAGAAGCAGGAACAGGCAATTCCCATTTTCTTTCTGGAAATGGCTTATGGAACACACTTCCAGTGTCCACTTGATAGTCTGACTTCAAGCCAACTTGTATAAGGAAGGCAAATAAGCAGTAGCCCTCCAGCAGCCAGAGCCAGAGCTCAGGACCTCATGAAACTTCCCTCTGGCTCACCCCAGTGACAAAGCCAAATCTACCCATTTTTCCTGGAAGGAGTTTGTCTACTCACTGACTGTCACAGGTTCTATAGCTCCCACCTAAGAAACTGTCTTCTTAACAGTCTAGCTCTAGGAGTCAATGGGGCATTGCATTCGTGAGTGGCCCTATACCACAGATAACAAAGGGGTGGACAGGCAATAGGCCCACTGTCAGCAGCTTTCTCTCCAGGATCAGAGGGTGCAGCTTGAATATAAATACAGGCATTTGCCAAGATCCTCTCCCTGGCTTAGTGCAGAGACAGTGGGAGACAAACACCCATACTAAGTCTCACCATGAAGATAGAAGGAACTGGAACACACATCAAACACCCTAACCTTTCCAGCTACATCTAGAGAGTCTTGCTCCTACCTTACTGGTCATGGGTATACTGACAGGATGTGGCACATCCTAAGCTCCCAGGAGCCACCAAAACCAGAAACAGCAGTCTGTTTTTGAGATTGGAGAAGCACCTTAAAATCTCCAGGAGGATGGATTGGTGAGAGCCCTCTCCTACACAAGACCAGTCTGACAGGACTAGGAGAAATAGTTGTTTTATCTAATGCATAGAAACTAACAGAGAATGCAGGAAAAATGAAGAAATAGGGTAATACATTCCAAGTAAAAGAATAAGATAAACCTCCAGAAACCAACAGGAGTGAAGTGGTGTATGTAATTTACCCAACAGGGAATTCAAAATAATGGTCATAAATATACTGACTGAGATCAGGAAAGCAATGCAAAAACAAACTGAGAATTTCAACAAAGGGAAAGTATAAAAAAGTACCAAACAGAAATCATAGAGCTTAAGAATGTTATAACTATACTGAAAAATACAATAGAGGGGTTCAGTAGCAGACTGGATCAAGCAGAAGAAAGGAATCAGTGAACTCAAAGACAGCTCTCTGGAAATCATACAATCTGAGAAGAAAAAAGAAAAAAGAATAAAAAAGAGTGAGGATAATTTAAGAGACTTATGGGACACCATCAAGTGTAACAACTTGTGCACTATTAATGTACCAGAGGAAAAAGAAGAGAAAGGGACAGACAACATATTCAAAGAAATCATGGCAGAAAACTTTCCAGGCCTGGGTAAGGAAATAGAAATCCAGATCCAGAAGCCCAAATGACACCAAGTAAGATAAACTATAGAATCCCACAATGAGACACATTATAATCAAATAGTCAAAAGTTAAAGACAGAGAGTTTTTAAAACAGCAGGGAAAAATCAAATTGTTATGTACAAGGGAGGCACTATAAGATTATCAGTGGATTTTTCAGCAGAAACCCTGCAGGCCATAAGGGAGAAGGAGGATATATTCCAAATCCTGAAAGAAAAAAAAAAAATGCTAACTAAGAATACTATACCCAACAACACTGTCTTTCAAACATGAAGGGGTGATAAAGACTTTCTCAGACAAACAAAAGCTAAAAGAGTTTATCACCACTAGACCTGATTTATAAGAAATGTGAAAGGAAGTTGCTCAAGCTGAAGGAGGAAGAGGATGCTAATTAATAACATGAAAACATGTGAAAGTATAAAACTCACTGGAGGTAAGCACATTGTCAAATCCAAAGCACTCTAATACTCTAATGGTGAATTAATTATATCTCTACTGTGAAGGTTAAAAGGCACCTTAGACTAATAGTGAATGCAAGTGTAAATGAAAAGAGAACAAAGATAGCTATACTTATTTCAACAATATAGACTTTAGGTCAAAAACTGTAAAGAGACAAAGAAGGTCATTATATAGTTGTAAAGGGCTCAATTCATCAAGAGTATATAAAAATTGTAATCATATATGCACCTAATATGGGAACACCTAAATATATAAAGCAAATATTAAAAGATTTAAAGGGAGACACAGACTGCTACACGATAATAACACGGGGTTTTAATACCTCACATTAAACTTTGAATAGATCATCTAGACAGAAAATCAATAAGGAAACATTGGACCTGAACTCTACTTTAGACTAAATGGACCTAAGAGGCATACACAGAACATTCCACCCAACAGCAACAGAATAAATATTTTTTTTCAAGTGCACATGTAACATTCTCCAGGATAGATCATGTTAAGCCACAAAACAAGTCTTAATGAATTTAAGAAGATCTAATCCTATCAAGTATCTTTCTGACTGTAATGTTAGGAAACTAGAAATCAATAATAGGAATCATAGAAAATTAACAAATATTTGAAAATTAAAAATAAGCTCTTGAACAACTATTAGGACAAAGAAATTAAAGGGGAATTTAAAAACATCATGAGATAAATGAAAATGGGAATAAACATACAAAAACTTATGGAGTGCAGCAAAAGCAGTTCTTAGAGGGACATTTACAGCAATAAGTGCATATATCAAAAAAGAAGAAATAAGATAAACAACCTGATGTTATACCTTAAGGAACCAGAAAAAAAAAAAAAAAGAATAAACTAATCCCAGAATTAGCAGAAAGAAGGAAATGACAAAGATCAGAGTAGAAATAAATGAAACAGAGACTAGAAAAGTGATAGAAAAATCAACAAAACTAAGAGTTGGTTTTTTGAATAAATTGACAAGCCCTTAGCTAGATTAACTAAGAAAAAAAGAGAACTGACTCAAATAAATAAAATCAGAAATGAAAGAGGAGAAGCAGCCAAGATGGCCGACTAGAGACAAAGCTTGCAGAACGGCAGAAGAGTTGAGGATTAGATTGAGGAGAGCAGAGTGTGATTACTGCTCGGAAGTGGACCCCAGGGACAGACAGCAGTGGAGTCCGGGAACACCACCAGGAAGAACTGAACAGCTGAGAGAGAGGAAGATAGAAGGGAGTAATCGGCATGAACTAATTCCAGGGAGTTCTGGAGCCCAGGGAAGGGGTAAGGGGTTTTCCTCCTCCCCTACCCAGGTGCATCAGGCCAGCAACAGGACACAGGGGGAGTGCCACCAGAGACCTGAGAGTCAGCATCCCTGCATCTGCATGCCTCCTCCGCTGTACCCCCTCCACTCCTGGCATCCCAGGAAGTAATATTGGCTCAAGCCACTCATAGCCATGTGGCCGCACCCACCCCATAGCAACCACCAAAGCATCTTGCACGGAGTGACTTGGCTCCCTGCAACAAGAGGGCACTTCCAGCTGAGCCTGCCTTGGGCAGCATAGCTGCCACCGCCATGGCTGGGAGAGGAGGGCGGTCATGCTGCGGCCACCGCGGCTTGGAGAAGAGGGTGGACGGGTGCCCCGGCAACTTGAGAGCAGTGCAGGAAGTCTGCAGCCCCTGTCCCAAACCATTGCAGTCACTGGAGTTCTCTGTGCTGAGTGACCTGCCTTCAGCACCGGGGGCGTATTTCCACCCTCATCGGGCAGGGCGACCTCAGATTGTGATCTTCCTTTCCTGCACACAGGTGTTTGGCACATTCACCTGCTGACAGCACAGGTGGCGCGGCAGGGAGGCGTGGGGGAGAGATCCCGGTTCCAGGCTGGGTCAGCAAGTGAGAGCCCGTGCCCATCGGGAGGGTGTGGAGGAGGACAAGACAGCAGGGTTCTGTGGGTGAGCCCCATCCCTGCTCCCCCTGGAGAACTGCCATGCCATAATGGAGTTGGCTGTGCCATTGTGACTCAATTTGTGTAAGTACTAGTTCCCATGACAACTGAATGCCTCAGGTACCGCAGGCCGAATTGGAGCAGCTGCCCCCACCCCCACTCACTTTAATAAGGAGCTCAGCTTGAACCAAGAGTTCCATGAGCGTCCCCCTGGTGGAGACTTCTGGGGATAGAGGGGACTACCTGCCTCACCCTGGGGTCTAGCGGTGGAAAAGGGTGCACAGCTGGAGATGTCCCTATCTGCTGGCGACGTGCAGAGGTGCACGCCAGTGGGCCCGACACACAAACTGTGCGGAAGCTCGAAAGCCCATCGTGAGTGGAGAGGAAACCCAAGTGGACCGATGGGAGGGGAAAGTGCCCGGGTTTGTGGGCAGTAACTGAAAAACCTGACTCAAAGCCTCAGGAATCACCCGAGTAGGCCCCTCCCTTCAGGAGCAGCCCTCTCAGCGCGGAGAGCCCTGAACGCCGTGTCAGCGGCTCCCCCTAGCGGCTGGATAAGCAACCTCTGAGCCCCACAGAAGCCCACACACCCGGGCTCTCGCACCCCAGCTATGATCAATCCTGCTCCTCCCCCACCTCAGGGGGGAGCAAGGTCCAAGCAACCCCAGGGAGCTACAAGGCCCCTCCCAAAGCTTGGGGCATTTGTATACCCCACCAGGGGGACCAAAGCCTGCCACAGGTACAATAGATTATCTCAGTAACTGGCTCCTTCCTCCACACAAACTACAATCAACAACAGAGAGAACAACCCCATAGCTAAGTATAGTACCTTCCATCTCAAACTATTAGGAAGCAGTGGATTCCAACCCACAAGTACAACCCACCAGCTTGGAACTTAAGCTGGGGGACCAAACTCCCTACACTGCATTGGGAATAGGTGAAGACAACAGGTCAAAGGTAACTCAGGAGGTTCATCAAACTTCCTAAAACATCTCTAAGGCAATTCAGGACCAGCGCTCATCTCCCTGGCACTGTCAGGGAACGATACTTGGGGTCTTGGAGACAAGGCCGTAAATGAGCCTTAGCACCCCCAGCTCTCAACCAAGAGGCCAGATGAGAAAGATCAGTGAAAGAACTCAGGAAACATGAAAAATAAGAGCAAAAAGTCATCCCCGTAAGAAATCATTAGCTCCTCAGCAACAGATACCAACTTAAATGAAATGGTTAAAATGACAGATAAAGAATTTTGAATATCAACTGTAAGAAAGCTCAATGAAATTCAAGAGAAAATAAAAACCCAACACAAAGAAGCCACAAAAACAATGCAGGAAATGAATAAAAAATTCTCTAAAGAAGTCAAAGTATTATGGAAAAACCAAACAGAAATTCTGGAAATGAAAGATACATTCGAGGAATTACAAAATGCAGTGGAAAGCCTTAAGAATAGACTGGATCATGCAGAAGAAAGAATCTCAGAGCTTGAAGATAATACCTGTGAGCTACATAAATCAGTCAAAGAGAAAGAACACAGAAACAAGTGGCATGAACAAAGCATACAAGAAATGTGGGATTTTATAAAGAGGCAAAACATAAGAATCATAGGCATCCCTGAGGGTGAAGAAGAAAATACACAAGGGCTGGAAAATCTATTCAAAGGAATAATTGAGGAAAATTTCCCTGGCCTAGCCAGAAATCTTGATATCCAGGTATAAGAAGCATACAGTACTCCTGGGAGATTCAACGTGAAAAGACAATCACCACATCGCATAGTTATTAGGCTAGCCAAAGTAAACATGAAAGAGGCACTCCTTCAAGCAGTAATATGAAAACAGCAGGTAACCTACAAAGGAAAACCCATCAGCCTAACTGCAGATTTCTCAACTGAAACCTTATAAGCCAGAAGGGACTGGGGATATATCCTCAGTCTTTTAAAACAGAATAATGGCCAGCCTAGAATTCTTTATCCTGCAAAACTAAGTTTCTTATATAAGGGAGAAATAAAGACTTTCCCAGACAAGCAATCACTGACAGAATTTGCGAAGACCAGGCCTGCCCTGAAGGAAATACTCAGACCTGCATTATATACACTGATCAGTGCAACAGACACCCATCAGTGTAAAATCACCCAAAAGCTAAAGTCCAGAACTCTGATTTCACAGTGGATTGGGAGGTGAAACAAAACAGTAAGAGTCCTCCCAACAGGATGAATAAAAATCCATCCCAAATATCAATTCTCTCAGTAAATGTGAATGGCTTGAATTGCCCACTGAAGAGGCATAGGCTGGCTGAATGGACAAAAAAATACAAGCCAAGTATCTGCTGTCTCCAGGAAATGCATCTTACCCACAAGAGTTATTCAGACTCAAGGTGAAGGGATGGAAAACAATTTTCGAAGCAAGTAGAAACCAAAAGAAAGCTGTTGTAGCCATTCTTACATCAGATAACATAAACTTTAAAGCAACAAAAGTAAAGACAGACAAAGACGGTCACTATGTAGTGATGGAGGAAAAAATTCAACAAGAAGACTTAACAATCCTAAATATTTATGCACCCAACACAGGAGCACCCAGATACAGAAAGCAAATCCTGCTTGATTTAAACAAAATGATAAACAGCAATGCCACAATAGCTGGGGACATCAACACCCCACTGACAGAACTGGACAGATCCTCCAAGCAGAAAATAAGCAAAGAAACCATGGACTTAAACAGAACTCTAGAACAAATGGGCCTAACAGACATCTACAGAACATTGTACCCAAATAATACTGAATATATATTTGTATTCAAAGATACTCAGTATCTTTGAACTCAATGATAATGGGGACACAAGTTATCAAAATCTGTGGGATACATCAAAGTAGTCCTGAGAGGAAAACTCATAGCTTTAAATGCCCCAAAGACAGAAAGATCACAAATCAAAAAAATAATGAATCATCTCAAGGAACTGGAAAAAGAAGAGCAAACCTATCCTAAATCTAGCAGAAGGAAAGAAATAACCAAGATCAGAGTAGAACTAAATGAAATTGAGAATAAAAGAACTGTACAGATTGTACAGAAGATTAATAAAACAAAAAGTTGGTAAGTTGGTTCTTTGAAAAGATAAAATCAATAGGTCTCTTGCTAGATTAACCAGAAGCAGAAAGGAAAGGACTTTAATAAGCCCAATTATAAATGAAAATGGAGAGGTCACAACTGGTATCATGGAAATACAGATCATCTTTGAATATTATAAAAATCTTTATGCCCCAAAACTTGAAAATGTGGAGGAAATGGACAAATTCTTAGAAACATACAACCTCCCTAGGCTCAATCAGGAAGAAATAGAATTCCTGAACAGACCATTATCAAGCACAGAAATTGGAGCAGCAATAAAAAATCTTCCAATAAAAAAAAGTCCCAGACCAGATGGGATCACACCTGAATTTTACCAAACCTACAAAGAAGAACTGGTACCTATACTGCAGAAATTATTCCACAACATTGAGAAGGATGGAATCCTTCCCAACTCATTCTATGAAGCCAATATCACCTTGATACCAAAGCCAGGAAAAGACATAACAAAAAAGAAAACTACAGACCAATATCCCTTATGAATAGATGCAAAAATTTTCAATAAAATCTTAGCAAACCAAATTAAACTGCACATCAAAAAAATAATACATCATGACCAGGTGGGCTTCATCCCAGAGATGCAAGGATGGTTCAACATATGCAAATCTATAAATATAATTCACCATATAAATAAAAGCAAGAACAAAGATGATATGATCCTCTCAATAGATGCAGAAAAGGTATCTGATAAAATTCAGCACCCTTTTATAAGAACTCTTAGCAAAATAGGTATAGATAGGTCATTCCTCAAAATTATTAAAGCCATATATGACAAACCCACAGCCAACATCATACTGAACAGGGAAAAATTGAAAGCATTGCCTCTTAGGACTGGAACCAGACAAAGTAGCCCATTATCTCCACTTCTATTCAACGTAGTGCTGGAAGTCCTTGCCAGAGCAATCAGACAAGAGAGAGGGGAATCAAGGGTATCCAAATGGGGGCAGAAGAGATCAAACTATCACTTTTGGATGATGATATATCTAGAAAACCCCAAAGGTTCAACCAAGATACTCCTGTAATTGATAAATTCAGCAAAGTCTCAGGATACAAAATCAATGCACACAAATCAGTAGCTTTTATATACACCAGTAACAGTCAAGCCAAGAATCAAATCAAAGATGTAATATCTTTCACAATAACATCAAAGAAAATTAAATATTCAGGAATATATTTAACTAAGAAGGTGAGAGGCCTATATAGGGAGAACTATGTAACACTGAGAAAAGAAATTGCAGAAGATATAAACAGATGGAAAATTCTACCATGCTCATGGATCAGCAGAATCAATATTGTTAAAATGTCTATACTACCTAAAGTGATCTACAGATTTGATGCAATCCCTATAAAATACCAACATGATTTTTCACAGATCTAGAAAAAATAGTACTACGCTTCTTTTGGAACCAGACAAGACCCTGTATAGCCAAAGCAATCTTAAGCAAAAAGAACAAATTGGGAGGCATCAGTTTACCAGACTTCAAGCTATACTACAAGGCTATAGTAACCAAAACAGCATGGTACTTGCACAAGAACAGAGACATAGACCAATGGAACAGAACTGAGAACCCAAATATAAAACCATCTTCATATTGTCATCTGATCTTTGACAAAGCAGACAAAAATATACACTGGGGAAAAGAATCCAATAAATGATGCTGGGAAAATTGTATAGCCACATGTAGAAGACTGAAACAGGATCCACACCTCTTATAAAAATCAACTCATCATGGATAACAGACTTAAACCTAAGGCATGAAACCATAAGAATTCTAGAAGAAAACATTGGAAAAATTCTTATAGACGTCAGCCTAGGCAAATAATTTATGAAGAAGACCCCAAAGGCAATCACAGCATCAACAAAAATAAATAAATGGAATCTGATCAAATTAAAAAGCATCTGCACAGCCAAGGAAACCATCATTAGAGTGAATAGACAACCTACAGAATGGAAGACAATATTTGCATGCTACACATCTGATAAAGGGCTGGTCACTAGAATTTTTATAGAAATTAGAAAAATTGACAAGAAAAAAATCAAACAACCCCATTAAAAAGTGGGCAAAGGACATGAACAGAAACTTTTCAAAAGAAGACAGACTAATGGCCAAGAAACATATGAAAAAATGCTCAACATCTCTAATCATCAGGGAAATGCAAATCAAATCCACAATGAGATATCACTTAACTCCAGTGAGATTGGCTATTATCAATAAGATGAAAGATAAGTTTTGGTGAGGATGTGGAGAAAGGGAATCTTTATACACTGTCGGTGGTATTGTATTATAAATTAGTACACCCATTTTGGAAAACAGTATGGAGGTTCCTCAAAAAACTAAAAATAGAATTACCATACGACAATCCCACTACTGGGTATATACCCAAAGGAATTGAAACCAGTATATTAAGGAGATGCCTGCACTCCTGTGTTTATTGCAGCATTATTCACAATAACAAAGATACGGAAACAACCTAAGTGTCCATCAATGGATGAATGTATGTAAAAATGTGGTGCATACTCACAATCGGTCTTAAAAAACAGAAAATTCTGTCATTTGCAACAACATGGGTGAACCTAAAAGACATTATGTTAAGTGAAATAAAACAAGCACAGAGAAACAAATATTTCATATTCACATTTATATGTGGAATCTAAAAAAAGTCCAACTCACAGAAGTAGGAATAGAATAGGGGTTACCAGAGGCCGTGGGGGCTGATGGACAGGAATAGGGGAGACATCGGTCAATGGGTACAAGTTTCAGTTAGATAGGAGGAGTAAGTTCTGGTGTTCTACTGCACAGCGTGGTGATTATAGTTAATAATAATGTACTGTACATTTAAAAATAGCTAAAAGAGAGGATTTTAAATGTTCTCACCACAAAGAAATGATACATATTTGAGGTGATGGAAATGCTGATCAGCCTGATTGGATCATTCTGCAATGAATACATTTATCAAAAGATCACATTGTACCCCATAAATATATACAATTATTGTTAATTAAAAATAAAACCTACGAAAAGAGAAAGAATGAGAGGAGAAAATTGAAGACAGTACGTATAGGATTTTTACTCTAATGAGGACAGAAATAAGGCAGTAACTGAAGGGGCAGTGAAGTCGAGCAAGGGATTTTTTTGAAAGACAGGAGAAAAAACATGTTTGTCTGCTGATAGGGAATCTTTACAAAAAGATTATCTAATAATGACCTGTAAGCTTCTTTGAAATGTTAGGATGACAGTAAAGGCAGAGGAAGGGAATTAAAGTGCAAGTCATCTCTTGAGGGTAGCCACAGTTTGTGCTACAAAGGAGCTGTGGTTGTGGTTGTGGTTGGGGATGGAGATTTCCCTCACAATTAATCACGGGCTATTTATTTGTGAAAGAGCCTCAGCACACTACGTAACGCTTAATGTGCCGCCATTACTTCTATAGCTGTATATCAGACAAAGCAGCGATGCTTGCATCTCATCTTCAGTGGAGGTTATTGTACATTACTATAGTACGTGATGCGTATGTGTGTGTGTGTATATACTATGTGTATATTTACATAGACACTTACATATAGTGTGTGTATATTTATATAGGCATACCTCAGAGAGACTCTGGGTTCAGTTCCATGCCACAGCAATAAAGCAAATATTGTAATAAAGTGAGTCACACAGATTGTTTGGTTTTCTAGGGCACATAAAAGTTATATTTACACACAAATTAGAAAAAAGAAAAAAAAATGAACAAAAAGTTATATATTTACACCATACTATGTTCTATTCAGTGTGCAATAGCATTATATCTAAAAGAAGTACCTATCTTAATTTTAAAAGACTTTATTGTTAAAAATGCTAATGATCATCTGAGCCTTCAGCGAGTTGGTGGAGTAGTCAGAACACACACATTTATATATTGTTTGCCATATTCTACGGGCATGGTTCATGGTGTCCCAAAACCATTGTAATTGTAACTTCAAAGATCCCTGACCACAGATCACCATAACAGATATAATATCATAATGAAAAAGTTTAGACTATTGCAAGAATTATCAAAATGTGATATAGAGACACAAAGTGAGCTTATGCTGTTGGAAATATGGCACCAATAGACTTGCTTGGCGCAGGGTTGTCACGAACCTTCAATTTAAAAAAAAAAAAATGCAGTATCTGCAAGGTGTAATAAAACAAATACAATAATACAAGGTATGCCTATATGTGTGTGTGTGTGTGTGTGTGTGTGTGTGTATGGCTATGGGTGCTATGTATTATATATTGCTATATGTGTAATATAGATAGTTGAAAACCCAGAATACCTTTCCAGCTCTAATAGTCTTTCATCTCATCACACTACATAAAACATCTAGGTGGCTTATTAAAGTGACAACTGGGAAAATGCATAATATGTGGGAAAGGGATAGAAAATGGAGTTGAGGAAGTAGGCAAGGGCCAGATCATGTGTGACTAACAGGTGGCCACAGTACATGTCATATAAGGAGTGCTAAAATGAAGTGTGCACATAGTTCTGGGGGCTTGCAAAGAGGCATATCCACTCCACTTTACAATGGTGCAGGGTGGTACCAACAGCTGGTAACAAGTGATCAAAGGAGGCTCTGGATCAGTCAAGAAAGTCCAAAAGACCTAATCCAGTCAGCATAGAGTCTTGAAGAACAGCCAGGCACTAGCCAGGGTAGCAAGAACTCAACCCACCCTCACAGTTCTTTCTAATGCCGTCCCCCTCCTCCTCGCTCTTGAGCTGGGGCCAATCATATGTGGATCTCAGGAGCCTTCCCCTTCAGTGTTTCAAAGACGCTGCTTGGTCTGGGATACAACTGGCCTCCCCCATCTCTTTCTAGACTATTGTAGCTATCTCCTGAGGGGTCTCCCTGCTTCCAATATCTACCTCCCACTCTCAGTTCACCATCCAAAACTACCATTTCGGAATTACCTTTCTCAGCACAGAAATTAGGGACTTCTCCTGTGCTCCATGATATTAATAAACGTGGATGCTTCCCCCTTCACTACTGCAGGATGAAGTCAGACTCCTCAGGGTCCCATATTGGACCCCCCCACACTAGCCCCACTCTGCTCTTCCAGCCTCAGCTCCTGCCACCTCCCCCACCATCTCCACATCAGTTCTTCCATACACGAGTGCCCGTGTCTGTGGCTACGTTCTTTCTTTTGTCTGCATTCTCTTCACTTTTTCTGCTTAGGGGAAGAGAGAGATTAATAAAATCAAAAAGTTTCCATAGAGCAAAAAATGAGGGCCCCATTGAAAACAAAACAAAAATCTTACTAAACATGTAAGAGGGGTGGAAGAAATTCATAGAGAAAATTAGTAAACTTGAAGAAACTTAAATACAACCTGATTATTTTTCCTCTCCAGGGGTGGAAAAGAGGTAAACCCATGAAATCAGCCCTTATGATAAAGAGATCTCATGTTGATAAATGGACAATAGGACAGTTCAAGAAGTACGTTGGTTCTCAACCTTTCTCCTGATTAAAGTCATGCTACATGCCATGGAGTCAAAGTTAAATTTGGTCCAGAAAATCTAGCTGGTAATGTGGGGAATAACCCTTGACAAGAATGTCATTTCTTAAAGACAGACTTCCTGGAGATGTATGAAGAAAATTTTGGACTCCAGAATACTTGTAAGTCAAGATGTGGGGGTTTAAATTAACATTCTGGAAGACAAAAAAAATTTTAAAAAACCAGATGAAATATTAACAATAAATATTTAAAGAAACCAATAAAAATACAAATATCTCTGATGAAAGGACTAGGTTAAAGATACGATCCATGGGCTTGAAGAAGTCTGCCAAAACATGTTGAAATATCTGCTTGTCATGCTGTAATCAGATAAAAACATTATGTGAAGAAATGGGATAAGATTTTGAAAAGATAGAAATCGATGTAGATGTTAGAAGTAATTATAAGGAATTCTACACTTTTCAAAAATATAAAAATATCCCTAATGAAGGTAGAGGCAATGAAGACAAGGTAAAATTTAAACTCCTGCTTCCTATAAAAATAGAACTACCACACGACTGAGCCATCCCTCTTCCGGGTATATACCCCAAAGAGATTAAATCACCACTTCATAAAGGTATCTGCAGTTTCATGTTCATTGAAGCATTATTTACAACAGTCAAGATATGGAAACAACCTACGTGTCCCTCAACAGACAAATGGATAAAGAAAATGTGGTATATACACACATGGAATATTGTTCAGCCTCAAAAAAGAATGAGATCCTGGGCATGGTGGCATGTGCCTGTAGCCCCAGCTACTCTGGAGGCTGAGGCAGGAAGATCCCTTGATCCCAGGAGTTAAAGGCGCCAGGTAGGATCATGCCACTGTACTCCTGCCTGGGCAACATAGCAAGACCCCTTTCTCTAAAAAATAAAAATAAAAAATTAAAGAAATCTATGATAAATATCATACAAGAAAAAAAAAAAGAAAAAAAGTATAAAAATGTAAAAAAAAAATTTTAGCTCAGACTCGGGGGAATGGGAGGGGCATGGGCAATATATCTAACCAGAACTTTTGTACCCCCATAATAAGAAATAAAAAAATAAAAAAAAAATGTAAAAAAAAATTTTAAAAGGAGAATGAGATCCTGCCATTTGCCACAACTTTATGACCTGGAAAACATTATGCTCAGTGGAATAAGCCAGACACAAGAAAGAAAAATCTTGCATGATCTCACTTGTATGTAGAATCTTAAAAAAAGAGGTCAGATATACAGGGATAGACAATAAAACAGTGGCTACCAGGGGCAGGAGGAGGGGAGTAGGGAGAAATAGATAGAAGGATACAAAGTAGTAAATATATAGGATGAACATATCTAGAGATCTAGTGTACAAAATGAAGACTATAGTTAATAAAATTATATCATATTAGGAATTTTTATTAAATAAGTAAATTTTAGCTGCTCGTGTCAAAAAAATAACAATGTGAGATGATAGATACATTATTGGCTTCACTATGGTAACCATTTTGCTACCTATTTGTATCCTATAACATCATGATGTAAACTTTAAACATACACAATAAAATTTATTTAAAAAGAAAAAGAAAAAACAGAAAGATGGGAAGAGCATGTAGGGAAAAGCAGCAGCTTGGAATTAGGAATTTACTAACTGAGGCGACAAACCTAATTAATTCCAGTCTCAGAAAGACATAGAAGAACTCTTGTTACAAGGAAAATGAAACTGCAAATTGTAATCATTGCATTGTGCAACTGAAACAGTCAGATCGTTATTCTGAATCAGATGGCAAATACAATATAATGAAAAAGAGAATGAAAGGTGTAGATTAGTTCATGGATAACAGGTTGATCATTGGAATGAGGAGCCAAAAGATCAGAAAAGAGAGATGATTTATATCCTGTTTGCAGAATCTATATTAATATTAGTTGAAAATGTTAGAGACCGTCTAGAATCCAAAGTAAGGGTTGGGGTATGAGCTAGGCATGAACAGGGAGAATAAAAAAAAGTTGAAACTTGGCTTTTGATCACTGCAATTAACCAAAGTACAACCGAAAAATAAATACAGAGCCCTGTAGCTGAAAATAGAGGCTTCTAAAAGACTCCCTGAGCAGATAAACATTCTTCAAAAGAAACTGATTCAGTAAGAATATAAGGACTGAACAGAAAATGGTCAGATGTAGAGAAAATCAACATTTATAGGCAGAGAATTCAAGAAATGGAGGATGGATTTCAGAAACAGTTTCCACGAATAGCGATTTGCTATTATTATTAAGAGAAAAACATGACAACTGACTCCTTGCTTATGCAACTAACAGAGACCTTACTAGAGAAAAAAGTAATCAGTGTAAGATAAAAAACCAAGAAATAACTATGCTTCAAAGAGCAGTGATTAGGATGGCTTGATCGTCTGTGCTCCAGATATGATCTGGCCTACTTGTCGTTGAAGAGAAGCATCTACTAATGAGCTGGAACCTGAAAACTGACCAAGCTACCACCTCATCAAATGGGGCCTATGGCAGATTTTTTTCTTTTCCAGAAATGACTGCAACACTATTCCCAGTCTTACCTGCTCTTCCAGAAACTTTCCTCTCCCCCATTCAAGAGGTGACCTTTCATCTTTGGATGTAGTGATTCTCTGTGATGTCATCAAAAATAAGACTTCCAAGATTAAGTCATATAAGGCAATACAGCTCTAATCTAGCGTGCTTTCTCTTTTTTGGGGGGAGATACTGCCTTGAAATTCATTGCCATGAATGAGAGACCCAGGCCACATGTAAGTGTTATAGTTAATAGCCCAGGTAAGATCCCAGCTGACAGCCAACACCAACCACAGATGTGTAAGCGAGGAAAAGTTTCAGGATAACTCTAGCCCCAGTCTGACTGCGTTTGAAATCCTAAGCAAGAACCACCTGAGCTCAGTCAATGCTCCCAAACCATGAGAAATAATAATAACCTGATCATTGTTGTTTTAATCCATTAAGATTGGGGTGATTCATTATGCAGGATACAGAACTGGAACAGATTTTGGTAACCGAAGTTGGGCTGCTGCCACCATAAAACACATGGCAGTGGCCTTGGGAGCAGCAAGGGGAGGAAGTTAGAAGGGCCTTAGGGGACAATGCTAGCTGAAGCCTGATGGCTCTCAAGGAGGCTGTTTGTGAGGCTTAAAGAAAAGTGAGGAAAATGTTTTTGGAAGTTGGAGGAAAGGAGACTCTTGTTATATAGTGGTGGAAAGTTGACCAGAGTTGTTCCCTCTGGTAACATGGAAAATAGATAATGTGTCTCATGAACTGATGGGTCCAGCTAAGGAGATTTCCAGACAGATGTCAAAAGTGTCACCTAGTTTCTTTAAGCTGCTTATCGTAAGGTACAGATAGAGATAAGCAAAAGAAAGAATTGTTACCTGTTAAGGATCAGCAAAACTAAAAATAGAACTACTATATAATCCAGCAATCTCACTTCTGAGTATATGTCCACAAGAGATATTTGCACAGCCATGTCCATTTCGGCATTGTTCCCAATAGCCAAGAGGTGGAAGCAACTTAAATGTCCACTGACGTAGGGTTGGGAGGGTGAATTTTAATATTACATGGGGTTTTTTCCCCCCCCCAAATAAAAGATATATCAAGGGTCCAGAACTTCCTGGGTTCCAAATACAACACTGTTGCTTATTTTCAGACCCTCCAAGTGAAAAGTTTATTTAAAAAGTTTAAAGTTTATTTCATACTACCCAGACAACAGAGGCTGGTGAAGAAAACCAAATCAGTTATGGAGAAAAATAAACATTTTCTCTGTCCAGGTGAGTTGCAGTGTGAATGAAATCTACAGACCCACTACACATGTATAGTTATACTTCTAAAGTTTTATAGTATATTCACCTTCTAAGTAAGTAATTAAACTCTGAAAATAAGTAGACACACTCTTTTTTAAGATGACATATAATACAGGGCTCACAAGACACAAGGCAATAATGTAATAATTACAGTAGGTGCTAAAATCTTGCACTTTAAGGACTTCAAACTGGCTACCATGAAGACAAGCATAGGCTTTTTCAACCTAAAGAATGTTTTGTTCACTTTGGGAAAAGAGCAGATTTCAATTCTTTCCATAGACACTATAACTAATCATCCTTGAATTATTAAAACAAGACATACAATTCTTTAATTTGGGAAGTTTCAATTACTTCATTAAGTTCTTGATGGGTTTACAGATATTCATTAGGTGAGGACAAGATGAAATAGAATCAGATTTTGTATTTCATATCAAGTCAATAAAATTTAAGCATTTATTACATGAAAGGCACTGTTATGGGTACTATACAGAATCCAATAATAAAGATTCAATTTCTCTCTTAAAATAAAATAATAAAATTGATGCTGTAAGGCAGTAGACAATTACTGTTAAAGGAATGTTATGAATAAAAAAAAAGATGACAAAATTTCAGAGAAGGGGCTGGGCATAGTGGCTCACACCTATAATTCTAGCACTCTGGGAGGCCAAGGTGGGAGGATTGCTTAAGGTCAGTTTGAGAGCAACCTGAGCAAGAGCAAGACCCCGCCTCTCCCCAAAATAGGAAAAATTAGCTGGGCGTGGTGGTGTGCACCTATTATCTCAGCTACTTGGGAGGCTGAGGCAGGAGGATCACTTGAGCCCTGGAGTTTGAGGTTGCAGTGAGCTGCGATGACTCTCTATCCAGAGATGCATTGCACTCTACCCAGGGCAATGCAGCGAGACTCTGTCTCAAGGAAAAAAAAAAAAAAAAGAGTTCAGAAAAGGAAATGCATCTTTAGCACTGAGTATAGTCCTTTGCAGTCAGTAAAGACTCAATTAATATGTACTGTTAAATAAATGGATGAGTCTCACCTATGAAGTGGAGACAAGACTCTATGGATAAGGTTGAATTTGAATAGGCTTTTGAAAGGCACAAAGGATTTGGATATGAAAAATGAATGGGAAGGTCATTTGTAGGGAAAGAGGTATCTTTTCAAGGGGTAGAAGCACAGGGTTATGTTTGATGAACAATGATACAATTAGTTTAGAGTTGTGGGCAATACCAAGGAGCTTCAAATGTCAAGGGAATTTTCCTGGACTAGCTGACTTGAACTCTGGCGTGAGGAATTTGGACTATGCATTACCAACACAAGAGCACCATAGAGGCAATTGGGTAGGTAACGTGATCAAAAGCGTGTTTCAGAACAATGCAACTACTAGCACAAACAGTATGGGTTGGCGTAGGACCATGTGGAGACCAGTTAAAAGGCTGTTGCTACAGTATATTCATTTCCTTTTATTGATTGACCTTAATTAAACTCCTTGAGGAGAGGAGCTCCATCTTTTTCTCTTCAACTCTTAACCAGACTTCCTAGTTTATTCCTGATCTTGGTTAGTGGTAATGAGAATAGAAAGAAAGGGAATTAATTAATTTGTTTACTAAACAACCCATAAGTAGGGGCAACTATATTCCTGGCACTGTATTTAAGAATCATTACAAAGATGATCAACAGGAGTGAAGAATATTGAGGGTGAGGACAAAGGACACTTATGTTCTTGCACATATGGACATCAAATGTGGTATATCTAGTAAAAAGATTGTCATTTACCGTCTCTTTTAATCATTATAAACCTTGGTTTTCCAAACCATCCATCCTGGGGAAACAAATAAGGGTGTAGGCAACAATTTCATTGATAATAAACATAATGCTTGGTTCAGATTCCATGCCCGTCAGGGTCCTGGGACCCAGTGACCCGTCTAGACACAATGTTGTCTTATCTGGTTTGTCCCAAGTAACTTGAAAGTTCTACTTGGCTACATTCGAGTTTTCTTGGTGTTTTATCCCCCGAAGGCCACAGTTTGTTCCTGCTGATTCCATCTCAGAGTTTGCCCACTCTGCGACTCCTCCCACAACTTCCAGTGCGTTCTCTCTCCATCTGGATTATAATGACGTTATTAGACTCTGAAAAAGCTTCACTACATTCTTAAATTTCCTTGTAATTTCTCTGGGCCTTTACAGAAAGGTATTTAAGTGTTGTGGCAAAATCATGCTCCAAAATATCCCTCACCTCAGTAATCAGTCTTTGCCCTAGGTATGTAAATTTTTTTTCTCCTCTAAGTTTTCTACTCTCTCTATGCTACATTTGTTGGCTTCTTGTTTTTTGAAGATTCTTATATTTCATGCAAATTGGATATAATGTGCCAGGTAAATACATAGGTTAGGTCCCCTTTTGGATCCATGCTTAACAAGTTACTTAAATACAACATTCCTAGAGATGGACAGTATTTTTGTTGTTGTTGTTTTTACTTCTGAAGAAAAAAATATAATCATAAATGATTTACCTAACACAACCAAATGACTAAGGTTATAAGCTTGACTACATTACCCTACTACTACCCCCTCCCCAGTAATTCTGAGCACAGTCCCTGGCAACACAGTGTGCTGATAAATGCTCAAGAACTGGCTCTCTGCAAGGGTGGAGAATAGAATTTGTAGCATTTGCCAGTTCCCCTGGTGTAAATTCTTCCAGCAGGGCTAATTTAAAACTACCTATGTGATGTCACTGAACTTGGAACTGTGATGAGGTGTGAGCAACCATCTCTTGCAAGCCTGTATGAGCCAGCTCCAGCACACCTCTGCCTGGCACCTAGTGTGAGCAGTTTAGAATTAATTTTTCTTCCATGAGCCTTTGACATTACAAATAACCACAGTCACAAAGCTGTTTGTTATAGCATATCTGCTTTTGGAAGTCTTGATTTTGATGCTAAAGCTAGTTTTAGGACACACATACACATTGCTAGTGGCTAGTTAAAAGTTGTTAATTTAGGCACAGACAGTAAATCTTTGTCCAGTTTTTCAAAATATCAAGTTAAGACAGTAGCTAGGAGAATATAAGGTTGATTGCCTTTTAGATTCAAGCAGAAGAGGGGGTGGATAGCACTCTCAGGTGGCCACAGGTATGACAGCCTGTAAGACAGCAAACTCTCTAGGAGTTTAGAGGCTCGGGTTCTAGTCTCAATCTTGCCACAAGCTAATTACGAGATCATATCCACTAAAGCCTGCTGGGCGTGAGTTTCTTCATCCGAAAAATAAGAGCGTTGGGCCAGATCGTCTATAAGTTCCCTTACAGCTCTTTCATTCAAATTATACAAAATAATACAGAGGATAATGGGATGAGTTTTAAAATGATAAACAGAAATTATATAAAAATTATAATGATAGTATATACCCTAAAAGGATTGACAGCTGGGTCTTAAACAGGTATTTTTGTACATTCATGTTCATAGCAGCTTTGTTCACAACAGCTGTAAGGCGGAAGCATCCTAAGTGTCCATCAGTGGATGAACAGATAAACAAAATATGGAATATACACATACAATAGAACTGTGGTCCCCAACCCCTGGGCCGGTACCAGTCTGTGGCCGGTTAGGAACCCGGCTGCA
>CM052455.1:5480948-5543830 GCA_028533085.1 Varecia variegata
ATTATTTAGCCTTAAAAAGGAAGGAAATCCTGTCACTTGCTACAACACGGATGAACCTTAAGGATACGCTAAGTGAAACAAGCCAGTCACAAAAGGACAAATAATGCATAATTCCACTTTCAGGAGATGGAGTAGTCAAATTCAGAGAAGGAAAGTAGAGTGGGGGCTGCCCGGGGCTGGGGAGAGGGGGAAAATGTGGAATTATTTAAAGGGTATGAAAAAGTTCTGGAGATCGATTGCACAACAATGTGAATACACTTAACACTGCTGAACTGTACACTTAAAATATTTAAAACGGTAAATTTCATATTCTGTATATTTTGCCACAGTGAAAAATTATAATAACAAAAGAAACATGAGGACATTTTGCAAAAGTTTGTTAGTGTTCTGGGAGCTTTGCCAGATCTGCTTCCCCCAAGAGCCCTCAGTAGGTGCTAGGAGGGTTTCATAACAGAATCATGAATGTAAATTCACATCTTGGGGATTTCCAGAAACTGTTTATATTAGATGACTAAACATGGTATTCTGAATTTGTGAAATTGTAGACATGCTGAGGTTAGGATTAATTAAAATTATAAATATCAATTCCCTCTGATTAGACTACATTAAAAAATGGATGCACAGACAAGCCAAAATAAAAGGTATAAATCCAGTTGCAGATGATGAAGCCAGTGGGCTGCCCACATCTGCTTTGATCTGTCTTTTTCTGAACGTCCAAGTGCAGGCATTTGAAACTGCCCACAGCTCCCCAATTCCCAAGAGCAGCCCAGGCATGTGACTGTGACGGCAGCCTGGCTTCCGGGAGGAGGCGCAGTGGGAGAGGAACGTCTCACCCTCTGCCTTCTTGTGCCTGCGACTGTGTACTCCTGTCCCATTTCATTTCTCTCTCATATGCCAGATAAGAGAGCGTTTCTGTTTTCTTTCCCAGAGGTCTCAACAGTCTCACCAAAACCAGAGGCAGATTTGAGATTAAGACTGGATGTTCTCTAGGTTACATTAATCTATCATTCCGTTCTGACTCAAAGCAACAGTATGACACAGACTCCTAAATTTGTGTAAACTTCAACGTGCTCTGCGGCAGGTACAACAGCTCTGTTCCCTGCAATACTGGGTGGAACCTTTGGACATTAAATGTGTCATATTCATAGAAAAGTTGCAGGGGAAGTTTCTGCTTGGCTCATATCATAATAGAGTCATTTGTTTTGCCCAAACAAGTTGATTTATTTAGGGATTTATTGACTTACCTTGGCTAAACATGTTGATCAAACCTGATCTGAGCCCAGCAGAAATAGGCCATGCAGTTTACCAGTAGTAAAGACAAAAATAAAACTTTTTTGAAGTCAGGTAGCTTGACTAATCACGTAAGGAATTTGTTCTACACTCGTACACACCCTTTATCAGAACTTGTACTTACTCAGACTCTTTTATCAACTTAAAATTAAGAAAAGAATGGCAGATACTTTCTATTACAGACGGCTTAATCTATTTCTTTAAAAAAATCTTATGATAGAGTTAAATATAGGTCTAAATCAAGTCAACATATATTTATCGAGTGCCTACTATGTGCAATCACTATACTTTAAACAGAAGAACAGAAAAGAAAAAAAGGCATCTCCTGAATGGGGCAGGATTGGTGGGGTGTCTGGTGTTTCCATGAAGCCCTATTTTAAAGACCATAAATCCATGTTGCTTTTCTAAGATTGAGTGAAGCCAGATTGAACTTCCAAATGACATTTCAAAGTACCCTTCATCCAAGGAGCTCACAAAGTTTGATAATCAAGTTTATCTTTGAAACTGGAGAAGAGAAAAAAAGTCCTAGAAAATTTCTGTCTCCTGACAAGAAGGGAACCAGTATGGGCTGCTGGCTCCATGTTCCCAAATAGGAGATGAGAGCAAAGCAAGGATGTGAGGACCCAACATAAAAATTGTGAGAAACCCCAGTATAGAGGAAAGGATGCATCATCTTGCGTGAGTGAGGGGGTGGTCAGCGGGGGGCCCAGCCTGGGGAGGAGCATGGTGTGGGGTCAAGGGCAGCCAGACAGAAGGGAAAGGAACAAACCCAGGGACAAGTTTTTAAATGCTAACCTAGCTTCTCTCCCCTACTGCCCTGGGAAGATCATCACGGTGCATGATTTGAAGTCGCTGAGAATAAACATACACAAGGCCTGATCGGTACAAGCAAGAGGAGAGAAAGTATCTATGTACTAGATCCAGGCCCTTGCAGTGCATTGGCTCTTCCATGGCCAGCAGATCTGTTCTGCAGCTGACCAAGTGACTGCATGAACCTTGCTTCCTGCTGCAGTGGAAGAACCCCAAGTTCCCCCATGGGAGCTGTGCCTGAGGGCCATTAACACAGGCACTTAAGCAGAACAAAGACATCAAGCCCAGGATAGGAAAAGACATTTTCTCACAAGGCAGTAAGCCCAAAACAGTCTTCTGAGGGCTCTTTATTTCCCAGTAAGGATATGTTCCAGGCCCAAGGCTCATTCTTATGCAGCTGAGCAGGGACTGAGCTGAGAAACTGCCAGACTGCCTTTCCAATACACACAGAGTATATATGCACACATACAGACAGAGAGAGAGAGAGAGAGAGAGAGACAGATCATGCACAAAAATTGCAAGAGTTAGAAGGAGAAATAGACAAATCCACAATATTAGAAGGAGATGTCTATATACTTTTGTCAGTAACTGATAGAATAAGCGGACAAAAAAAATCAGTAAGAATATAAAAGATGTGAACAACACAGTAAACAAACTTGACCTACTATATATAGAAAATTATACTTAATTATAGAGCATAGATTGTTTTTAAAAAAACACAAGGAACGTTAATATGATCATGTGCTGGGTTAAAATAACAAGTCTTAACAATTTTGAATGGATTAAAATCAGAGTATGTTTTCAGATCACAGTTGTATTAAGCTAGAAATCCAAAACAAAAAGATAAATGAAAAAAATCTTCATATGTTTAGAAATTGACAAATACACTTTTGAATAACCAAGCTAAGAATCCATCTCAAAAAAGGTAAAAAGAAATCAAATCATAAAAAATCAGAAGGAATGAGATAATAAAAGGCAAAAAAAATGACACATAAAACAAACACAAAAAAGAAAATCAAGCTAGAGATTGACTTATAAAATGAATAAATACCTAGAAAGATCAAGAAACAAAAAATAAGAGCCCAACAACTAATATAAAGAATGAAAAGGGGATATAACTAAAGCCCTACAGACTTTAAAAGATAACTATAAGTTATCTTTTAAGAATTTTGTGCTAAAAGTTGGAAATTTGGATCAATGGGAAAATTCCTGTCAAAATACAACAAAAACTGACCCAAGATGAAGTAAAAATATGAATAGTCCTGTAATTATTTTAAAAATCCAATCTATAATTTAACCTTCCCACACACAAACAAACACGCACACAATTTATGGACTAATTATTTTGGTGATAAATTCCACCAACGTTTCAAAAATAAATATTGTCAATTTTACATAAAATTCTTCCAGAGAAATAAAACAGGAAAATAAGAACCACTTCTTGTTTTATGAGGTCAACATTACCTTGATACCAAAACCTGATAAGGACATCAAAAAAAAAGGAAAATTAAGGACATGCTCTCTTGTAAAGACAAATGTAAAAATCAAGACTTGTCATAAATTATGTGTCCATATACTATACTGTTTAAATTACTGTAACTATATATTAAGTCTTGAGTATTTAGTATAGCAAATGTTAAACTTTCACTACAGAAATAAACACAAATTTATTGGGGTTCATTATTCTTTTAGACAAAGCTGTATTTGCTTTGCTATAGTTTTGCTTAGTATTTTTGCAACTATTTCACAAATGGAAATTGAAAATATTTTAAATTGTTAATGGAAATTTGAGTTCTTTCTAATCTTTGGCTACTGCAAGTAATGCCGCTATGAGCATTCTTATATTAGACTCTTGGTGCATGAATATACCAAGAGTGAAATTGCTGGGTCATAAGGTATGCATAGGTTCAATATCGATAGTGCCAAAATGTTTTACAAAGTGCTTGATCCATTAACAACAGAACTTCACTCACAGAGGGCACATGGTCCCAGATGGCCACAGGTAATAACATTTCGCCACTATGAACTATGGGCTGCTACCTTCTCATCTTGGCATGCAATATAGGATTCTTTTGCTTCGTCTTATCCTCATAACTAATACTATGTTCTCTGCAGTTCCCTGCAATCCACTCTGTGGTTATAATTTCTGAATCAGTTAAAGTTACTATGTGGCAAGCAACAGAAACAGACTCTAACGTAAGCAATAAGAAAGAATTTATTTGAGGTTCTGGAGAGCAGCCAGCATCCAAATAAAAGATGAACAATGAGTCCTTGTGGAAAATAGGAACCCGTGCAGTTTCAAGGATTTTATCCTTGGGAAGTCAAGCAAATGACTCAGCTAGAATCACTTTCTTCCCGGGGTGTGTCTGTTTCAAAGTATAATTCTGTGTGAGAAAATAGATTGATTTAGGATTAAATGGTATAGAGAAGAACAAATGCCTAAAGGAAGTAATATTGGGCAGGGCAAAACAGCACATTACACAATTCAATAATACAATAACATGTTATAATAATAAATTACAATATAAGCACACTTTTGGAAACATAAAAAATCCAGAAAATGGGGAGGATGAAAACCTACCATGTCCCATTAACAAAAGATATTCACTGTTTTTTTTTCTAAATAGTATTTTCCTCAGTAGATGAGGAAAGTTACCATAGACAATTTGAAATAATTCAAATGTATACAAAAGATTGAAATTGCCAATAAATATGTAGATATAAACAATCTTTACATTTTGGTGGTATTCATGTTTTCATTAAAGATTTTAAAGTTAAAATTTTTTTCTAATTATAAACATAATACATGCTGGTTACACTGCAGAAATATATTCAGCATAAAGCAAACATTTCCTGTAATTCTGACTCCCAGAGATAATCACTGTTAAAAGCTTGAGATTTTTTTCATCATTTCTTTATATGCATATGTTAATGTTACTATTTTAATGAAAATTGAGTTCTATTTTTCCTATAGCAAATACTGTCTTGCTCTTATGCCACTTAACTCTGTATTTTCAAATTATTTCCATATTAGTACTTATAATTTTAGCCTTATTCTTTTCAACAGCCCTATATTATTCTAATGAATGGATACACTGTAATTTGATGAACAATCCTATTGATGGACAGTTGCTTCAGGTTTTTCACTACTACAAATTTCAGTGAAAAATCCTTGGCCATATATTATGCAGACTTATGTTTTTGAATGAGTCTTTCTTAAAAACTGCATATTTAATAGATTGACATGATAACATATGCAGCCTCATGTCTTGCTTTATTAGTTAGCATATTATAAACTTTTCAAATGTTATCAAAATATTTCTTAGTTAAATGTAATATTTATATAATATTCCATTTCATTCAGGTATCATAATTTAATATGATTCCCACATTTGAGAGTTTTAAGTTGTTCCCAAGTTTGGTTAAATAGAAGTAATCCTGCATTGAACATATCTGTATTTAAAGCTTGATTTGCTTCTCTGAATAATTTTATGGGCGATTCCTGGGAATGAAATGGTTGGCACAAATCCTGTGAACATTTTTTAAAGGCTCCTGACATATATTGACAAAGTATTTTGCAAAACAGTTGTAGAATTTGCATTTGCATCATCAATATGTGTGTGTATCGCTGGACCTTTATCATTAATTTTATGCTAATATCATTTTCTGTGCATAGTTAAAAACATAAGTATGATTATGCTGTATCATTTATTCACTTAGTATAGTAATATAAACAATTTGCTGATGTCTTTCAAACTTTTGGTAAATTTCTTTCTCTACTATACTATATAGGTAGACCATGATTTGGTTCATGCCCTTGTTGTTGGATATTTAGACAATTTCTTAATTTACTAATATAAATGATGGAGTGCTGAACATCTGAAGACCTTTTAAAGTGTCACTTTAAGTTAGAATAATTCTCTCAATGAATGGACCAGAGCAAAGTCTTAGGGGATAGTAAGATGAGCAAGATCTCTGCAGACCGAATTCTTGCACAGAGGTATTGAGTTGACAGAGCCTTGAGATGAGAAAGTGAGTATGTGCCCGTGTCCCTGCGAGGGGAAAGTAAACTACTTCTGGTGCTTTTTCCTTATTTGGGGAAAGAAAAATAAACCAGTCAGATCAATGGCTACAATTTCAGATGCTGGGAGCTGTGCTGATTTACTTGAGAAACGAGACTATATCTGGAACACCACCTGCGACTGGAATCACCGTCTAATTAACAGTCTCACTGTCCAAGACTCATTTTGCACCGGCTAAAGAAGGAAGTTAAACAGGGATGTGCTAAGAATAGTCATTCCTGTTTCTTGCAAGTCTTTGATGGTGGTACTGGTCTCAGATTTCTCTAGGAATGTAGTATTGCTTTGGCTTTGGCTTCTGGTAGGAAGAGCTTCAAAGACTTCCACTTGGCCCTTCCTACAATTATAGTATATATTTCACAGATCAGAAGGTCAATGTGAAAATTCTGCTAGTTGTTGAGTACTAGTATTTTAACTATACATTTATTTATTCGGGAAACAACTATGGAATAGGTTAATGGTCCCATCAAGTGCACCATGAGGCATACTCAGATAAAAACTCTGTCTCGATAAACTCCCATACTTACCAGTTGATCACAGTAGCTTCTGGATCCCAGCTACTCTCTGCCATAATTACTCTGGTTTATGAACCCAAGTCCCTAAGGGGAAGCCTAGGAGGGTAATTTAAAGGAAGTACTAGTCATGTTAGTGCTAGTGTCTTCCTCAAGTCTATCTTACCTCTCCTTTTCTTCAAGGAGCTCTAAGTCCATAAATTTACCCAGGATGGGAATTAGGTTAGGGGCAGAGACATTCAACCATGGAGGGTTAAGTGAAGCCTCTATTTGCTAGGAACTTAGTACACGGTTTGGTCCTAGAGTCTATGTAATCTAGAACCATTCTGATTACTACTCCTATCCTGTTGTTTATTATAGTAACTCTGTCTACCTTGTTTTTTGAGTGCTCATCCCATAAACCCCATTGAAATTAAGGAGCCCATTTTAATGGCAGAATCACCTACCTGCACCCTCAGACTACTGAAAACAGTCACTATAGCACTTTGCACATCCCTCATCCTTGTACTTCTCAATGTTGTAATGAAGGGAATGTATTCAGAGTCCTCTTATTGAACATAAAGGATGACCGAGTAGATGGATTTGATAAATCCATTTTAACATTCCTATATTCCTTGTTGTACTTAATACAAAAAAATTTCTTGCTACTTCATTCCATTTAGTGTAGGCCACCAGAGTCCAGTTTTCAGAGAACTAAGTACACAAACTTAGAATCACTCCCATCTATTTGAGCACCTATCAGTAAGTTGGGATCTATCTTAAATTAGTCCACTTTTCCTCGTCTAACACTCTCAGAATGCTTTATCACTGACATTCTTCAGATTCTTGCCATATAAATAAACAAAATTCTTTTGTTGTATGAACCTTCTTCTTTAGAGCTTGACTTGGCAATTGACCTTCAGGTCCCTTCTGGGATGTGACCCTTATTGTAGACACAGAGGCAGGTGAACAGTGATAGAAATAGGGCATAAGGCAATCTGGCCACCTCCGACAAAGTTCACTGTCTAAGGCAAGGTGTAAGATCTTTAAGCAAAGCAAGGACAGCCTTGTCAGATATGTGGGTTGGGGGATTCTACTTTTGCTTGTAAGGAATCTGGAGTAGTCTAAGTCATGCAAATTTTTCTCTATTTCCCCACTTCAATTCTTGGGGTCTTCGTTTCCATTCCAATCAGTGTAGTAATTCTGCATGAGACCTGGTAACTTACTTTGCAATTTTATAATCCACAGGTTTGAATTTTGAGCTTGATGCTATGCTACTTTAGTTCTGAGGCTAAAAACCTAAAAGTTCTCTTAGCACAGTAAAAGATACAGCTCTTGGTTTTCGACACTGAGCCAAGAATATCTTAAGCCTGTGATTATCTTTCTTTAAAGTTCTTTGGCACTTCAAGAAGGAACCATGCCACTTGTTCCCCAAAGCCTTGCTTCAACAGGTATTTTATTACAGTTGGCACAGGTAATAATTTAGGTAACTCTTTCGCCACTGCAAGGTATAATTTTACCTGAGAAACACTCCCATTGAGTCCTCAGTGCCTTCAGATCCAACTAAGCCCAATAACCCTTCTTTGAGGATTAGTGGCCTGCAACTACTCTTCATCACAATTTCTGTATCAATTAGAGTTTTTCATCGCAATTATTCAATCTACTCTAACTAGTTGATCAGAATAGGAATTTATTAAGGGATTTTAGACTGATCTAAATCAAAAGAGGCTTGTTTGTTTTTAGAGACAAGGTCGCCCTTTGTCACTCAGGCTGGAGTACAGTGGCATGGTCATAGCTCACTGCAGCCTCAAACTCCTGGGCTCAAGTGATTCTCCTGCCTCAGCCTCCCAAGAAGCTGGGGCTACGGGTATGTGCCACCACACCCAGCTAATTTTTAAATTTTTTGTAGAGATGGGGTCTTGCTATGTTGTCCAAACTGGAAAGAATAGTTTTGATAAGAGGAACATGCTGTTTACCCAAGCACAACCCTTGAAATCTATTCATGTGATTTTATCCTTTGATATTATCCTGAAAATGCAGCAGTTAGCTCTCCCTCTCCCCCAAACACGACAAAACAAATGTATGAAGTCTTTTCTTCATTGCTAATTTTTCCTTAAAGCCTAATATGCCTGACTCTGGTTTCATTAAAATTAAAAACAGTTCTATGAAAGCTATCAGTGAGTTCCTTAATTCTCTGTGCCTATCAGTTATCTATATGCAGATACTTTTTTTTTCTTTTGTTCTATCCAAAGTTTATGATTTCTATTCTTAGGCACCTAGAGAGATTCAATTTCTCAGAAAATAGAGAATACTGTTGAAGAGGTAGGTTTTGGGGAACAGTTATGTTCAGCTTTGGACATGTTAATTTTGAGATACACATTAAACACTTAAGAGAAGATACTGAATAGGTAATTTGACATAAGTTTGGACTGGATATATGAATTTTCTGAACTGGATATAGAAAGTGGAGAACTGTTAGATTACAAACATTTTAAACCACAGGAGTGGGATCAACGAGAAAGTATAATAAAGAAGAGTGGAGGTCTTCTGGAGCAATTCAAAGTCAAGAGTTTGGGGAGATAAGAAGGAACCAAAAAGGACTGAGGAGAACTGGCTGGTGAGGTAGAAGGAAAGCCAGGAGAATGTGGTGGCTATAGTGACACGGGGAATGATGCTTCAAGGTCAAGTGAGGGAAGTGCTGAAACAGGTAACCCCTTGAGGGCCTATATTTCTTCTCTTAACTTGATTATATAATTTCCTTTCAATGTATAAAACCAATCTTGATATGTGATTATTCTCCTATAATGGTTACCAATGTGAGGATTTATGAACTGAATAACAACGGTGCAACTGAAAAGCTCAGTGTTTTATTGAGTAAAACATGGGCAATAAGAATTCCATAGAAGTGGTTAAGAACATCCAGAGGTTAGGTCTTACTGAAAATCTTTACCTTCCCTGCCCTGACTTGGCGTGGTAGTCTTCCTTTAAAAACAAACAAAAAACTGTTTTGCCAAGTACCAAAACTATGTGTTTGCATCTGAAGCAATAAAACAAAAAGACAGGGTAGGGATACAGGTTGCCAGAGAGGTTGAAAGCTATTTCCTGACAAAGGAGTAGCTACAAGTTGGGACACCTGGGGAAGCCTGGGGTAAATGCATATGCAAATAAGTGCTGGGAAAATGCTCCTGGGATTCACCTCCATTAATTAAGTGCTTTGAGAATTCATTACAGGTTATGAAACTCAGTGTTCTAATCATTACATTTACAGGGAGTAGTGAAAAGCATAACAGGAAACACAGCTGCAGTTGAACAGGCTAGGGGAGTGGTGGCTGGAGAAAGAAAAGACATTCAGGTTTGGGAAAGTTGGGATCTTGGAGCTGCTATTCCAGGAGAGTTAGGAAAAAACCCTTTCCCCACACTATGGTACAGTAAAATAAGTACTGACTCTAAAAATGTTCAGAACTACTGGCTTCCTTGGATCTAGAAGGAGCCTTATCAAATAACGATTAGATTTGAATCAGAATTACCTTTTTCTTTGGCATTGTCAAGTTCTCTCTAATCAAAGAGTAAGGGCATCGGGTTCAGACATCACACAAACTCAGGAGAATTATTTGCCAACATCCACAAAGCAATTAGCCCATCAAGCAAGGTCCCTAGGAGCCTACTTTATCCTCACGGAATTTGGCTAATCAATTCATCTATTCACAGGGCTGCAAAGGTAGGATGGGTGGTACTTACTGTCTTACTTGAAGACACTTTAGAGATCATCCAGAGCAGAAAACCTCTATATGTCACTCCTGTGCCTTGAAGTTACTACCATATTCTAGCCAAGTTATTTCATTCACTGTTCCTTTGTTCCTAAATTAACGAGGAAAGACTGTGTGTAAGATACATGCCTACAACATGGAGATTATTTAGAGACAGCTTAATAAAATGTACTTTTGTTTTCTCTACTAGGCTTAGGGCACCTAACTTACCAAGCCTTGGCCTGAGTTTATCTCTAGAGGGTGCTGAATTGCCACCTACTTACCTATCTTGATGATAGGAATGTCATTCTTCAAACACTGAAGGAGGCTTACAAGGGGTAGGGGCTCAGCGCTAAGAAGTATTGGGGGGTAGGATGGGCACAAAGTCTAGTAAGATATGGCGGTGCCTGCCCGTAATAAAAGACTCACAATTTAATGGTGCACACCTGTTACTAAAACTTTTTCTCTCTCTTTTTGGAGAGCCATGGTGGGGGAATCTAATATTATTTAATCGAGCATTTACTATGTGAAAGACAGTCTTCATCAGTCTTAGTAGTAAATCCTTTAATACTCAAATAATCCCAGGAGGTGGGTACCATTCTATTCCTACAGATAAAGAAACTGAGGCACAGAGATTAATTACTTCCTCTAAGTCGCACAACCACTCGGTGGGGGAGGCAAATTTGAATGCAGGCAGTCTGGCTTCCGAGAGCCAGTAAAAAAGGAGTGAAGCGAGAGAGGGTAGTGCAGGAGGGACAAGGGGGGACGCGGGCAGGGGGACAGGTGGAGGAGAACCGAAGGGCAAGCTTTACCTTCCTCAGAGAAAACAGTAGCAACACCATTCACACTGATTGACTCGCATACTTCCATCCCGTAAAGCTCCTGGCATCACTGCCAGTAATGGGAAGTTTAAAAACGCCTATCTGTAGGGTTGCGCCTGGATCCCGAAAAGACTCTCCCACATTCTCACAGAGTTCCGGGGCTCACTCGCTCCTCACTCGCCCGCGGGTGGACCGCAGAACCCGCTCCCGGGCGGACTACAACTCCCAGCGTGCACCGCGCGCGACGCTGGGGCCGGGCTGCGGGCGGGCGGGGGTGTTCCAAAGGTGCCTTGAAAAAAAAGTCACGTACATTTTTTTTTTCTTTTTTTGCCGCTTTCCTTTACTTTCACACATAGCTCAGCTCCTGGAGGATGCACTTTATTTTTATTAACAGAGCTTGCTGTGAGGCATGTAGAGGCGCTTCTGTCTTCAGGCACAGCAGAGGGCAGTCGCGACGGCGCGCAGGCGCGAGGTCCCCGGAACACGCTGGGCGCGAATCTAGCGTCGCGGGGCCTGGGTCGCAGGCCGGAAGTACGCGAGGGGGGCAGGGAGCGGCGCTGGAGGCTGTGGGCGCGCGCTTCCGGCCAGTGCGTCGACGTCAGCCAGGCCGCGAAGACCACCTCCGCAGTCGGCCCGCACTCGGCGCGCTCCGCTCGGCTCAGGGCAGCCAGGCTCCGCTCCTCTTCCCGCAGGCCTTGACGACATGAGCAGCAAAGAAGGTGGCGTCCTCCATTGCACAGGACGTTATTTATTCAGAGGGGGAGGTTCTCCTGCCTATTTACGTGGTTTTCCCCTTTTCACCCTTGAAGGGTGCCGTCTTTCCTTGCAGGCTCGGGGGGCGGCGGCTCTGGTTCTTTCCCCGGCCAGGTTGGCCATGTTGACGCGTCTCATTTTCTGAAATCTTCGAGCTGTAATTTTATTCTAGTTCGGTCATTGCTCCCCTTGTGCCAGATCAAGGAACCAGTTGGTGGGAGCCTGGATGATTTGGGGGAAAAGGCAGGGCTGCTTTTTTGTCAGTCTGCGGAGAAAGCCGCTCAGGCAAGGGCCCTGTGGGTATTTAGTTTTGAAGGAAGGAAGGGAAGGGGTTTGCCTGTGTTCTCTTTTGGAAACTCTTGGTGATGGAAGGTCCCCGTCCAACTTTTTTTCTTTACATAAGGATCAGGAGGGTTCAGGAAAAGGAAGCATGACAATTTTCCACATAACCAAAGAAGAGAAGGGAAGGATGTTAATTCATCTTCACCCGTGATGCTGGCTTTCAAATGTAAGTTCTCTATAACGTAAGTGGTGAAGGGGAGAGAATTAAAAGATGTAACAAAAATTAACTAGCCATGTTGTGCACAAGAAAACAGCCCCTAAGACTTTAGGATGTGCAGATGTGAAACTTAATTTTCCTGGAGGTTTTATGATGGTGCTAGATCTGCACTGAAAGTCTGTAATTCCAAAGGCTTTGACTTTTATGTCCCATTAAGGTAAACATTAACGTTAGCAAACAAGTAAACATTACTTAAACACAGGTAACATTAGTTCATTAAACATTAGTTGATTAATATTGGACATGCCACATACTTAAACATTGTGTACCTGATAGTTTTTCATCTGTTATGTACTAGCATATATTTAGTGTGTATGTGTATTAATTTTGTTTCCTCAACTAAACTTTTGAGGACAGGGACTGTTTCTTTTTGACTGTAGTACTTTGCACAGAATGGAAACTCACATGCATTAGTAAATCTTACACACGCACATGTATATTCACAGTCCCCCTTTTCTCAGCATGTTGACTTGGTCAAGTTGTTCTTCATTTCAAAACAAAACATCAAACAAAATCCTCCTTTCTGTGTCCCCTTCTGTCCACTATCCTGTACTTTCCGAATCTGTGGTTCAGGAATCTGGGAGAGGCTCAGCTGGTTGGTTCTGACTTGGAATCATCTGGAGGCTTGGTTGGGACTGGGGGATCCACAGCTATTGACAATTTAGTCCTCTGCCTGCAACCAGTTCTCTGATCCTCTCCACATGGACTTCTCCAGGTGCTGCTTGAGCGTCTTACAGAGAGAGAGAGAGCAAGGAGGAAACCACAGTCTCCTTGTGTCCCAATCTCAGACGTCACAAACTTTCACTTTAGTCACATTGTATTTGTTAGAAGCGAGGCAGTTTAAAAACTCTGCCTCATATTTACGGGAAAGGAAATTAGGTTCTACCTTACGAGGGGAGGAGTCTCAAGTAATTTGTGGACATATTTTGAAACCACTGCAGTGCCTACAGTGATCTTCAGAGATGTAAGACAACTAGCTGTGGTTGAGTAGAAAGCATATTGACCCAGAAGTTAGAATTGTTCCTAACTTGGTGCCCCCGTTACCCATCTGGTGAACTATGGTTTTCTTCAAGACGTAGCTCAAGTAGCTTCCTCCCTTCGAGGCCTTTCTGATTTTTCTCTCTAGCAGACTGTGTCACACATTACATTCATTCATTATTCATCTGTCTGGTCACTAAATAGTTACTGGGCATCTGCTATGTTCCAGCATGCGTTAGTAGTGAACAAGAAAAATGTGGTTCTTTTCTAAACCTTTTGCGTATATATTTTTGCATAATCCCATGATTATGTTTTATTTGTTTATATCTCTGTCCCTCATATTGGACTGAGCACCTTGAGGATAGGAACTGTATTTTATCTAACTTTGTGTTCATAGTATCCAACTCACAGTGGTCATTAATGTATTCATAAAAATAATACATATTATCTTAAAATATTAGGCAAAATCCTGGCTAATTATTATCTCAGTGATAAAAGACCAGATATATTATGATCCTTGTCAGCTACTAAATTAGTTAATAGTTTATTTAAGTTCTTGTTTTTTTTAATTTATGCATAATACATATATTGGGTGCTCCCTACAGGCCAGGCAACTTGCTGGGCCTGTGGAGTGAAAGTCTTCTGAAATAAAGTAGTTATTTGGAGATTAAGTGGTTTAAGGGTATTCCAATGGCTAGGACTTGCAAAACTTGGAAAGTTTGTACTTAAAATTTGCTGAGTACATCTTAAATGTTCTTACCACCCACCAAAAATGGTAACTATGTGAGTTGATAGATATGTTAATTAGCTTGATTGTCATAAGCATTTCACAATGTATCTGTATATCAAAACGTCACTTTGTATATTTTTTGTCACTTTGTGTATTTTTTGTTTTGTTTTTTGAGATGGTTTTGCTTTGTCTCCAGACAAAGCAGTGCAGTGGGATCATCATAGCTCACTGCAGCCTCAGCTCCCGGGCTCAAGCGATCGTCCTGCCTCAGCCTCCTGCTCAGCTGGGACTATAGGCACGCGCCACTACGCCTGGCTAACTTTTCTATTTTTTGTAGAGACAGTGTCTCACTCTTGCTCAGGCTGGTCTTGAACTCTGATCTCAGTCGATCCTCCCACCTTGGCCTCCCAGAGTGTATCTTATATCTGTAAAGCTGGGGGAGGGAGAAAATGACAGGAATACAAACATAAAGGATGGGGGGGGGATGTTATAAATTTAAAAAGAAGTTAAAGTGTCTTTTTTGGATATATTTGTATTGTGTATGGTAAGATAATTTTAAAATCTTTATGTAATGTAGGAAGGTAATTAAAAGTAGTTTTTATAAGTAGTTATGTGTCATCATTTTGTGATAATCTCCTGTTTACTAAGATGATTTTTACAATATGCCCATTGTCAGGCTCTGAGTGGTAAAACGCAATTAAGGCATACCTGTATTTAAAGAAAGATATTTTGGTTATTAGCAGAGCTTTTGATTTCTAAATACTTTGAGATGATTTTTGGCCTCTTCGTAGTGTAAATAATAGGTGCTTTATGGTACATAATGACAGTATTTTTAGTTGCTGACTGTTTTTGCCTTCTAGCCAGTTGTATTCTAAGAAAATTATTAATAACATCATTTCTTCTCATTTTTCTCTTGTAAGATTTTCCAATGTCTTTGTAAAAGTTTAACATAAATAAAAGCTTACTGGTCTGTCAGAGGAGATTTTAGAAAGGAGAAAAGGATTAATGGGGGAGGTCTTTAATGAGAAATACTATCTTCTAGAGAAAATTTGATGAAGATGATATAGTTTGTTGAACTTAAACCCAGTATCTTTAATGCCCTAGTAACTACTCTGTTATCAAAGGTACAGAGTTAATTTCATTAAAAAGAGTCAGCATATGAATATTATTCTTGATTCGTCTGAGTAAAGAAATACTTTATCTTTTTTAGCTTTATTTTGAAATAAACTTATAAAAATGATTGGAAGAATAGTACATTTGGAAAAATAATACAGAGAACTTCTGTGTAGCCTTGACCAATTTTTTACATTCTGCCACTTTTGCTTTATCATTCTGTTTATATATGTAAATTTACATATTTACACATTTTTTTCTGAACCATTTGAGAATTAAGTTGCATTCATCATGCCTCTTTACCCCTTAATACTTCAGAATATATTTCCTAAGAGTAAGAGTAATATTTTTTTTTTTTTCCTATTGCCCTGCTCAGAGTAAGAATTTAATAAAATTTTTTGTAGAAATGGGGTCCAGGGTCTTGCTATGTTGCTCGGGGCTGGTTTCAAATTCCTGGCCTCAAGAGATCCTCTGGCTTGGGCTTCCAAAATGCTGAGATTACAGTTGAGAGCCACCACACCCCACCTATTGTCTTGTATAACTATAGTGCTGTTACTAACTCGAGGAAATTTAACATTGATAACAATACTTTAATCTACAGTGCATATTTTAAAAGTTGTCCCCAAAATGTCTTTCTAGTATTTTTTTCCTCTTTAGTAATCTAGTACAGGATCACATATCACATTTAGTTGTCATGTCTCTTTAGTTTTCTGTAATCCAGAAGAGTTTCTCAGCCTTTCTTTGTCCTTCATGACAATGATATTGTTGAAGAATATGAGTCTTATTTTATAGAATGTTCCTCAACTGTTTTTGATGAATATTTCCTTATGATTAGATTCAGATTATACATCCATGGCTGGATTACTATGTAAGTGATGATGTGTTCTCCATGGGAGTATTTCAAGGGACCAAATTATGTAAGGTCTTGTAAGGAGTTTGGAGTTTGTTAAATGTAATGCAGTGTCATTAGAGAGTCTTAAAAAACTAAAATATGTTTTTTTTTTTAAATATCACTCTGCAGCTATAGAAAGGCAAGAGTGGATGGAAACAGACCAGGCTTTTCTGTAGTACAGATACATTGAAGCATCTGTAAGATAACTTAGATTAGGATGACAGTATGAAACTGTTACGACAGATTCAACAGTGCTTTAAAATTAATTTATATTACTAACTTTTATGAATAATTTATATTTTAATAATTCTAACAGCATTAGTACACATTTGAAAAATTAATAGCTGAGCTGCTCATCAGTAAGATGCATTATTCGTTCCATGTTAGAGGCAATGCTTATTGGGCACATTGATTTGTAGTTCCTTGTCAAAACCTTCTTAGTTTCCCAAGGAATTGCACACTGCTGGTTGGAAATCAGGTTTATCTCAAACTACAGCAAATGCTGTCATGCAGTGTGTTGTACTGCCTGTGATTTCAGCAAGCAGTTCATTTAAGAAATGTTTTCTGAACATCTACTTCCAGGCACTGTTCTGTGCTGTGATACAGTGGTGAAGACAAAGCCCCTGCCTTCATGAAGTCTACGTTCTATTGGGGAATGTGGTTAATAAACAAGTAAATTTACAAAGAAACAATGTAATTTTAGCTAGTGAGGGATAAATGCTGGGAAAGAATGAATCAGTGACGCATGGTAAAGGATTCAGGAATTTATGTGTTTCAGTGCATAGTTGGCATTTACAGAAAATATTAATATACACTTAGTTTTAAAGATTTAGACATCTGAGAACATAATAAAACAAATTCGAACAATATTGTTCAGTGGACCTCTCTAAGTACTTCAAGAATTTTAGTGATGTAAACCCAGGATGTTTGACAATTAAGAACACTGTAGACAGTAAATGATAGAGATTATTTATAGTGTTCAGCTTTTTGTGTTTTCAGAATTAATGTCATTACCACCACCCTGTTCTACTGTGTTATTCCGTAAATGAACGCAGGTGACTATAGCCGTTGGCTGCATTCATACTGTGACACACATTCTTTGTATTGTTCGGTAGGCTTTGAGTGTAAAATAAATATGCTTATAGTAAAAAAAAAAATGTGTTCTTAGCATTTCAGCAGGAACTTGATGCAAGGCATGACAAATATGAGAGACTTGTGAAACTGAGTCGGGATATAACTGTTGAAAGTAAAAGGACAATTTTTCTACTCCATAGGATTACGAGGTGAGTAAACATCTTTCAAATTTGTTAGTTTATATATTTTTTTATGCTTTATACTTCTATGGATAGTAACTAACTATTAGAATATTCTATGGTTTTGTGAAAATTAGAATTAGAGGACGTTAGCAGGTACAATTTAGGAATAAATATTTTAATAAAAATAGAAGGGGAAAATTCTTACTTTCACAGCAGCTAGGGATTTTGTGTTCTGTTCAGAGCGTTCATTAAGATATAGCTATTTGTGAAAATGTATTAAATTTTTGATTATTAGAATCTATTACAGTAAAGGTTTACTTGGATGGTAAGTGTGAAAATTTTAATAAGTCGATAAATGTTAAAATCTGCTTATTTTCTCATTCGTTTTTCATTGCAATCTGGCTTTCTGCCTCATGATTATTGAAGTTGCCCTTGTTACCTTCATGTTGTTAAATCTAGTGCACACTGGCTTGTTTTCTTATTTTACATTTCTGCAGCATATGATACTCTTTTTTTTTTTTTTTTTAAGACTAGTCAAGTGCAGTGCGTATGATACTCTTGACTGTTTAATTCTTCCTTCTTTCAGCTCTGTGACATTATTCTTTCAGTTCCTCTTCTTTCAGCTTTGTGACATTATTTTCTTTGAATTTTCTTTCTCTAGGACTTTACTATTTTATTTTTCTAGGCAGGCTGCGTATATTTGATAGATTTCTTGCTTGCAAGTAAAAGAAACTAGCTGAAACTAGTCTAAGTAGAGCAAGGAAGTGAATTATAAAGATCACAGCTGGGTATCTCCATCTTTCATTTTTGTTTCTTTGTTTGCTTCATATTTCATTTGGCCAGCTTCCTTTGCTTCTCTGTTCCATGTAAAGGTAGAAAGTGTCTATCCTACAACTCCCTAGCTTATGTGCTTCAGGTCCAAGCTCCCAAAGGGAGATTCTTACTGAAGATTACAAATGCCTCTAGAAGGATAGCTATGATTGACTTTACACTATATAGCTTATATTTAGGGGAAGGCCAGGTGTGATGGCTCATGCAAAGTGATAGGTCTGTAATCCTAGTATTTTGGGAGATTGAGGTGGGAAGATTGCTTGAGCCCAGGAGTTTGAGACCAGCCTGGGCAACACAGCCAGACCCCATCCCTCAAAAAAAAAAAAAAAAAAACGAAACAAAACCAAAAAACAGTATTTAGGGAAGACCAAATATAATTTATCAGCTTTTTTATTAAAAATATTATGGAAGTATTCATTCACTAACTTAAAACTTTTAAGATAATTCTCTAATGCTTTAATTTTTATTCCATTAAGTAGAAGCAAATTTGTCATACACAGATTTATTGAAATGTGGCACTGTTAAACTTTTTTTTCTTACATGACTCCGTAAAATTAGTTTTTGCTTATTTTCTTTACTTAGGTAGCTTATACACAGCCAAACTTGTATTATGGAAATAAGCAGAACTGTTGTGATTAATTATGGACTTTTTTTCAGTACCAATTGCAATTCTAAAACAATTGTATCAATATTCAGCTTAAATAAATAAAAATATAAAAGTTGACTATCCCTTATCTAAAATGCTTGTGACCAGAAGTGTGTTAGATTTCAGATTTTGGAATATTTGCAGATAACATACTAGTTGAAGATCCCTAATCTGGAAATCTGAGATCTGAAATGCTCCAATGAGCATTTCCTTTCAGTGTCACGTTGGTGCTGAAAACCGTTGGACTTTGGATTTTCAGATTAGGGGTGCTAACCTGTAGTAGGAATGTGACGGGAGAAAATCTACATCATTGGGTAAAGTCATCTTGTAAGGATTTTCCACTAAAAAATAATAAATGCTCATTATAGATATCTTTAGAAAAATAATAAATGACAGAAAAGTAGAGCTACTTAATGAGAGAAGTCAGTCATAATACCCAAATATAGCTACTATCAATAGCAGATGTCATATATCATGCACTAATTTTTATCATAGTTGTGACCATATTGTACATACAATTTTGGTTAGTAAACTGAGAATATAGTAAAGGTAAGAAAAATTAGAAACTTCAGGAAAGTAAAAGTACTTTATGAAAGAAATCAGCCAGTCACAGTACACAAAGATAATGACTGTTAATTAGAAGATTTTATACTTTAACTGCAAATTAATTTTCTTTAGTAGACATAGACTTTCTTCTTCAATGAGCTTTGGTAGTTTGTGTCTTTCAAGGAATTTATCCATTTTTTCCTAAGTTGTGAAATTGATTGGAATAAAGTTCATAAAATTTATTATCCTTTTGATGCCTGTAGGATCTGTAGTGATGTCTCCTGTCTCATTGCTGATGTTGGTAATTTTTGTCTTCTCTTTCCTGATATGTCTAGTTAGAGGTTTATCAGTTTTATTATCTCAAAGAACCAACTTTTGGTTTCGTTGATGTTCTTTTTTTTTGGTTTTCTGTTGCATTTATCTGTGTTCTTAATGTTGTTTCATTTTTTCTGTTTACCTTGTGTTAATTTACTCCTCTCTTTCTAGTTTTCTAAGGCAGAAGCTGAGATCAAAGAAGCAGCTGAGTTATTTTTCTCTTTCTAATTTTCATTTTGATTTAATCTTTGACCCATTGGTTATTTAGAAGTATATTATCTTGTTTCCAAATATATTGGGAGTTTTCCAGATACCTTTCTGATATTGATTTCTAATTTAATTTCATTGTGGTCAGAGAACATACTGAATATTATTTTTAAAATATAGTGTTTAAAAGAGAGTTGTATTGAAAAAATATTAGACAAATACCCCAGTGGAACAGAATAAAAAGCAGATACAGATCCATATATGTGAATACATGATTTATGGCAGAAGTGACATTGTAGCTGGGCACGGTGGCTCATGCCTGTAATCCTAGCACTCTGGGAGGCCGAGGCGGGTAGATCGCTTGAGGTCAGGCGTTCGAGACCAGCCTGAGCAAGAGCGAGACCCCATCTCTACTAAAACATAGAAAGAAATTATCTGGCCAACTAAAAATACATATAGAAAAAATTAGGCGGACATGGTGGCACATCCCTGTAGTCCCAGCTACTCGGGAGACTGAGGCGGGAGGATCACTTAAGCCCAGGAGTTTGAGGTTGCTGTGAGGGAGGCTGACGCTACGGCACTCACTCTAGCCCGGGCAACAGAGCGAGACTCTGTCTCAAAAAAAAAAAAAAAAGTGACATTATAGTAGTGTGTATGAAAACTTCAAGAAAATGAATTTCAGCACTAAATGTAAATGGAAAGGCAAGAAATCTCAGCAATAATGTAAGAGAACATCATAATCTTGGGGAGGGAAATAGCTCTTAAAATATATGAAAAATACTATTTATGTCTATATTTAAAGTGGATTTCTTGTCTGTCTTGCTGTTTTTGTCCATTCTAACAGTCTCTGTTAGTAGGGAGATGTTTAGACCATTTACATTTAGTGTGATTATTGATATGGTTGTATTTGAATCTACCATCCATTTTCATCTCTTTTTTCTGCCTTATTTTGGATTATTTTTTGATCCCACTTTTATCTTATTTGTTGGCTTATTAGCTATACCTTTTGTTTTGTTACTGTAGTGATTGTTTTATGGTTTATAGTATATATTTTTACTTCTCACTGTTGACCATTCTCGCTTTACACAATACTGTGTTAACTGAAACTTGTGCATATAAGAACCATCTCTTTCCTTTGCATGGTTCTTTGTTAACAGTTAGTTTGCAAGTTGAGTGTTGATATTGATAGGTTTCATTTAACACAGTACCATGTAAAGTAAAGACTACTTGCATATCACTTCACATATATTATGAGAACTTTATAATGGTATACTTCCTTTTCCATTTCCCTTTTGCTGGCCTGGCCTTTTTTGCTACTGTTATAATTCATGTTACTTCTATATTTGTTATAATCCCCACAATGCATTATTATTTTTATTTTAAATAGTATGACAAAAATGATAAAAAAATTGTTTGTCCACATTTACCATTTCTGATGTTCATTCCTTTATATATAGATTCAGATTGCCATCTGATGTTATTTTCCTTTTGCGTAAAGAACTTCCTTTAATACCTTTTGTAGTGTCAGTCTGCTGGTGATAACTTTCTGGCTCTGTAAGCTACAGGGTTGTTCTGCTTGCTCACTTTGGGTGGTTTTTTTCCAAGCCTTGGGTAGTTTCCTCGCATGCCTGCACCAATGAGTACTCAGCTGGACTTAATTAAGGAGGTCCTTTCTATAGATCTCTGAAGCTCTTTCTTTGTGCAGCTTTCTCCTCACTCTGTCCTGCGAATTTTAACTGTCTTGACTCCTGTAAATTCCAAACTCCTTCTTTTCCATTCAGGCTGATTTCCTGCATTCCACCCAGGTTTCTTGTCCTTGCCCGGTCACTTGGAAACTTCCCAGGCAATAAGATGGGACAGTCATAAGGTGTATGTCAGGGGTGGGGAACCTTTTCATGTTGGAAGTCCCCATTAATTTAGCTGTAATCAAATAAGGCTGCATTCAAGAAATTTCAATTAGATATGTACATTATTTTGTAAAAATGTAACTACTGTGTATTGTTTCAAAAAATGAAAACTGTTCATTTTAAAGTTAATGAACCTTTTAATGACTTTGTTGTATCTGCTTTTTGCTGGAAAGCATTTGAATATTTGGTTGCAGCATGGAGGTCTGCGGTTTCAGTTGATCCTCTAGATGGGTATCAGTCATTTGTAACCTTAAGGGTGTCTTGAGAATGAATGAGAATTCAACCACAGCAATAAGTGGTTGAAAGCAAGACAGCATTTTTCGAGCATGTTGCCAAAGGCATGGGTATTCTGCATTTTTCCATATTTCAGTTGGATCTTTCTTAGCATCAAACAGTGACTTTAAAATGTCCTCTACTGAGAGCTCAATCATTTCCTTCTGTAGTTCTTTAGGTGCCTTGGTGATAGCAACTAGGTGAGGCTGAAATGCTAATTTGAGTGTGATGTCATGATTCTTAAAGTCAGTGAACTTTTCATTGTATTCTCCAATTAATAGCTACATATTCTTCACATGATTTGCATATATTATCCTGCTCATCAGTGACCTTTGCTAGCTGGGGAAAATGTTCATCCAAAATTTCCTTCTGAAGAAGTATTTTGAAAAAAAGACAGCTTTTTTCATAATGCTTGGATTTTTTTTGCCACATATCATATCAACTTAGTTTTACCTTGCAAAGAAATATTCAAGTTGTCTTGATTTGACGTGTCACACAGAATGCTGCATTCCTATAGAAATCTTCTTTTTTTAATTTTTTTATTCCTTTTATTATCATTCCCAAGAAATCATCTTTCAATAATTCACATTGGTGATTCTGTTCTTCATAAAATTTAACTATCTGTTCTCGCAGAGATAAAATTCTGACTAACACCTGTCCCTGGGATAGCCATGCACTTTAGAATGATAAGGCAAATCCACACTGAATACCTCATCATTCAACTTTAGCATGTTATGAAACTGACAATGCTGTGGTTGGATTTGCACAAATACAGTTAATAAAACTCAATAATACTTACAGCTTGTTGCAAAATGTCACTTAAAATAGTAGCTTAGCACAGAGATTTTGCTGATGCAAGATACAGTGAAAAGAAATGAGAGCATCTGGATCTGTTAATACATTTTTTTTAATCTGTGCAATAAGCCCTTCATGTTTTCCTGTTGTGGAAGGTGCACCATCTGTATATACACTCACTAAATTTCCCAAATTCATTCCAGCTTCATGACATTTATCTTGAAAGTTGTGGAAGATATCTATTCCCCCTGTTCTGTTTGCAAGAGTGCCCAAAGTGAGTAACTCTTTGTAGCAAAGGAAATCTTCTTTTATGACCCGAATGAGGTATAACACGTGCACCGAGTCAGTAGTATCAATTGATTCATCCAAAGCGATTGAATAATATATATTTTCCTTTTGAAGTATTGCATGAAGTTGTTCTGTTACGTTGAAGGCTAATCCATGCTGCTGATCAGCTATAGTTTTCCTTGAAAGAAGCAGTTGTTTGTATTTTGAAACATTATCGGGGTCTAAGCATCCTACAAATTCTACAGTGCAATGTTTCACAGTTTCTACATGACTGAATGGCTTCTCTTTTTTCCGAGTATATAAACTACTTTGTAAGTTGCTTCAATGGCATGATTTCCAGGTCTTATTGCTGCTTGAAAGAATTGTCTTTGTTTTTGCTTGTCATCTTTTAATTTCTGCAGTAGAACCTTTTGCACCTCTCCCTCTAATTTAAGATATTTGTGGTTGTTATGAGTGTTATAATGATGAACATTGAATTTCTTTAATGTCGATACTGTAGTATCACAAAGCAAACAAATTATCTTACCTTTAGCAGAAACAAGATAATATTGCAGTTCCCAGTCCTCATTAAAAAATCCTTTTTCTTCCTTCAGCATTCTCTTTGTCTTCTTTGACATGATGGGCTGTTAAGCAGACAAAAAATACTGTCGAGCTCTGCAGTTATTCACAAATTCCACTTCACACACAAACACAGTGCACCATTATCAAAAGCTGCTAACAGACTGGTGTACTCAACCATAAACTCTCACCAACCAGCCTCATGCAATAGTGGCACCAGTCACGCGGGGGAAGTTAGAACTAAATCATAGCGTACTGTACGTACTGTAGCGTACAGTAATAGCGTGGCAGCCATCAGTTTAGCCCTTATGGCTTAGTAATGTTCTAATTGTGCCAGTCAATCTGGGAGGGTTATTTCATTGAAACTTATTTTATTCTTCATTTTAGAAATAAAAATATAAAAGATGAACGAAAATGTATTAATAAAAATAAAAATGTGTTCTGTAAAATTTGAATTCAATCAAAAGGCCACACTTAAGGACCTAGAAGGCCACATGTGGCCTTAAGGCCGCAGGTTCCCCACCCCTGGTGTATGTTGTTCCCCCTCTCCCCTGGGGATCGCTCCCCCATGCTGCCTTTAGTTCAGTGTCCGAAAACATTGTTTTGTATATTTGTTTTCTTTTTTTTAGTTGTTTAAGGTGGGAGGATAAATTTAGTTCATGTAACTCCATCCTGACTGAAAGCAGACAGATGTCACATTTTTAGGAACAAAATTTTTCTTCTAATTATGATCACATTATACATACAGTTTTTATATATTAATACTTCTTTTTCACTTAAAAGTGTGTTTTTAGCATTCCTGTGTTTTTACATGCTATTAATAAAACATGATTGTAGTTCAGTGTTAGAAGTATCCAAATATATATAATATTTATTTTATCATATGTTAATATTTAGATTTTATTTTTCACCATCAAAGCATCTGGTTCATGTTCTAAAAGTTTCCAATGTCTTGATTATAGTGCTCCTGATATGGAAGAAATACTGAATGAATCAGAAATAAAATTGGATGGTGTCCGACAGAAGATACTACAGGTAGCACAGGAGGTATCAGGAGAAGACATGCACCAATTTCATCGAGCCATCACTACAGGTAAGTCTTGGTTTGCTTCCATGGTAACATTTAAAAAAAAAATTAGTGTGCTACATGATTTATGTGTGAATTGTGTAATTTTAATTGACATCTGGTGAAATAATATTACTGGCTTTAAAAAACTGAGACTTTTGAGTAGTAATGTAAAAGCAATCCAAGAACATACAATTGGCTTTATTTTTCTAGTAGCGTACAGTAATAGTCATTGATTGATTTTTAGTAAATTAATTGAGAACACAGACTTAATAAAATGAACTTTATTGTTGGGTGTGTAGGGTATGTTCATACAGGGCACTTTTCATTTCCAGCTACGGGTCAATCTCACTGGTGGCTCTAAGTTTCTGTTTCAGTAGATTCATGAAAGAGAATTTAACCAGCTGAACCCAAACATCTCATGGTGTTATGCCATATCTAGAGATTTTAGGATAATAGTGGGTCTTAGGTGTTCATTTTGAAAGGTTCATGGTGTACTGGATTCTTGGTAGTTACCACCGTTTTCACTTTAGTTGAATAAACTTGTAAAGTGCTTGGTTCTTTCTTCTTTGTCCTTTTCTGTTAACATGAGCTCATTAACAAGAGAGATACTATATCATTCAGATACAGATTGAGTATCTCTTATCTGAAATGCTTGGACCAGCAGTGTTTTGGATTTCAAATTTTGAAATATTTGCATTACACTTCTTGAGCATCTCTAATCCAAAACTCTGAAATCCAAAATGTTCTCATGAGCATTTCCTTTGATCTTTGAGCATCATGTTGGGACTCAAAAAGTTTTACATTTTGGAGGATTTTGGATTTTTAGATTTTTGAATTATGTATGCTCAGCCTGCATTCCCTAAGATTTGCAGAAAAAGTGGGAAATGAATTTATTTAGTGTCTACTCAATATATATATCTAATTTTAGTCTAAACACTTATAATTTATGCACTTGTTTTTCAGAAACATTGAAATACCTTTTAATATTGCTAAGAGAAAATACCAGCATCCATCATTTAAAGCATTACTGGAAACTGAAGTAGTAACTCAGCCAGTTCTATGAGGAGTCATAGCATGGTATCAAAGGAAGTACAGTCCCATCATTATAATTTATTATTTAGTATCAGGGCTTTATTTGATTTTTAAATGATAGCACACATAATAAACATGATTTCATGACTTCAGTTTGTGTTATGAAATGGTGTAACCTCAAATATGACAAATTTGTCTGGAGTGGGAGAGAAGATCAGAGATACCAGGCCAAATCAGATTTCTAGAAGAAAGCATAGGATGTCATCATGACCTTGTGGTTGGAAGGTTTGTTTGAAGTGATTTTTAAAAATCCCATTAACTGTTAAAGGAAAAATCGATTAATTGAATTTCATTAAAATTAAGAAATTCTGTTTATTAAAAGACATTAAGAAAGTGAAGGCAGGGAGAAAAAAAAATGAAAAGGCAAGCTGAAGTCTGAGAGAAGACATTTTAATATATATATTGGGTAATGAATTTCTACAAATCAACAAAAAGACACGTAGTTTAAAAAATGAACAAAAATCCTGAACAAAGACCTCAAAAAAGAGAATATCCAAATAGCTAATGAAATGTAACGAAAATAGCTATGAAAAGGTGCTCAGCATTATTATTCACTAGGGCAATTAGGTATCACTCATCTACCAGCATGGCTAAATTATAAAGACTGACAACGCTACTTTTAAAAAACTACTTGGCAGTATCGATTTCCACTAGACATGTGCTTACTCTGTGATCTGTCTATTCCACTTCTGGGTATGTACCCAAAAGAAGTGAGGTTTATGTCAACAAAAGATACGTGTTTAAGAAAGCTCATAGCAGCTACAGTCATGATAGCCTAAATTAAAAAATGACCATCAACGGGGGAACAGATAGATAAATTGTGACATAGTTGTGTAATGTAATACTACATAGCAATAAAAAGTGATAAATATATGCAGCAGTGAGTATGAATCTCACATTTTGGGCAAAATAAGCAGATACAAAAGAGGGCCTACTGTGTAATTCCATTTATGTGAAATTCAAGAACATGCAAAACTAATGTAGAGAGATGAAAGGGAGGATAGTATTTACCTGGGAGTGGAGGTTAGGGGCAGGGGTTCTTGACTAGAGGCATGAGGGAACCTTTTTAGGTGATAGTGATGTTTTGTATTTTGATCTAGGTGAGGGTTCATAGGTGAACACATGAAAATTCATTGAGCTGCACACTTAAGATTTATGCACTTTTTACTGTATGTAAATTATAACTTATTTTTTAAACAAAGAAAAGTTAATGTTGACTGGTGAGTTCCTAGTTCCTTTTTCTAGAGCTGTTCTTTGTATCAGGAGAGGACATCAATAGTAATTCTCTTCCTGGTGGTGCTGTGTTGCATATATGGGCCATGTTTAGTGAAAAGAGCCATGCCATTAATACGAATAATACTCACTGTCAAAACCCATTTGGTGAAGTTTCTCTTGGGTACTCTTGTCATTGCTCATTGATTGGCAGGTCAGATAATGTTAGTGGTAACACTTCTGCCTTATCCTGTTTGCTGTCTTAAAATTTGTGTATTCCTCTCCTAGTGGAGGTGCGCAGGAAGAAGGTAAGTTGGAACTTTTTCAGTTCTCAGGGTTGGTTAGAATCCAAAGATGGCATCTCCAGTCTGCAGGTGTGTTGTAGATTTTCTCAGAGATGCAGGTCCGGAATAATGGTATTTATCAGTTGTTTATACATGAGCATGAATATTGTCATTAGGAAACTCAATGAATTCCTGCTGTTGCTCCCTCCCCTATAGCTAGAATAGTGGCTGTGACCATAGTAGAGATAAATCCATCACAGGAAAATATTTCAAACACAGTGGTTCACCTACATACATAAATTAGGTATGCATGTATAATCTTGAAGGCTGATGGTGGTAGAGTTAGTGATGGGAGAGCAAGTTAGATATCTCCATTTCTAGAAAGTTCTTGAACTGAAGCAATACATTCTGAATGTCTCACTGTATTAAACAGAAGTCCAATTCTACGACTTCTCCTAAGTATCATATTAACTTGAATAACTAATGGCAAGAGCTTGAATAACCCATAATCTATCATTTTTTTCTATCACATCATGCAGTAAGCCTATCTTGCAAAAATTCATGGCAATTAATAGTCAAAGCTGACCACAGTATTTCTCACTTTTGACTTCACTCTGTGCTTAAAACTTACATTTTTATGAAAACTTGTTTATTTTCCTTACAATGTTAGTGCTTCATGTGTGAAAAGTGATGTCATATTTTTCATGTTTAGATTAAACTTCTCAATCCCTTATTAGTTCATGGTTAGGCTCTACTAATTCTGACAACTTAGAATTCCCCAAATATCTAGTGGGACATCCTCAATTTGTTGTATTGTGTCTGGTAGCTCTATTTTATGTGTCCTTCTTTCATTAGTGAGTAAGGTGTAAGGAAAGAGTTTAAAAAAGATCAAAGACCATAAAATGATAGCAAAAGACACCTAGAAAGCTATACATTGGTCTTTAGAACATAACAGAAATGGAGGGAAAAAAGGTAAAAGATACATCATTGAGTCTGTAGAGTGTTTCTTACATCAGGAGGCAAGCACTACACTCTTGGAAAGACAGGACATTAGCAAAATAGGCGTGCTCTTCCTTCAGATTTTCCCACTTGACTGTATCATTGAGAATTATTATAAATGTCATAGTCTCTTTTAGGTCTTTATGATTTATAAGTTTTCTTTGAAGGTTACTTACTCATGGATTAAAAAAAATAAGGATTCTCTATATCTCAGTTTTCTGTAAGAAATCTTTAAAATGAGGTTATTTGAATTGAAGTAATAAAGATGTTTTTTCTTAAAGTTAGGGAACAATGTCAAATAAAGACGTATCTGGGACTTAAAAATTTGCTGACAGATATTTTATTTGATAAAATAAGGTTATTTATAATTAGATTAGCATTAACAATATGATGCTTATGAATAGCTTGCTGCTTGTAATTGTTAAATGCTTGTTTTGGTGTTATTCCAAATAGTTGTTCTTTTGACTTGAAGATAAAACAATTCTGGCATTGAACTAAAGGACTTCTGTGCTTTTCCTCATTAAGAATAGTGCTAGTGGCACGCAGAGCATTTCCCTAAGGAATACTTGTGTGAGCCCAAACATTGAGTATCCTAATGCTTGAACAACAACAAAAGATTATGTCTGTTTTCTACACATTTCTTATCAGAGTATATTACAAATTATCACAAGGGATGGTTAAAGAAATTAATGAATAATTTGTTACTTGAAATAAGTCACTTGAAAAAAATTTTGTGTCTTATCATTTTTTTCTCTTGTTGAAAAATTAATAGTTGAGGAGAAATGCCTTTTTATCTCAAAAATATTGCTTTTTTATCACTGATAATGATACAAATTGTCTTTTTTTTGAGACATTTTGGTGCACAAAACTAAGTTCATACCCTAAATAATGTTTTAATTCTTTTATGCAACAATGTGAATGGCGAGTTAAGCAGTGTTTTTGGCCAGTTAGAGATATTTCTTAAGCCACTGTTCTTCTTTATATTCATGACCTCATAGATTTCTGCAGTACCCCTAAATCATAGATAATGTTTTTACCACTTCACAAATGGGGAAATTGAGGCACAAAAGTTATACCCAAGGTCATAAGCTAGTAAGTGGTATCATTGGTTTCTTCCCATATGGATTTAATTTGCCTGTTGACTTTGGAACCTAACCTAGTAAAGGCTTTATCTTCCTTACCCCAAATATTAACATTTTCCTCATAAACCTAGTACACATTTTTTTTTGAGACAGAGTCTCGCTCTGTTGCCCCAGCTAGAGTGCCGTGGCGTCAGCCTAGCTCACAGCAGCCTCAAACTCCTGGGCTCAAGCGATCCTTCTGCCTCAGCCTCCCAAGTAGCTGGGACTACAGGCATGTGCCACCATGCCCGGGTAATTTTTTCTATATAGATTTTTAGTTGTCCAGCTAATTTCTTTCTATTTTTAGTAGAGACAGCGTCTCGCTCTTGCTCAGGCTGGTCTCGAACTCCTGTGCTTGAGTGATCCTCCCACCTCGGCCTCCCAGAGTGCTAGGATTACAGGCGTGAGCCACCTTCGCCCGGCCACCTAGTACACATTGTTGCTCTTTTTTTTCATAGCACTTACTAACTTCTAACATACTGTGTAATCTCCTTATATATTATATTTCTTTATTGTCTCTGTCCACCTTACTGGAATATAGATTCTGCAAGTGTCTGCAAAGGTTTTGTTTTTGTTGTTCACTTTATGTATCCCAGAGACTTAACAGATGTTTCATAAATGTTGAAAGAATGAAAAATAAAACTATTTTTAAAAGGATTTTCTTTTTCAGCCATATCCTTTATCTGATGATTTGCTTTCACAAGTTTTTATTTTACTGTTTTTTGTTCCTTCCAAAAGAAAATGTGTGTCCAGGGACTATTTCTTAGATACACTAGCAGAGATGGGAACAATATTAATATTTAGGGACATTCTAAAGCTCATTATTTCAGTACAGAGGCATTTCATAGAGGTTCAGCCATATTAGCAAAATTGAGAAGGCTCACTGGAAAAATGAACTAAGATGGGAATCTCAGTAAGCCTTTGGATTAATAGTGGGAATAATTTAGTGAATGGAAAGATTTAGCTAAATATTGAGTTTAAAAGTGAAATTAAGAGAGAAATGCCAGAGATGTTGGTTAGTGAAGATGAAGCTAAGTTCAGAAACAAATGAGTAAACCGTGACATTACAGTGGCTTTGCAAAATAAAAATCATACTTTTCTCACTTAAAGTCCAGGCTTGAGTGTGCTCTGCCCTCTTAGGTATTCAGGAACCCATGCTCATTGGGACTCTGCTGTCTCTTTTCAGTTCATGATCCCAAGATCAGCCAGGGCATGAACATGTAACTGACAGATTATGGAAGAGACAAGAGTGGAGGATGGTGCCTGAGGATTTTATGGGCCAGCCCTGGAAGTGGCAGAGATCACTTCTGCCCACATTTTATTGGCCAGTCACATGGTCATAGCTGACTTCATGAGAGAATGGGAAATATGGTCTCTTGTGTGTGCCAAGGAAAACAAAATATGGAGTACAGTAACATAAATAAAACTTACCTTAATTCATACCGCTAGCAAGAGACCAAATTGGCTTTTGAACCTAGGACATCTTTTTTTCAAGTCTCTGCTTTCTGTTATGCCATTATCATATTTTACTCAGGGAGGCTAGAGTCAGGAAGGTAAAGAGGCTATAGTGGTCGTTCTTGGTGTGAAATGAATAGGGCCTCAAGTTTGGTGTTAGCAGTGAAGATACGGCATGGTTTTAGAAGACAGTTTTAATAAGTACAGGGAAAGAGGAATGGTCTAGGAAAGCCTTTGGGTTTCTGGTTTGGCCTGCTGGATGAATGGGAATGTTACTTATTAAGAGAAGAAAACAGAAAGATGGAATGGGTTTTTGGATATGGTTAATTGGAAATTATGGGGCATCCGGGTAGCACCAGTAGGAGGAAATTTGATAAGTGGGTCTAGAGAACCCAGAAGTCTCATTTGCATTTACAGTCATGAGTTTATAAACTGTAGTTGAATTTATAGATGTGGATAAATTCAGTTGTCCCAGGAGAGTATAGAGTGAGAAGAAGGCCAAAGACTGAGAACCTCAACTAAAGGAAATAGAATGAAATATTTAATGGAATAGGATCCCTCAAGACTTGAGGGTGGGATCCAGACCTTAGGTAGATGGACAAACCTTATATGAGAGGATAGTCCCCTCTTCTGAGATGGATTAAGGACGGGTATAGAGATAGGGAATTGAGGAAATTCTTGCTCAGTAACTTTTATTTTCATATCGTGTGCTAAGAAAGGTTGGTGAAGCAGAGAGATGGTTTGAAATTAAGGGGAGACTGGAGATTTAAGAATGACTCAGGCCGGGTGCGGTGACTCACTCCTGTAATCCTAGCACTCTGGGAGGCCGAGGCGGGAGGATCGCTCGAGCTCAGAAGTTTGAGACCAGCCTGAGTAAGAACAAGACCCCGTCTCTACTAAAAAATAGAAAGAAATTAACCGGACAACTAAAAATATATAGAAAAAATTAGCCGGGCATGGTGGCGCATGCCTGTAGTCCCAGCTACTCGGGAGGCTGAGGCAGGAGGATCACTTGAGCCCAGGAGTTTGAGGTTGCTGTGAGCTAGGCTGACGCCACGGCACTTCAGCCCAGGCAACAGAGTGAGACTCTGTCTCAAAAAGAAAAGAATGACTCTGAGGGGAATGAGGATAGGAACTTACCCAGGAACATTTGGTGGTTATTGTTAATCATTTTTGAAAGTTTACCTGATCAATAAATATAATTCTTTCTGCATAGCGATAAGAATGAACTAGGCAGAAAGTTAGATTAATTCATGCTTAGGCTTTTGCCCATTGGTTGCAGCAGGATGACAATGGAAAAAGGTGGAACAGGATATTCAGTTTGATATGCTATTATGTCCATTTCGGTTGTTAAAATAACAATACATCTGTGTCTGTTGATACATAATATATTATTAACTGTGATGAGTAATAAAATTAATAATACAAATTTCAGCACCTGTGGTTTATCCTAGACACCAAACATACACTGATCCAAAATGGTCTATTAGTTTGGCAGGCCTGCCCTAATAAAATACCACAGACTGGTGGCTTAAAGCTGTGATCCCCAACCCCCCTGGCTGCGGGCTGATACTGGTCTGCAGCCTGTTAGGGACCAGGCCGCGGAGACGTGGGGGTGGTGTGCACAGTAGGAGGTGAGCAGTGGGTGAAGGAGCAAAGCTTCTCTGCTCCCAATGGCTGGCATCACCATCTGAGCCCCCCCGCTGTCCGTGGAAAAATTGTCTTCCATGAAACCCAGCCCTGATGCCAAAAAGGTTGGGGACCACTGGCTTAAACAACACAAATTTATTTTCTTAAAGTTCTGGAGGCCTAAAGTTAGAGAATAAGGTATCGACAGGTTTGATTTCTCCGGAGGTCTCTCTCCATGGCATGCAGATGGCTGTCTTGTCCCTGTGTCTTCACACGGCGTTTCCTGTGTGTGTGTGTGTGTGTGCACATCTCTGCTGTCCCTCTGTGTGTCCTAATCTCTTCCTATGTCACCAGGCATATTGGATTAGGGTACACCCCAATGGCCTCATTTTAACTTAATCACTTCTCTAAATGCAGTCACATTTTGAGGTGCTAGAGGTTGGGGCCTCAGCGTATGAATTTTTTGGGTAACACAGTTCAGTCTGTAACAGATACTTTTTGGTTTATGCACTCCAGCTAGGGGACAAGCTACAAATGTCATTTTTTTGAGTAGAGGGACTGAGCAGTTGCTTTTGAATTAAGTCCAGGGATGGGGTGAGGGGCTTATGTTGTGCAGCTGAGCTGTGGACTCTTTTGTAACCCCTCCCCGCAAAAGATGCTCTAAGGGGAGAAGCAGATAGGATCTGGGAATTCTACTGGGGACCAGGGATATAAACAGGTGTTTCATTTCACGCAGAGCATTTCCTTAGGCTGCAGTAATAATCTCTCAGATGGGCTCAGGAAGCATTGCTTTCTTTGAGGCATACCCCCTGGTGGACAGGGGAGTGGCAGTCTCTGCACACAGGGAAGATGTCTGGGGGAGGGAATTTTAGTGATAACCACCGAAGGACAGCACACGCACACCCAGTGAGTGACAGCACAAACTTCCTTTCTTCTTTTCTACTCTCTTCCTCCCCCAGTGGTGGGGGAGAGATGAGTAGAGATTTGAGGAATGGTGGGGAGAGCTGAAAGCTGAGGTGGGGGCAGGCCTGTGAGTCCTCCACATTGGCAGGATACCCAGTCCCCTGATCCTTTCAATGGAGGGGGTCACGGGGAGAGTTTGATGACATTCTCACTGTCAAATCATGGCTCCGGCAAAGCAGTCATTTAGCTAGGGTCAACTAAATACAAAAGCTCTCTCCAACAGCATCTAAAAATTTAAGAAATGATTTGAGAATTATTGGAACAATTGGAGGGATAATGTGTTATTTTCTGTATCATTTGGTAAGCAGTTTTATAATAAATAGAGTTTAATGTATTAGGAAAATAAAAGAATATTTGAAATATTTTTGGGTTTATATTTAGTTATATAATTTATATTCCTGTTAAAATATTTTGAGCATCACTCTAAGGGACAAGGGAGTTGAAAGAGCTGACAAGAGTTGTTCAAGGGATTACTATAAGGATTAAGGGAGATAGGAAGAGAATGTGATCCTTTGATATTAAGAAAGTCAATTTTAGAAGACCCCAGATTGGTGTTAACTTTTCTAGTTGTTCAGGTCCACTTTTAAGAGATAGTATTTACTCAGGGAGGTGAAGTAAAAAGAGATAGACTTTGCCACCAGGCAGATCTGGGCTTACATGTTTGCTGTGATATTCCTTAGCTCTATAACCTTGGAACAAGGTTATACAATCTGTTTGAATTTCAACTTTCTCACCTTTAACATAGAACAATAGTAGCTACCTCCTGAATTGTTTTGAAAATTAAATGAATTATGTTTATGGAAAGCATTCCTTATTTTGTTTGGTACATAGCCATTAACAAATATTTGTACCTATCCGTTCTGGAATTTAGCAGAATTAATCTGTAATGTTGTGCTAAATTCTAAAATTTATTTTCATTTGGGATAAAAACTCAGCCATACTGATTTACTCAACATACACTATTCAATGCTGAAGTAAAAGCCCTGCTCAGACAGAAAAAATCCAATTTAGTGAAATTGCATTTAGGATTTACTGTTGGTAATATAATGTGTATACTTGTCAACCTAAAAGGAAAAATACAATTTTTATATAATTAGGCATAAATTATAATCTAAAGAATTTACTTGAGCCAAAGTGAGGACAGCTGCCTGGAAGACTCAGACCCAAGTAACCTGGGATATGAGCTTCATTCTTGCAAGTTTTTAAAGGCAAAAAAGGGGGACAGAGAATGGGCTTAATACAAAGTTGTTTGTCAGGAATTCTCATTGGTTTACAGAAATAAAATTGATTAGTGATTAGCTATACATTGTTAAATTATAGGGTGTGGGTAATAGTGTCTAGTGTGGCATTATTAGGTTGATATATATCCACTTGAAATAATAGGCAGATTCAAAAGATGAAGAATACATAGTTCAACCTGTGTCTGATGTGATTGTTGTCTCATTTTAATGTCTCTCCGGGCATGATAATTTAAAAGAACTTGCCTTCCTCAGATAAAAGTTCTTTTCTTGTACATTACAAAGCTAAGGTTTGTAGATATATTTATTTTCAATGTACAATTAATGTATTCAGAAATAGATTTTCAGCAGAGTGGCCTATGAATCAAACGTAGATCTGATTTTGTTTTAACATTTTGGTGATCGGGTAAAGCTAACTTGTTTTAAAATTCAGGCGCTACTCCTAGAGACAGCTACATATATGCAATTTTTAAAAATTGAAATATAGTTTACATACCATAAGATTAACCCTTTAAAATTGAACAATTTAGTGGTTTTTAGTATATTCACAGGGTTTTACGTCTATCATCATCTACTTCCAGAACATTTCATCACCCCAGAAAGAAACCCCTTACCCATTAGCAGTCAAAACCCCCAACCCTTAGCAACTACTATTTGACTTTTCTGTCTCTGTGGATTTGTCTGTTCTGGACATCTCATATAAATAGAATCATATAATATGTGGCCTTTTGTGTCTGACTTCACTTAATATTATTTTCAAGGTTCATCTAGGTCATAGCATGTCTTAGAACTTGATTCCTTTTTATAACTGAATCACAGTCTATTCTATGGATATACCACAGTTTGTTTATCCATTCATCAATTGATGGGCATTTGGGTTGTTTGCATTTTTTGGCTATTGTGAAAAATGCTGCTGTTAACATTTGCCTACAAGTCTGTGTGTGAACATATGCTTTTATTCTCTTGGGTGTATACCTGGGAGCAGAATTGCTGAGTTACATGGTAAACAATTTTCTAAAAAAGCATTAAAAGCACAGAAACAAAGTTGAGATATGTGAGATATGAATTCATAATGAAGTCTTTGTCTTAACTGTTTGACTTTATATATGGTTTTTGATGGAGAGGTAGACTGGATATATATTGCTTAAATATTGTAAGAATAAGTAAAAATAATCAGAAGCCTTAAATTGTGTTTGCCCTGTGTATGTTCTAATAGGAGAACAGGAAGAAAATAACAAATTACATAAAAAGCATCCTACAGGCTTCTCTCTTAATGGCAGCTGATTGTGTAAATAATTCTAATTGGATTTCATCCAAGGCAAAGGCAGAAGGGGAAGGCATTGTTTGATGGACTATGGCAGTAGGTTGAAAATTTTCACCTTGGGGATTATTCACGGAAAATAGCGGATGTCCTTTTTATCAAGTTGAAACATAACTTGTTTAAACATCCTTTTACCTACATGTGACCAAAAATGCTTTTCAGTGTTTTGGGCCAGGTCCTTGAACTTTCTCTGTGTTAGAGCATAACATATCTATGTTTAGATATGTTTAGATACGTAAATACTTACCATTGTGTTACAGCCACCTGTGGAATTCAGTAGAGTAACGTGCTGTATAGGTTTGTGGCCTAGGAGCAGTAGGCTGTATCATATAGCCTAGGTGTGTAGAAGGCTAAATCATCTGGGTCTGGGTCAGTCCACGCTGATGTTCACATGATGAAATTGCCCAATGACGCATTTCTCAGAACCTGTTCCCATCATTAAGAGACAGATGCCTGTATTGAAGAAGTAGTGACTTAACACTAACTGTAGGAAAAATTCATATTATAGGGTACATAGAAGCCTTGTACTTTTGTTGCTTTAAAGGATTTTAAGAGCAATTCTTACATTGTACAGATACGGGTTTACATACCCATCTTGGAAATGTAACCCTTAGTGAGTTATGACTTGACTGTAGTATGAATTGAGGCTGATATTGTCGGTGGGGGTGTAATTAAGCAGGGTCTTAAAAGTCATGTTAATGATTTTGTCCTGTATTCTAAGAGCCACAGGAAGCTGTTTGGGCTTTAAGCAGGGGAATGATGTGGTCATAGTTATATATTAAAAAGGCAAACAGTCTGCAGTGTGAGGATGAATGAAAAGAGGTAACGAATGGATGGGGAGAAGAACTAAGAGGACCAGGTTTGAAAGGAAGATTGTGAGTTCATTGTTGGACATGTTGACCGTCAGGTATCTCTGACAGGATATCAAGTGTACATTTGAATATATGTGACTCTAAGCCAGAGAAGTGAAGTTTGGGGACAGTGGGGTTAATTGAAACCAAGTGTAGATGAACTTGAGAGAACCTATAGAGGTGGAGACTAAGAAGATACGGCCAGACAAGTAGAAAAATGAGAAACCAGAAGATAATGCTGTCAAAGGAATCAAAGGAAAACTTGTTTAAAGAAGGAGAAAGTGGTCAAAAATGCTGAATGCTGCTAAGATTAAGACTGAAAAAATGTCCACTAGACTGACTTGGTTTGGTAATCTTAATAAGAGCAGTTTTGGCGTAGAGATGGGCTCAAGCTAGACTGAATGAAGTAGGCTGAGAAGTGTGAGATGAAGGTGTTGGGGAAATGTAGCCAGCTACTTCAGGAAATTGAGCTCTGAAGGGGAACAGAGATGGGGCAGTAGAAAGATAGGGTCAGTGTATGGGGGAGAGTATGTTTCAGTATTGACAGTAAGCTTCCGGTAGAGAACATAAGGTGGAACAGCCCATACATTGAAGGCAGATTCCATGTTAAGCTTCCTGCTGGGATTGGATCTTGATCCTGAGCCCAGTACAGTGACCGGTCTCAGAAGATGGAGCACCTTCTCTAGGTGACAGGGCCAGAGGGGAAATACCATTATTTATTTTCTTAATTTCCTATTGTATTCATCAGGGTCCAAACAGGAAACAACTACATAGAAATTTGAACAGGGAAAATTAATGTAAAGAATTATTAACCATGTAGGGGATTATCTAGTAAGAAGAAAAGAGAACTTCAAAGAGTACAGAAATATCAGATAAAATGAACAGCCATCACCCCCCACAAGGTAAGATCCAGGCCTTCCTAGAGAGGTACGGGCCTGGTCCATTGGGTGGCAGAGGTGTTCACCGAAGGGTTGCACCCTTGGAACTCTCTGGAAAGCTGTCCATGAGGAGGCGACATGCTATGGAAATCTCCACCCAAGGAGGTGGCTCACTGGGAAGCCACTCTCTGAAGTATAAAAAAAGCTGTCCCAAGGGAGAAGCCACATGCTGCTGGGCTCCCTGAGGTGCCAGCTACCCCACAGAAGGCTGCTAAGAGTGGCACACCAGAACCAGGAAGAGAGCTCTTTGCTCCCTTACTGTTGCTTGAGCACCTAGCATCCTGTACCAACAAAGCTTAACATGTTGCCAGCTGTCATAGGAGAAATGTTTTAAGGTTCCACTTCCAAAATATCTGAGATAATGGAGCTAAGAGACAGTAAGTTGACAAATACTTGAAAAATATTTATAGTACTATTTTCATCTTCACCACAATTTACTTTTGATTCAAGTGTGTTTTTTTTTTTTTTTTCTTTTTTTTTTTGGAATTCACACCTGGCACAAAATTGTATTGCTTAGCTTTTATTTTTAATGTGAAATGCTAAAGCAGAAAGAAGTTATCTATTCTTAGATCCATTTTGAAGTATGAAGAGACAAACAGTATTTTGTATTTTGACATTTTAATCTGCATTATTCAAAATGATTTTGGCTACTAAAATTTTAAGAAAGATCCATGTTTGAGCCCAGGAGTTCAAGGTTACAGTGAGCTATAATCACACCATTGCACTCTAGCCTGGCTGACAGAGTAAGGACCCTTCTCAAAAAAAAAAAAAAAAAAAAAAAAAAAAAACCAAATAATCCTCAATTTCATGTCTTATTTGATTTAATTATTATTTTGCTGCTTAAGGAAGCAAAAAAGTAATCTATATAGTTCTGTTAAAGCCTATGGAATAGCCTTTTCTTAAATTCTTAAAAAAAAATTTTAAAAATCTTTGATATTTCTCTGTAGGAAAAAGTAGATTTTCAAGACTAATGACTCATGAAGTAGAAAGAAGAAACAATATATTTGAGCTGTCACAGAAATGTTTGCCATGTCCAGTGCCAGTCCCCGCCGTCTGTCCCCAGGTTATTCTAAGTATCTAGTCTAGTGCTGACATCACAGTAGGCATCCATTAAACTTTTGTTGAGCTTAGGTGATGATCAGTTTGAAGTTTTTTATTATGCCATTCTTACTGATAAGTAGTGCTTATTCTTAGTAATTTTCCTGGTTGGTTTTTCAGGACTGCAGGAATACGTGGAAGCTGTCTCTTTTCAACACTTTATCAAAACACGATCATTAATCAGTATGGATGAAATTAATAAACAATTGATATTTACAACTGAGGACAATGGGAAAGAAAATAAGACGGTGAGAATTTAAAATCGTATTTCACATTTATTATATAATTTATATAACAGCATAATGTTTGTAGGAGATTTACTGGTTTGTAATGTGGAGAAGATTGAGATGGGAATAGTTTTTCTAAAGTGTGGTTTCATAGATTCTAGGGAAATAGTCTTTTTAAATATTTCAGTTAGTGGATAGAGCAAGAATAACTATGGGTGTATTAGGGAAAGTAATGCTCTTTACCTTAAGCACTATTGACTGATTAAGTCCTCGTTTGGTTTTACTGTGTATTTTTTATGTGCCCTTTATAAGCACTATCTTGTTTAATCATTTAATCCTTTTATTAACCTCACAAGGTAAGAATTATTACCCCCATTTTACAGAGAAAGAAACAAGTTTTTAGAGAGTTTAAGTAACTTATTAGAAGCCACACAACTAAAAAGTTGGCAGAGGTGAGGTTTGAAACCAGGTATTCTGAATCCGGGTCTGTGCCCTTTCCCACTCTTTGCCAGTGCTTCTCAAAGTGTGCCCCAGGAACCCCTTGCATCGGGTACCTACCTCAAAGGGTTGTTTCAGAGGATTTGAATGACAGATTTTTAGTTAGGCAATGTGTATGTAGCACTTGACACACAAGTGCTCAGTAGTCTGTTGTTATAAAGTAGTTGTTACATAATGAGAGCTGTTCTGTTCATCACTTACACAGATGGTGCTTGTGTCTGAAATGTATGTAGCTTTTTTGAATTAAGAAAAATAAACTTTGGCAGTTTGACTTTTAAACAGATACTATTTTTTTCTTTCTGAGTTTCAAGATAAAACATTTAGGCAGTAAGTCAAGCTATATTGAATATTTGATACCAGTACACTTAAAGATAAAATTAAGTAATTTCTTTCCTTTTTTAATTTTTTTGTCTTTTTTTGTTTTTTAAAATTATTTTTTAAAACACCACTCAAGGATTCAGGATATGTAGGCAGGAGGTGGAAGAAGCTGTAGAAATACTATTTTCTTAACTTTCAACTAAAATGTTAATATTACAAAATAAGACTAATTTGGCATGACAAGTGTAACTTACTTTAAGGAAGTCATGTATTTTCTCAACTTTTTAAATTATATGAAGTTTATTAAGAAGGCATTCATTTTGAGAAGTAAAATTTCTTCATGTTTTTGATTCATCTAGTGTAGATCGAATTATAGAAAAAGGTAAAGTTAAGCCTATTTGACCCTGCTTCTTAAATAACATTAGGGAGGTTACCATATCTTCCTTTCAAGTTTCCTCTAAATTGGGAAAGAGGCTAGAAAACTGAGAGTAAATGTGCTGTTTTTAGGGCTTAGGTACTAAATTATTCCAAGATTATGGTGCTGTGATATCTGTATACACTTCTCAGATTAAGACCACATTCATAAGTAATTTTTCCTTTTAGTGCTAAAGATTCTTGATGCTGAAACTTGTGGGTATTTGGTAAGGAAAGGCATTTTGTTCTGACTTGCCTGTTGAGAATATTGTCAAAACCATTAAATATAATTTTTAAAAACACCTTTTTATTATGGAAAATTTCAAACATACAGAAAAATAGAATAGAAACATGTAGTGCCAGTAACTAGCTATATTACCTATGATGATTCTTGGACCTCATTTCATATGCTGTATGATGAGGGCATTGGACCAGATGGTCTCTGAAGAGTTCAAACAGGATTCATATATTGGATACACAGCAACCAGAGTGATCCTACCTAGTAAAACTATCCCCCTAGTCTCATCCTGTACTACTCCTTACTTTACTCAAAAGAAATACCTCACTAGTTCCTCAAAAACATAACACAGTTCTTACTGCACACCTTTGCCGTTCCCCTGCCTCAAATGTCCTGTGATGTAATTGCAGCTTCACCTAGTGTTTTAAACATACAATCTCTTAATAGCAATTTAGACATTGTCTCTACCAGAAAGAATCCAATAGAGAGAAATTGATGTGGAGACAGGAGATTTACATGATGATGGTGGTGATGATAGCAGCTAACATTTATTGAGTATTTACTTTGTGTTGGGCATTGTGCCAAGAACTTGGTAAATGTTATCTCATTTAATCCTTAAACTAAACCTCTGAGGTAGGTACTGTTATCCCATTTTACAGATGAGGAAACTGAGGTTTAGAGAGATGAAATAACTTGCCCAAGGGCATACACCTTATGAAGCAAGGTCCTGGAAGAGGTGGGAGGAGATGGGTCAAGGTCATTTGGAAGAGTTAACCTCAAACAAGAGGAGAGGGACAACTCATCTTCTGAGACTGGAGAATAGAAGGTAAAGCTGGACGTGGGTGGATATAAATAAGTTTTGGGTTTTTTTTTTTTTTTGGTAGGTATAAAGGTAATTGAGAGACTGTGCTAGATGATCTGGCAAAAGAGCAGGTCAGTGAAATTAGGCAAGGTTGTCTATGGAAAGTGAAGAGGTCTGGGATTGAGCAGAGGACTGAGGAGAGTGGTGAAGGTTTGGAATAGTGTGTGAAGAGACTGGAGAGAGAACCATCTAAGAATAAGGAAAAGGATTGGTGAGTAATTCGTAGCAGTCCAAACTCTATGTAGTTGTGATTACTATTTTTTAACTGAGTGGTTCTCAGCCACCTGAATAAAGGACTAACGAGTAGATTTTAGTGTTGATTGAGGATTCTGTTTCTGTTGGGCAGGTGTAGTAGGAAATACAGGAGTCTAGGAATCGAGGATGCAGTGAGAGAGTAATAAATTGTGATGGTCAGTCCTGAGTAGGGAAAGGTAAGAGGTCAGAAAGGAACGAAGTGACTTAGGCTCACAAATCTGGAGGGCCTTGTGATCTGTCCTTTAAATACGTCATTGTCATGCAATAAAGTCATTAAGCCTTGTTTAACAATGTTTTCATCTTGTATGTCAAGTGAAGCTGGAAATAGTTGGTTTTAAGATGATACAGTATTAGATTTCAAAAGTATCTTGAAGTCATCTGGTTCAACTCCCTACTGAGGGCATAGAATTTCCTCTTGTAACTACCCAAATGATTATTAAGCAAAACAGGTTATTAGAGAAAATTAGTGTGATCTGCTGTTGATTTTGTCATTTATAATGTAATCCATGCTATATTCACTCTTTTTCACAGTGTATTTTCTTTGTGTGTTTTTTGTTTTGTTTTACCAGCCCTCCTCTGATGCACAAGATGAGCAGTTTGGCACTTGGAGGCTGAAAGTCACACCTGTTGATTACCTTCTGGGAGTGGCTGACTTAACTGGAGAATTGATGCGGATGTGTATCAACAGTGTGGGGAATGGGGACATTGACACCCCCTTTGAAGTGAGCCAGTTTTTACGTCAGGTTTATGATGGATTTTCATTCATTGGCAACACTGGACCATATGAGGTTTCTAAGAAGCTGTATACCTTGAAACAAAGTCTGGCCAAAGTGGAGAATGCTTGTTATGCTTTGAAAGTCAGAGGTTCAGAAATTCCAAAACATATGCTGGCAGATGTGTTTTCAGTTAAAACAGAAATGATTGATCAAGAAGAGGGCATTTCTTAGAATAATGTTTCCCAATTATTATTCTTCTGAGAACTCCTAAGAGAGACCAATTTGTACGACTGTTATTTTGTATTTCATTTGACTTTATTGTGGCTTTTTACATAGAATCGTTCTCAGTTGTACTTGTTTTAAAGTGTATACAAGCTGTACATAAAATTATCCAAATGAATCATTTCTTATATCTTATTCATGGAAGTTTGCATACAAATGTTTGCCTATATACCTATTTGAATTTTTGCTGGTTAACCTTCATCATTTATCTTTGTAATGTGAACATAGTACATATTTCAGAGTGCACTTTCTGCCATATCTATTTTAATTTACTTTTTGTGAGTTTTTGAGTGGTAATTTTTAGTGGAAGCCATTTATAATTTAAGTTGATGATTTTATTGTATATAGAAAAGATTTTTTAGTTAAATTTCTGGACTCGAGCTTCCAGTTTAAATTTCTTGTTACTATTGTGCCAAGCCTCCAAAATAGGCTTATTCTGTGGAACAAGAATTAAAAATTAATAAGCTGTCAATCTACTTTAATTTAAGTACAAGTTTATGAGGTATTATAGTGAAAATAAATATTATATTCTGGCCAATTTTAGGCCATTTTAAATTTATATGAAACAACCTTCCAGAAAAATTGACAGATATCCAGATGTTACTTTCTCCGTTGATTTTTTTTTGTCCTTTACCACAGAAGATCTTTTAAAGAATGGGAGGGAACACTGTAATATTTTCACTGGTAAAGTTGAGTTGAATTATATACTTGTACATAAAACTGAAAAGCTTTTAGTAGTGATCATTTAGTGATTTTTTTGTTATTAGGCATGTTCAGAGGCTTTCCTATTCTAGCATCTATTACAAATTACATTTAAATAATAAAGTTTTGAAATACTAAGTTAATACAAATCTTTATAGGTGTCCTGTGGTGGTAATTGATAAATAAAAGTTGCCAAAGACAATTTATAATGTACAATTCAGCAATAAGACAATTGTCAGTACAGTTGAGAATAACAATGGTAGTCTCTAGTAATATTTAGAATTGGAATTTGACTATTGAAATTAGTTATAGATTATGACTTTGATGTGAAACTGACTTGAGCATGACACTATTGGTTGACAACCAGACATTTCCAGTTGGTTTTGTGGGTTTTGAGAATCTAGATACTGTATTTTATTTTTGGAAAGGTTAGCTCTATTTGTAAGGACTGATTGCTTGAAAATGTAATTTTCCAAAACATATCACCTAAAGGAAAATAAAACATAGACATGCCTAATAAAGTATGTTTGTTTATTTGTTTTGATGATGGTGGGTTTTTTGGTTTCCCTCTTCTAAGATACACTGCTGAAATATAGTCAGTCTCATTACATATTTTTTGTTCCTTATACCACTCACTTAAATTTATAATGTTAAAAATAAAGAAATAATGGATTACTGAATGTTTTATAGATGTTTAAAACTGAAGTCTTTTGAATAAATTATTACAATATAGTAGTTAAGCTTATTGTTTGATCACATTGAGAAATAATAAAACTATTGTAGAGTTTTTGGTCGAAACAGGAAATTTTAATATAGACTAGCTTAATATGGAGATTTATTATTTCTTAAAGTCAGTCCAGAGAGAGGGAGGGTGTCATTTTTTCCAGGTTGGTTAACTCAGGAGCTCATTGATGTCATCAAGGACCCACAGTCCTTTGTTTCCACCTCCTGTCAGATCAGCAGTGGCATTAGTTGCAGGAAAACAAGCTCAGGGCTCCCACTGATTCTGCATGATGGTGAGTTGTGTAATTATTTCATTATATATTACAATGTAATAATAGTAGAAATAAAGTACATAATAAACGTAATGTGCTTGAATCATCATGAAACCTTCCCCCCCACCCTGGTTTGTGGAAAAATTGTCTTCCATGAAAATGGCCTCTGGTGCCAAAAAGGTTGGGGACCACTGAGGAAATCACAGATATCACTGACCCTGTGTATTGCTGAAGAAATCACATAAAGATAACACTGGCACAAGCACCCCAAATCAAAGCCAAAGTGTTGTACTCAACAGCATATATACATCTTCAGGAAAAAATTCTCCCTATGAAAGCAATTTCAAGAAATTGGAAGAAGTGACTGCTATACTAGATGGTACAGATATCTACAGAAGGACACAGGAAAAATGGAAAAGCAAGGAAATATGACACAACCAAAGGACTACAACAATTGTCCAGCAATAGATCTCAAACAAAAAGAACTTCTCAAAACACCAAAGAATTCAAAATACTGATTTTAAAGAAGCTCATTGATATGCAAGAGAAATGTGAAAACCAATACAAAGAAATCAGAAAATTCAGGATATGAATGAAAAATTTACCAAGGAGACAGATATCTTTAAAAAAAAAAAAAAAAGCATATTCCAGAACTAAAAAACTTTTTTAAGGGAATGTAAAATATATTTAAAAACTTTTTATAATAGACTAGACTAAGCAGAAGAATGAATCTCAGAACTTGAAGACAGGTCTTTTGAATAATTCAGTTAGACAAAAATAAGGAAAAAATAAAAAAGAATGAACAAAGCATTTGAGACATCTGAGACTACATAAAGTGACTGAACTTACGAATTATTGGTGTTCTTGAGGAGGAAGAGAGATCAATAAGTTTCAAAAACCTGTTGGAGGGAATAATTGAGAAATTCCCATGTATAGCAAGAGAGTTAGACATAGATAAAGGAGTCCCGGCCATCCCGAGTCAAATATATTGCAAAAAGGACTTCACCACAGCATATTACATTCAGAATGTCTGAAGTCAAAGTGAAAGAAAGAATTTTAAAATTAGCAAGAGAAAAGCTGGAGGCATCATAGTCTGACTTCAAATTATACTATAAGGCTACAGTAACCAAAACAGCATGGTACTTGTAAAAAATTGGCACATAGATCAGTGGAACAGAATAGAGAACCCAGAAATAAAGGCACATGTAGCCAACTGATCTTTTACAAAAGTTGACAGGGATATACACTGGGAAAAGGGCATCCTTTTCTTTTCTTTTTTTTTTTTTTTTGAGACAGAGTCTCACTTTGTTGCCCGGGCTAGAGTGAGTGCCGTGGCGTCAGCCTAGCTCACAGCAACCTCAAACTCCTGGGCTTAAGCGGTCCTTCTGTCTCAGCCTCCCGAGTAGCTGGGGCTACAGGCATGCGCCACCATGCCCGGCTGATTTTTTCTATATTTTTAGTTGGCCAGCTAATTTTTTCTGTTTTTAGTCGAGACGGGGTCTCGCTCTTGCTCTGGCTGGTCTCGAACTCCTGACCTTGAGCGATCCACCCGCCTCGGCCTCCCAGAGTGCTAGGATTACAGGCGTGAGCCACCCTGCCCGGCCTAAAGGGCATCCTTTTCAATAAATGATGCTTGAAAAATTGGATTGCCATATGTAGAAGAATGAAACTGAACCTCAATCTCTCACCGTACACAAAAATCAACTCAAGATGGATTAAAGATTTCAATGTGAGACCTGAAACTATAAAAATACTAGAAGAAAACCTAGGAAAAAACTCTTCTGAACATTGGTCTAGGCAAAGAATTCATGACTAAGACCTCAAAAGCACGGACAATAACAACAAAAAAAACCGAAATGGGACTTAATTAAACTACAAAGCTTCTGCACAGCAAAAGAAACAACAGAGTGAACAAACAACCTGCAGAATTGGAGAAAATATTTGCAAACTATACATCTGACAGGGAACTAATATCCAGAATTTACAAGAAACTTAAACAACAATAACAAAAATTTAAAACACCCCATTAAAAAGTGGGCTAAAGACATGAATAGACATTTTTCAAAAGCAGACAAATGGCCAACAGGCATATGAAAAAGTGTTCAACATCACTAATCATCTTAGAAATGCAAATAAAAATTACAAGAGATATCATCTTATACCAATCAGAATGGCTATTATTAAAAAGAAAACAGATCTTGGCTAGGATGTGGAGAAAAAGGAACACTTACACACTAGTGGTGGGAATGTAAGTTAGTATAACCTCTATGGAAAACAGTATGGAGATTTCTCAAAGAACTAAAAATAGAACTACCATACGATCCAGCAATCTCACCTCTGGGTATCTACCCAAAGCAACAGAAACCAGTATGTAAAAATGGTATCTGCACTTGTATGTTTATCTCAGCACTATTCACAATAGCAAAGATATAGGGAATCACCCTAAGTGTCCATCGGTGGAGTCCTGGGAAAGAAAATGTGGTATATACACACAATGGAATATTATTCAGCTGTAAAAAAAATGAAATCCTGTCCTTTGCAGCAACATGGATGGAACTGGAGATCATTATCATAAGTGAAATAGCTCAGACACATAAAGGCAAATACCACATGTTCTCACATCTAAGTGGGAGCTAAATAACGTGCATATAGTGAAGCGGAGTGTGGAACAATGGCCAACGGGAGTCAGGGGCTGGGGAGGGGACAGTGGATGATGGGAGGTCCTTGGTGGATACAATGTGTGTAGCTTCAGCGATGTATGCACTGAAGTCCCTGACTTCACCACAATGCAAAACGTCAATGTAGCAAAACTGGCGCTTGTACCCTATGAATACAAATAAAAAATAAATATTAGCTATCACCTCAGGAGCAGTTGCAGAAACAAAGACTTTAGCAACAATGCATATTTTCTCCTTGCTTTTGTAAAGTACATATTTAATATAGTGACCAGTTATGTCTTTTTTTCCTCTCCTTTTACTATTATTTTATATAGGGTGTGTCATTGTTAGTTAACCTTTTAATTTAGTCTTCAAGTTATAGGATGGCAAAGGCAAATTGTTTTGCACTGAAAAGAATGAACATCAGAGATGGAGGTAGTGACTAACAGGACTTTGTCACTTGCCTTTTAGGAAGAAGGTGATCGTGACTTGATTGCGTGAGGGATAATTGCATTAGGTGGAAGCATGGTGTTGTTTCGAAGTTTAAACCTAGCCAGAAGGGTGTGCATAAATGGTGAGTAACCAAAGGAGAGGACTACGTGGGTCATCGTGGTTGATACTCAGTTCTAGACCTGTCTTCTAAACTATTGTAGGGGCTGGAAGCCTGGAAACCACACTTCCTTGGTTCTCTTGCTAAGAGGGTTTTATTTGCATTCTACTAATGAGAGGCACGTGCACTATTTGGAAGGCAAAAGGGAAACAGGCCATTATTGTTCCTTAGCAATCAGAGGGCAGGCGTGTAGGCTTGTTCAATGGCATACGTGACGTTTTGCAGGAGCTTCTGCGTTCTGTTAATCACCTGCTTCAGGGCTGCAGGCAGCTGAGATCATCAACCGTGGTTTCCTGCAATTCCTGTGGCTTTTTGATTTCCTGTACTCACTGGCAGCCTTCCCTGGCCTTCCTTCCCTCCAGCCCTTCCAGTGTTTTGGAAGCACCTGTGTTAAATCCTTTCCTGAGGGTAATACTAAGAGTGCTTTCTGTTGTCCTGACTCATTGCTGACCCACAGAGATGGTTTTCACGTATGAAATGCAGATGGTTCTTAAGCACAGCAAAAGGTGGCTGTTCTTTCTCATAATAAGAGAAATACAAATTAAACTGTAAGTTGCCACTTTTCACTTATTAGATGGAACAAGACTTGAAGTTCAAGAATACTATGTTGACGTGGGGGAGATGGGCACTCATCTGGCATGAAAAGTGGAAATTGATATTGATCTACTCTATGGAGGAATTTTGGCAATGTTAAGTTTATTAAGACATTTGAAATACATGTTCAAAAATACTCATTACAGCATTGTTTCAGATATCAAAAAGTTTGAAACATAAGTGTTCTTCCATGGAAGACAAGTTAAATGAATTACGGTATAGCCATGCAATGAAATGCTATAAAGCCATTTAAAAAAGCATGAGACAGCTCTGTGTGTACTGTTATAAAAAGATACCCAAGCTATTTTAACTGAAAAAGATCTAAACATGCATGTGCCACAACTGTGTGAAAAAAAATTTTTAAAAAATGTGTATGTTTTTGAAAATGCACAGCATGTCTCTTAAAAAAGAACATAAAATGACAATAGTGTTTGTTGAGTGCCCATTTTTCAAATGCGAGTCTGTGGGCAAGCCTAAAAAAACAGGTGGCACATTTGTAGGCTTTCTGTAATGTAAAGAGCTCAAAATCAAGGGTGATGTTGGCATTATTATTATTAACCTTGTTTCAGTCTTTTCTAAGGAGGGTTTGAGACGTGGAGAGATGTAGGTTTGTGGAAGGTGGAGCAGAGAAGCTGGAAGGTGTTTTTAGTAACAGGGAGAGTAGCTGCTAGAACCCCTTCTTGGTGGTGAGTTTGCTAGAAGACACATGAAGCCTTGTTCCCTGAATGCCGACAGCTAGTTGCTTTAAACTTTTTAAAACCACATTTGTTTTAGGCTATTTTAAAAGAATTAAAAGGTTAGAGAGTCTCTCTCCAACCTCACCATCTCCAGAGGCAACTACCAATCAGAAGTTGAAATATGTATTTTTCTGATACATATTTTTATGTATTTACTATCTATATTTCTATCTATCTAGGTTCTATCTATCTACATTGTTTGATATACAAATGATACTGAAGTGAATATCTGTGATGGTTAATTTTGTGTGTCAACTGAACTGGGCCATGGGGTGCCAGTTGATGGACATTTGTGTTGTTTCCACTTTTTTGGCTCTTACGAACAATACTAGGAACATTCATATATGGTGACCTTGTTTATTAATTCTAATTTTTTTAATGGATTCCTTCAGATTTACTACATACAAAATCATGTGATCTACAAATAGAGATGGTTTTACTTCCTTTCCAATCTTGATGTTCTTTATTTCTGTCTCTTGTCTAATTGCCCTAGCTAGAACACTTCAGTACAAGGTTGAATACAAGTGGCAAGAGCAGACTTCCGGCCGAGCACGGTGGCTCACGCCTGTAATCCCAGCACTCTGGAGGCTGAGGTGGGAGGATCGCTTGAGCTCAGGAGTTTGAGACCAGCCTGAGCAAGAGCAAGATCCCATCTCTACTAAAAATAGAAATATTAGCCAGGTGGTGTGGCTCGCGCCTGTAGTTCCAGCCGCCTGGGAGGCTGAGGCAGGAGGATCCCTTGAGCCCAGGAGTTTGAGGTTGCTGTGAGCTATGATGACGCCATTGCACTCTACCTGGGGCAATAGAGCAAGACTCTGTCTAAACAAACAAAAAGAGCAAATATCCTTGTTTGTTCCTGATCTTAGCGTGAAAGCTCTTAGTTTTATAGCATTAGGTATGGTGTTATCTGTGGGTTTTTTATAGATGCCCTTTATCAGGTTGAGGAAATTTCCTTCTACTCCTGTTTGTTGAGTATTTTTATCTTGAAAGAGTATTGGATTTTATCATGTGATTTTCTGTTTCTATTGCAGCAATCGTGTAATTTTATCTTCTCTTCTATCAATATGGTTTGCACATTAACTGATTTTCAGACATTAACCTCACATGCTTGGGATAAATCCCACTTGGTCATAATGTATAATCCTTTTATGAGCTGAATTGAGTTTGCTAATATGTGTTTGAGGATTTTTGTGCCTGTATTTATAGATATTGGTCTGTACTTTTTTTAGTGTGTGCATGACATCTTTCTCTGGTTTGTCATCAGAAATTGCTGGGCCCATCTCTGCCACGCCCTCAACTATGAGCAGCTGCGTTGTTAATTCACGTGTACCACAGTTTGTACTTCAGATCCCTCCATGTTTCTGACTGACGGATTTGCTTTTCTTTCTATTTTCCTTTTATCTGTTATTTCTTTGTGTTTATAGAATGTAGCATTCTACTTTAGGTCAGTCTTCCATGTTGCCAGATCTGGTAGTCAACTTCAGTTTTATATGTACATTGTAGAAAAATCTAGAGGCAAAAGAAATCATAATTCTGCTTGTAGAGATTACTGTCAGCATTATGTTTATATCTTTCTAATCTTGTTTCTTTATATGTATGTGTGTGTGCAGGTATATATGCACATATATAATTACAGCTAGAGAGGAATTTGACTTTTGTACTATTTTATAATATAATTTTTCACTAAAGATAATGTTAAAACATTTACATGTTAGTCCATGTATTTTTAATGGCTACAAAATATCCCATGATGTTGCTATAATGTAATTTACTCAACCATACCTGTTTTTAAATATTTAAGAGTTATTTTTAAAATGTGTTTGTAAACAACACTGACCCAAATGTCCTTGTAGTTGCATCTTCGCCGGCATCTGTGTTTATTTCCTTGTCATAAATTGCTGAAAGTAGAATAGCTGTGTCATATGAATGTGTTTGTTAATTTACTGACAATTGAGTCGATTTCTTCTGCAGCAGTCATCAACCAGACTCCCTTTTCTAAATTCTTGCTCAGTTATGTAAGCTCTAAATGGCACAAACATACATTTATACGTGTCACCTCCCAGAGCTGCAGGCGTTGCCCTGTAATTTTCTCCGCAGGTTACTAAGAGGTAGTCTCCAGCATGACTTTGCTCCCCAGCTCCGCCCCACCGCAGTTCGTACGTGCTCTGAAGTGTATTTCATTACGTGCACCCAAGGAGACAGTTCCTCTGTGATGACTTTTCAACGTGAAGAATAAAGTGTAGATGCCCCACATTTGTCTGCTCCATTAACAGCGCCCGCCCCGCCCTGCCTTGATGTTATGAACAGATGTCGTTTCTTTAATCTTCATTAGAATACTGTCCTGTAACGGGATCGTTCTGGGGTTATTAGAACTGACGCACGGAACACCGACAGAGGGGCACTCATCTCCTGGGAAAACATTCCTGAGGCCTTCCGACCTCTCCGGCAGTCCAGCCACACTTTTCTCAAGCTGTTGTATCCCAGAGGGCTACATCAGAAGCCTCCAAAATGGAATCCGTTTATTATTCAAGCATTGTTTTTGTTAAATCGTGAATTATGTCAAATATTGCCATTATTCTTGTTTAAAAATGTTGACAAGAGACATAATGAGATTCCAAGCAATTGTCATTACTTTCATCAAGTTTCACCATGGCATTATGATTATGTAAGGATGTAGACATGTTGTTAGATATACAGATTGAAGTCTACAGGGTGATACAACAGGAAGTCTCGGATTTGCTTTACCATTCCGTGGAGAGGGAGGGAGGGGGGAGAGAAGGATGGATGGATAGTTGAAACAAGTCTGGCAGAACTCGTTAAATTTGTTGTTGGGTTTATGAGAGGTCATTTTGTAATACTATTTTCATTTTGTGAACACTTGACATTTCTCATAATTTAATAAAAGGTATTTTTTTATTTTTATTTTTTCTGAGACAGAGTCTCACTCTGTCTCCTGCGTTAGAGTGCTGTGGCATCAGCCTAGCTCACAGCAACCTCAAACTCCTGTGCTCAAGTGATCCTCCTGCCTCAGCCTCCCGAGTAGCTGGAACTACAAGCACACACCACCACGCCTAGCTAATATTTTCTACTTTTAGTAGAGATGGGATCACTATTATTTTCTACTTTTGGTAGAGATGGGGTCTCACTCTTGCTCAGGCTGATCTTAAGCCCCTGAGGTCAAGGGATCCTCCCACCTCGGCCTCCCAGAGTGCTAGGATTACGGGCGTGAGCCACTGCGCCCGGCCTGTCTCATAGTCTTGGAGCCTGAGAGTCCAAGATCAAAGTGTCAGCAGGGTTGGTTCCTTCTGACAGCTGTGTGGAAGAATCTATGCCTCTCCTCCAGCTTCTAGTGGTTTGCTGACAATCTGAAATCTTTGTCACCCCTTGACAAGTAGGAGCATCACCTTTGATCCCTGCCATCTTCTTGGCATGGCGTTCTCCCTGCATGTGGGTCTGTCTCCAGATTTCCCCTTTTAGTAAGGACACCAATCATATCGGATGAGGGCCCATGCTACTTCAGCATGACTTCGTCTTAACGAATTACATCTGCAATGACCCTATTTCCAAATAAAGCCCCGTTCTGGAGTGCTGGGGATCAGGACTGGACGTTCCTACTTCAGTGTATGAATCTTGAGACGAGGACACAATTCAACCCATAGCACTGCCTCTTTTGAATTTTCTCATTACTTTGTGTTTTGTTCATGGACTATATCATATTCTTATATGGTTATCTGTCTTTCCTCTCCTAGATTGTGAGATCTCTGAAGTGTGGTTCATTTCTGTATAACCCACAGAGGGTGGGTGGTTGTTTATTGGGGGGCCCTTGCACACTTTCACTGTGGCTGCCTCTGGCGCCCCTGTTGGGCTGTACCTCCAAATATCAAGAGGCAGGGTTTTATTAAAATGGAGGTGAATACACGCTTTTTATTTGTACCTGTCTGCCTGCACTGAAGTTGGTGTACCATTGTTGGAGTCAGGACAAAAGGATTAGAGTTTGAGAGTCAGCCTGAGAACTCAGGGCCAGGTGGGCCACTTCATGGAGTCATGCCAGGAGTGAGGAATGGGGGTGGGGGTGGGAGGGGGAGACACAAGTGTGGTCAACACAAAGCCAGGGGGCTTGATGCCAGAGAATCAGAAAAATGCCAAAAAAGAAGTGAACACAAGGATTATGAGAGCATTTCATAGCCTAATGTTCAAAGGACAGAGATACTCCAAGAGTTGAAGGGAGGGAGGAAGACTGAAAATAAGCACCCGTGTCTAGGATACGCCGCAAAGGGGCGAAATAGCCACACAAGGGGTTAATTATGATTTATTTTATTTTAAAAATAACTTTAAAAATTATCCTAAAATCTCATTCTGAATTACTCTCTAGTAGTTGTAAGTTGCTCGTGTTTTGGAAAGCAAGGCTCTGGCCTTAGGCTGGTTTTGCATCCCCCAGCCAGGAGTGCGGGAACTTGGGCGTTATTGATTAACAAGTGGTGGGAAGGCAGAGGCTTCCAGGGACCGTGTGACGTGGGGATCTGGCAGTGGCACTGGAGAGGAGCACTCTTGTCTGAGCTACTGCATCCCAGAGGTATTACTGAAGCCAAAACTCTTTTTAAGGGGGCTGATGAGAGGGTGGTAATTAAAATGGTGAAGGATCGCAAGGACAGCAATGGTGGGCAAGCAGTGGTGCCCTTACGAGAGACTCCGGAAGATGACTCAGGAGGTGTCACAATTGTAGGGACACTGCAGATGGGCACTCGCAGCAAAGAAGAGCAAGGATCAGGTCAAAGCACGAGCAGAGGAGGTTGTTCGGGAATTCTGGCAAAGGTGACATGGAGTTCAACCTGAAGCCAGGAAGCTGAAGTCCGCAGTGCGGCCTCTACTACATCTGCCAACACCGCCTGCCTTTGTGTTGAAGGAGGCCGGAACGGGGCGCACGCTGAAGAATGGGGGCCAGTTTCCTCTCTTTGTGCCCCAGCTCCCCTTCTTTGTATACACCCTCCTCCTGAACAGACTGTGGTTCTCAGCGCTGGCCTGGGTCACAGTCGTCCTGGAGAGAGACAAACGCTGCTCCCAAGGACCCAGCCGAAGGATAGCCAGGCAGTCGGCAGGCGAGACCCTAGGTCACACTGCGGAAATCGAGTCTACGCAAGATAACCTGTGCAATAGTAGCCGAATGAGGCCAACATTGGATTTAACAAGGAATTTTTTTTTTTAACGTTATAAGGCAGAACTTTGATAAAACAGCACCTTGGTGATACAATTTTAGACACTTAAGCCACAGGGGAGTGGCTGCAACTGGCTAAGTGCCTCCCTCCTTTGGTATTTTTTTAAAAAATTACTAAATGCTTTGTTGTCACATAGAATTTTTGTTGTACACATATTGAAAAAGCTGTTTTAGAATTAGCTAGATATATGATGATAGGTTTCATCATATATCATTCTTGTGCATAAATAAAAAAGAAAATATAAATAAATGTAATTGGTTAAGGTATTGCTAAAACTTTTTTGCATTCAGAGACTATCTTTAATGAATCACTTTTCTGCCCCAGCTTTATTGATGTATAACTGACAAATAAAAATTGTGTGTATTTAAGTTGTACAATATGCTATCTTAAAGTATGTATACATTGTAAAATGATTACCACAACCAACTAATTAACATATCTAATTTTTTTTTGGTGGTGAGAAGGCTTAAGATCTGTCTCACAATACTTTTTTTTTGCAGCAGACTCTCACTTTGTCACCTGGGCTAGAGTGCCGTGGCGTCAGCGTAGCTCACTGCAACCTCAAACTCCTGGGCTCAAGCAATCCTCCTGCCTCAGCCTCCTGAGTAGCTGGGACTACAGGCGTGCGCCACCATGCCCAGCTAATTCTTTCTATTTTTTGTAGAGACGGGGTCTCGCTCTTGCTCAGGCTAGTTTTGAACTTCTGGCCTCAAGAGATCCTCCCACCTTGGCCTCCCCAAGTGCTAGGATTACAGGCGTGAGCCACCGCGCCCAGCCTGCCATACATTATTATTAACATAGTCACCATACTGTACAGTAGGTCTCCAGGACTTACTCATGTTATGACATAACTGGAATTCTGTACCCTTTAACCAGCATCTCCCGGTTCCTGCCCCTGTCCCTGGTAGCCACCGTTCTGCTGTCTGTTGCTATGAGTTCAACTTTGTTTTTTTTTTGAGTTTCCACACATGCATGAAATCATGCAGTATTTGTCTTTCTGGGCTCGGCTTATTTCACTGAGCTCAATATTCTTCAGGTTCATCCAGGCCGTGGGGCCGTGGGCATTTTTAGAAGTGAGGGGCTGACTGTGAAGATTTCCTGGGAGCTTCTGCCATCTAGTGCCAGGCCAGAGAGGTGGCATCGCCCCTCCCCCCCCCCCCACTTATCCTCGATTCCTTCCTAAATCCATGAATATTGATTCAGCGAGAGAAATGATAAAAAATCAGCAACATGGAGCTAATGTAGCAAACACACAGCAAATCCTGTAAAGATTGATGGGAGAAATTGGGAGAATCTGGTTAAATGGACTCCAAGCCAGGGACACGCTAGTGTTCTTTCTTTCTCTTTCCTTTGCCCCCGCCCTGTACCTTCCCCTCAGCCCTGCCCCAGGAGACAAGTGCGGCCAGTCCTCCAACGCCCGCCTGTCACTGTCACTGTCACTGTCACCGGTCATGACCTGTGTCTCCCTGCTTGCTCCTGTCCCTGCTCCCCAGTGTGGAGTGTTGGCCGTGTGGTGGGAGCAAAGCAGATGGGACTGAAATTCTCTCTGGATTCCAGGAGCGATCACGCTTTCATATAGGGAGACCAGTATCTGTCATTTATATATTTTTTAAACAGATTTGTATGGTGATAAAAATAATGCATGCTTATTGTGGAAACTTTGGAAAGCACAGGAAAGTAAAAATTCTGCTCACAGACGATTATGTCTCTTAGGCTGGGAGTGGGCGAGGATGGAAAAGCAAATCAGCGGAGAAGAGGGTAAGGAGCTGCTAGGAGAGTCCAGGTGGGGACCACGCCGGGCCCCGTTGTCTGCTCCCCCAGGTCTCCCCGCCACACGCTGCCCCTTGAAGGGGCTCGGGTTTCCCTTCCCTCCCTGTGGTCGGGAGCACGTGTGCAACACCACCGCGCACATTTGCACGGGTCACTCGGCCTCGGACCTGCGATCGCCCGGGCATCTGAGCACTAAGGACTGGACTGGGATGACCCGGGGGCGTGGGCTGAGCGAGGGCGTGGGGGCAGCTGCAGCGACCCAGCCCTGCCCTGGACGACAGCTGCACAGGGCCACGTACGTGCTGCTGCAGCACCCCGTCTGCATCTGGTATCCTCTTTGACTTCATCGGACATCGTGACGCGAGGTCAAGCCGAGAAGAATAACCTGTTGAAATAACAAATCCATTAAGTTATTTTTAAATGTGGATAAGTGAAAAATACGAAAACAAAAATCATTTGTCATTCCCACCTCCCAGATAACCTCTCTGGATGTTATGAAAAATTATAGGCACGGCCTTAAAACGTGCAAAGCAGCATAGAGATGTTCAAAATGAAAAGTAAATAGCCTGTCTTCCCGGCAGTCCCTTTTTTCAAAGCTAACCATTGTTATGCCTCTGAAAAATATGTATATTTGTGTATGCATGTATACTTATCTTTAAAAATTTATACCATATGGAATTTTTCCATATTCCTTCTGCTCTTTTCTTTTTTCACTTCATATTTCTTAGGGATATTTATTTACACATCAGCACATCTGACCTAGTACTTCTTAAGAGTGCGTAGGGTTCCATTTGGAGGGTGCTGTGACTTATTTAGCTTATTCCCTGCTCACGGACATCTAGGTTTCTATTTATTTCACTATTACAACATTGCAGTGAACACGTGCTTATATTTATCCTGGGCTCCTTTTACTGGTGTGATCTACAGGGTAAATTTTTGGAAGTGGAAGTGCCAATTCATGCAATATAGAACTACACTTTGGAAAGGTATTGGTAGATTTTGTCAAATTGCCCTTTAAAAATATCATGCAAGTTTATATTCTCAGCACAATGTGAATGAGGCTGAGCACTTTTTAAAATGCAAAACGGCAGTTAATAGTTCCTTGTCTGTGAATTGTTTCTTCATAGTCTTTGTTCATTTTTCCACTGGGTTCAACTTTTTTCTTACTGATTTGGCTGGGCTTTCTAAATAAAGGAAATTAGGCTTTTTGTCTCTCATTGCGTTTTGCAGCTGCTTTCCCCAATTTGTCTTCTGTGGTCTAACTTTGTTTTTAGTTATTGTTTTTGGTTTGGTTTGGGTTTTGCAACAGAGAAATTTTAACATTTTGTATGGCAGATTTGGCAGAATGCCTTCAGGCTTGTGGCTTTCCTGTCTTATTTTGAAAGGCTTTCTCTATTGCAAGATTACAAATCAATTCACCCATGATTTTTATTCAAAAAACCCAAAACACCATTTTTGTTGTTAGGAAAGTTGTATATTCAGTGAAGAAAGTTTATAAAATACATTTAAGCAGGCCAGGCGTGGTGGGTCAAGCCTGTAATCCAGCACTTTGGGAGGCCAAGGCAGGAGGATCGCTTGAGGTCAGGAGTTTGAGACCATCCTGGGCAACAGAGTGGGATCCTGTCTCTATAAAAAATAGAAAAATTAGCCAGACATGGTGGCACGTGCCTGTAGTCCCAGCTACTCAGGAGGCTGAGGCAGGAGGATTGCTTGAGCCCAGGTGTTGGAGGTTGCAGTGAGCTGTGATGACACTACTGCATTCTACCCAGGGTGACAGAGCGAGACTCTATCTCAAAAAAAAAAAAAAAAAAAAAAAAAGCAGAAAGAAAAAAATTCTATAGTCCAACTGCCAGAAATAGTCACCATGAACATTTTGCCATAGAAACTTCCAGACGTTAATTCTAAGCAATAATTGTGTTTGATTATGTCATGAATTGTACTTTTTAAATATTTGATTTATTTTTTAAAAAACAGCTTTATGTCCAGATGTGGTGACATGTGCCTTTAGGCCCAGCTACTTGGGAGGCTGAGGTGGGAGGATCATTTGAGCCCAGGAGTTTGAGGCTGCAGTGAGCTATGATTGTGCCACTGCACTCCAGCCTGGACAACAGAGCAAGACCCTGTCTCAAAAAACCAAAACCAAACCCAAACAAAAAAACCCATCTTTTTTGAGGTATAATTTATATACTGTAAAATCCACTCATTTTAAGTATAATTCAATAGATTTTAGTAAAATTAGAGTTGTGCAATCATCACTACAATCTAATTTTCGAACATTTATTTCCTTCACCCAAGAAAGAGGCCCTGTGTCCATTTGCAGTCACTCTCCTCTCCCTTTTTCTAGCCCTAGGCAACCACTAATCTACCTCCTATCTCCTTGCTTTTGCCTTTTTAGACATTTTACACAGATGAAATCTTTTTTTTTTTTTTTTTTTTTTTTGAGACAGAGTCTCGCTTTGTCGCCCGGGCTAGAGTGAGTGCCGTGGCGTCAGCCTAGCTCACAGCAACCTGAAACTCCTGGGCTCAAGCAATCCTACTGCCTCAGCCTCCCGAGTAGCTGGGACTACAGGCATGCGCCACCATGCCCGGCTAATTTTTTCTATATATATATATATTTTAGTTGGCCAGATAATTTCTTTCTATTTTTTAGTAGAGACGGGGTCTCACTCTTGCTCAGGCTGGTCTCGAACTCCTGACCTCGAGCGATCCACCCGCCTCGGCCTCCCAGAGTGCTAGGATTACAGGCGTGAGCCACCGCGCCCGGCCCAGATGAAATCTTATCATGTGGGCGTTTATGATGCCTTAGCATAATGTTTTTGAGGTTCGTGTACACTGTAGCTTGTATCCTTACTTCACTGTTTTCATTGCTGAATAGTATTTCACTGCATGGACAGGCCCCATTTTGACTATTCACTTGATAGTCCAGGACATTTGGGTTGTGTCTTCTTTTCAGCTATCATGAGTTAAGTGATGCTGTTGTGAACATTTGCCCACAGGTTTTTGTGTGGACAGACGTTTTCATTTGTTCTGGGTGGACACACGTGAATGGAATTGCTGGGTCATGTGGTAACTTCATGTTAACATTGGGTTGCCCTTTTGAGGAGTGACTGGGACTGATCCACATGGAAAACCTTAACTTGAAAATGGAGTCAGGAGCCTCCAGAGGAAAACCTCCCTGGAGAGGCAAGACCTGCCTGTACAGTATTTACAGTTAGAGGACTTCGGACAGAGCCTGAGGTTACCTTTGGGTCTTACCCTAACAGGATGTTAGGTGGAGTTCTTCTCGTCTGAGTTCAACTGAGGCTCTCATGTAATGGACAGCAAATATTAACATGAATGTGAAACTAAACTCCACATCTTTTTTTTATCTTCATATCTTTTCCTACATATGAACATTAATTCCAGTGTCGCTGTAAAGGCTGGTATTATTGTTGTCCACATGCTTTAACTTGTGGAGGAAAAGAATCTGGACTAAGAGTCAGAAATCTTGGGTTCGGTCTGTCTTCTGAACAGGGGGAAGAAAGGAATAGCAATATGTCTCTTGCCACATCACAAGGTTATTATAAAGATTGATATATGCAGCACAGGGCTGCATTTTTGGGGGGGATGGAAGGAATAAATGCTATGTCCATACTTTTAAAAATTGTGACATACTCTTCTATTTTTAACGTTTGAGCCTCCTTTCCTTTCTTAATTTTGCATTGTATGGAAATAATCCTGACAAAATGAACCACTTAATATGTTGGCACAAATGTAGTCTTTCTTAGTTAATGCTCAAATAGCAGAAACCATTTAGACATATTTTACTCGAAAAAGGGAATTATTAGAAGAATGCTGGGAAGGATAGCTGGATTCCCGAGGGCCAAGACCCAGGGAGCTGGAGGCCACCAGGAATTCTCAGGTCTCCTCTGTTTGATTCTTTTCTTCCAAGATTGTATCACCTTAGTTCCAGCCACTCACAGAGAATGACAATTCCACATGTCCAAAGGAACAACTGGGTTAAGGAGGTGGATCTGTTAGTATAGACAGGGCTGCCAGGAGCTCAGCCCACAGGTGGGTGTGTGGGAACAGATCCCAGAGAAAGGGGGCTATTGTGCATGGGCTTGATGCAAAAAAAGAATGTCCACTATGCAGCTATAGTAGTGGGGGGATGTGTTTCAAGACCCCCAGTGTATGCCTGAAACCTCAACCTCAATTAGTACTGAACACTGTATGTATTGTTTTTTCCTATACATACATACCTATGATAAAGTTTTATTTATAAATTGGGCACAGTAAAAGATTAACAAGAACTAATAATAAAATTGAAAAATCATAACAGACTGTCTTCTATCTCTTCTGAGTTTAGAACAATGAGCTAGAAATTCAGTGTGTGGGTGAGTTATAGTATATGCTCAAGAATGTCCTGTGGGTGCTGTGTAGCATTCAGTGAAACTACAGAAGGAAATTATAGAATCTTTCTCCCTGAAGACTGTTAGAAGAATGGATGCCAGTTAACTAGACCGAATTTAATTTTTGCAGACTTGGTAGATTTGGAACTCTAAGTAAAGTCCTATGAGGAGACAGAGAATTGGACACAAAAATAAAAATTAAAAATACTTTGTGTCCTAGATGACTCCATGATATTCAATCAAATGCTGTGGGGTACCATATTTATCCTCAGAGAGAAACACTTGGAAGTCTAGACAGTTTTTTAAAAAAAATTATGTGTATACAGTCCTGGAGGTACAAACGATTTAGTAGGAGAAGGAAAAAAAAATAGTGCCTTATAGTCACACCTCATTTAAAATTTTGAGTAAGAAAAGTTCTAGAACCTGTAATGAATGTGTTTACTCAAATAAAAATTCATTTATTCAAATATATTTCATGTAGAAATATTCTGTTTCTACCCTTTCCTTCTATTCCACACCTCCTCAGGGACCTCCTGAGTATGATGTTTTGGGATCTTGAACCAACTACTGACCAGGGCTCTTAGTTGCACAGAGATCTTTTGTCCTAATGCATTTGCTTGTTGTTGTTGTTGAGTTTAAACTTGATTATTTAGTAACCGAAGATAAACATGCGTTCATGATCTTAAAGAAATCAGAGGTCCTTAAAGAACTTGGGTGTACGCTGTTTCTCTTTTTACTTCTCCTTTTGCTGGGTTTTCACTGACATCTATATGGGGAAAATAAAATAGTGTTTTCCTCTTCTTGCATTCTCAAAGCCAAGTATTGAGTAACCCAAATTCATGGTTCAACAGAAAAGGGAGAAGTGATCAATATGAGTAAGTCCAATGCCAGCATAGAAGGGCTGATGTAATTTCTACAGTCCCTGAGATTTTTGGAAGTCTTTACAGAACTGTTTATAACGTATTGTACGTGCAGCCAAAGACAACTGCGAAAGGGACATTTAGCATCATAGTGAAACGCATTTCAGGCCAGGAAGAATTAGCTGTGCTAAAACATGGTACCGTGCACATTGAATGTCAAATTGCAATCAGAGTAAGGTGCACAAAGTCCCTGTCACCTACTGTGTTTGACACCTGGCCGAACCGCAGCTTTAACAGTGACATGTAAACATAATAATGTACATGAACAAATGACCAGTAAACTTCGACATCTGGTTTTTATCTTAAGTGTGTCCCTTTGTCTCGTCACTGTGGAAAAAACCCCGGAAAAGTCTTGAAAGCTAATTAGCTCCAAATTTACTTTAGGAAAGAAGGGCCAAAAAGTTTGGATGACAAATTTTTCTTTGTTCCAGCTGCCAGACTGGTCTTTGACCCCTCAATTTAATGGGGGTGATTATTTATTTGCACATAGACCCCTTGTTTTTTTCAGCGTAGAACTCTCTTTCCTGGAGTAGGTACCTGGCTTTTGGTTCCCATTTGCAAAGAATTTGTCACCGTAAACAAGTTTTAGAGTACTGTGCTAAATATCTCTTTCAATACACTATGTATATATGTATATATATTTCCTTTATTAAACTAATTTCTAGGCTTTGAAAGAGAGGAATGTGTTATAATAATATGGATTTTTTTGAGTTTATATTTTCCTTCAAATTAATACATTTTCTTTTAAAACTCTAATTTCTCACCCAGTTTATGAATTCTACACACACATTTTTCTACATGCTTGCCCTTTTCATTGTATTCAAGAATATGTTATTTTGGTATGGGTGGAAATGAAAAATCATACAAATTATTAGTGATTGCCCATTATTTTGGAAGACTCAAATTTTGATTTAATTCTACTGCATTTTATTATAACCACAAAGCTTCTGATGGGCTATGTCATTTTTTAAGGCAATCAAATAGCTTTTATATAGATACAAATGTATATATAAAAACATATATACACACACATAAATATATTTGAGAAATATATATAATATATGTGGTATATATATGAAAGAACCACTGAGCCACACACATCATATACCTTTCTCTGTATTTTAGAGCAAAAGGCTTCTAGGGGAAAGTGGACAGACAAGTTAAAGATTTGGGAACTCAGCAGTTTATAAAGATCCTGATCTACTGATGATCCTCGCCAGCCCTCCTGCCTGATGGGAAAGGTACGCAGAACCCTCCGAAGGTTGTTGGCTGGTTTCTTGCAAACAGCAGAGCTTGTCTCCTCCTCCTCCTCTGCACTCTGTGAGACTT
>CM052455.1:5544330-5560244 GCA_028533085.1 Varecia variegata
TGCCCGGGACATGGCCTAAGTTTAACTCCATTTGGTCAAGTAAGAATATCATATCTGTGGTTGCAAATATATGTTTAAGAAATAATTAGAGATCCTACCTTGTGCCTGGCCATATCCTAGTTTCCATGATACACAAGAGAAATAGGCAAACGTGACCAGCCTCTGCATTCAAAGATCTAACCTAGTGTAATTGTTGGTAAAAGTCTTCAGTATTAGTATCCCAAATGGTCACAAACACTGTAAATAAAATAAAAGGTAGTGCTACCCATTTTCCAGCAGAGGAAATTGGATATGGATTTTCAAAATAAAATTAGTAAAAGTAGGTAGGAAAACTCATCTAAACAAATAAATATTGAACTCTAGTTGATAATATGTGTACTGGTATAGTTGGCTTAACTGTACTAATCTCTGCACCTCACTCTAAAATGCATCAAAAAATAAGATAATTTCATGGGTGCATGGACAGATAAGTGATAAAGCAAATATAATAATATGTTAATTATATAATTTATGTGGTAGATATATGGGTGTTCACTAGGAAATTCTTTCAACTTTTTTATGTTTGAAAATTTTCATGCTTAAATGTTGAAGTGGGTTATAAGAATATGTGAATTTTGTAGCTTTTTTGATATCAAAATTATGAAATAATTAATAGCACTTAACAAACACTAAATGAATAATCCTCCACCCCTTCACTGTTATCTGTCTGAATTCCTCCATGTCATTTCTTTTTCTCTCTTCTTTCAGCTCTCTTCCTCCTCTGTTACTCTCTTAATTGACTATAAAATATACTGCAATGTTTTTGATACTTGCTTTTTGTTTTATTTTGTTTTTTTCATCTCTTTCTGCTTAATCGTGGTGGCATCTTTTAGAATTTCTGACAGAACAATTAGTTGGCATTTTAATTATCCAACTCATCCTTTTCTTCAGCGGGTAATTGATTTTCCCTTTGAAAAGACAACTTTTCTGCCCTGGTGTCAACTACTAAGTTATTGGCTCCCAAATCCACCTCGGTCCTGACTTCACTCCTACACCCGAGACCCCTGAACCCACTTCCCAGAGAACAGCGTCCCCCGCCCCACATCAATTCCAACATGTCTGAAACTGAACCCATTTTCTCGTGCATATCTTCCTCCTTTATTTTTTCTTTCAGTAAGAGCACCACAATCACTCTAATTGCCCAAACCAGAGTTGTCATTGATGCCTCCCTCTCCTTCAGTCCCCACAATTTACCAGCCATTAAGACTTCTCTATTATTCCTCCTTAATGTCTCTCAAATCTATTCATGTCTCCCATCCCAACTGCCACTTCTCCTGCCTCCCACCTTCACCTCCATCTCCCATCTGTTCCCTCCCATTCCCATCAATGTTTCTCACCTAGGATGATGATTTTGCTGCTTAGGGAACATTTGACACTGGAGACATTTTTTGTTGTCACAGTGGGCTGTGGGGGTGATGTTACTGGCACCAGGGTTGCTGCTAAACAGAATAGCTTCCCCATAAGCAAGAATGATTCCACCCAAAATGTCGCTAATACTGTGGTTGAGACACCTGCTCCATCATGACGCCTCCCACGGCTGACAGTAGGAGGCTATGTCAGATGGCTACAGAATGAGTGTATGTATGTCAAATATGTATGTCAAATGGCTACAGAATGAGTGAAAGAAGAAATCAAAATTATATTTCTCAATTAATCAATTGAGATCCATCACTAAACCAATCACTAAATCAGAAACTTGAAGGCAGAACCTAACAGAACAAATAAGATTTTTAAACACAGTATCTATAGTACCAAATATCTTAAATGGGGAATTAACTCTTCTCTAAGACATTCAAAGTTCCATGACACTGTGCAATCTGTATAAATATGCCAATTCCTCACTTGATAACACTCTAATAAGCCCTTGCTCTTACTAGAAATTTTCTGGTAACCAGGATGGAATTCCCAGAGCTCATTTAACAAGGATGATTACATGCATCACAAACAAGTAGGTAAATAACTTTCAATTTTTACCACCACTATTCATTTTATCTTCAATGTAGAACTTGAAAATAAAGTGTTTACAAAACAGAGAAAAAGTAGAATAGTACTTTCCCCAAGCAGTACAGAACACACTACAAATTTGTTTCTATATTAGAAAAGTTAAATTAAAGGTGAAAAATTCTAGGTCACTTAAGTTCTTCCCTGCTGCAAATGGAACATAAATGCCATTGTCTCCTAACCTCTGGAAAACTCACTAGATTTCTGGGAAAACTTCCCTCCTGGTTTGTAGACATGCATTAGCTTTCAGCACATATTAGCCAAAAAGTTTTTGGATTATTTGGAACTGAGAAACAAAGGATGACATGAAAACATTAATTTTGTTCTTATATCACAGAGAAATTCCTACAAAGCCAAAGGGTTCTGGTATCGAGTGTGTAGACATACCCTTTGTAAGTACAGACATACTCTTTCTATCTTAAGGGGACCAGTCGGGTTCTAAGTGAGTTGTCAAAACCATTTGGAATTCCCTATAGAAGGCCTTGTGAAAGTGACTCCACCCACAATGTACCTTGTTTGGTGGCAAAAAGTGGCAAAAAACATTCTAAAGACAGAGCCAATAAGAAAGTAAGGTTGAGGAAAGCAATCTTTGGCTTTAGAGCAGTGCTCTGCAACGGCAATACTGTATCATGTGAGCCTCAGACACAATTTAAAATTTTCTAGTAGCCACATTAAAAAGGTAAAAAAGAAACACAAAATTAATTTTAATAATATATGGCATTTAACGCAAAATATGCAAAGTATTTCAATTTGCAAACATCAACACAAATTATTGAGATAATTTACATGCTTTCTTTCACACTAAGTCTTTAAGATTGGTGCATATTTTACACCAACAGCAACATTTCAATTCACACTGGCTACATTTCAATTGCTTGATAGAAGCTAATGACTGGGACCCTGCAACCTTAGCCTTAGATTTTTCAGAGCTTGTTGAGCAACATTTAGAATCTGATCTGAACTGTTAGGAGTTTTAAAACAGTATTATATATTTTGATGAACTTAAAATGAATCGTGTATATATATGTATATAGAGCTCTATATGTTTTCACATGCAGGCATAACATTTCATATTTAATAATACATGGTGGAAAAAATTTACAATCCTTTTTTTAGCCATTCAGTTTAATAGAGATCTAATGAGGACAAGTCCTTCTCTTGACAGTGGCTCTGCCACCACCTACATAAAGAATTCACGGAACACGAAGGACCATGGGAAGAAAAGGAGGGAAGCTGATTCCAGTATAAGTAGGGGCAGAAGAGGGGAAAGCATATTCCAGAGAACACTTTGAGTTTGGTAATTTTTTTTTTTTTTTTTTTGGCCTAACTACTAAAATAAGTGCTACCTGCAAAAATTGGGCCAAATACATGAATTTTCATTAAACCGAGAATAACGCCAATAATAGCTTGCATGCACATGTGTTTTGCCTAATAGATATCAGTTTGTCCACATTCTTAATGCATGATGCAGATGGTCTTAATATTGATTAAAATCACACAGTTCACTAAAATCTTCACTATTTATATATTTTTTAAAAAAATGATTTTACTTTGAATTCTAACTATCAACACCTTGTCTTAGAATATAAGAGCTAATCTAATTATCACCATATGGAAAAAAAAACAGAAACGGGTGACGCAGAAAGTAAATGTTTTAATTTAATTTAGGGACAATGGCTTACCTGTTCACCGTAAAACACGTGCCTTAATCCTTTGTGCTTCCACACAGAAATTAAGGGGAACTTGTTCTGATCAGAAAGAGATCCAAAGGAAGTCTTAAACTCACATCACTTACTGCAGATTTTTCCAGGAAATTGCTCCCAGGTAACTCAGACTTCACTAGACAACGGCTTGTTGCTGGGTTTTTCTGCAACTGAAAAAGGTAGCTTTAGCCAGGAGGTTTGCATCAACTTCATTTTCCTCCGAAGGGCAGGAAAAGGCTCGTGGGATATTTGATTCCACCCGCTTGTGTTGGAGCTTCAGCTGTATAAAGATGATCCCAGGGTGATCGCTGGGAAAGTGGACAATTTTACTGTACATAACCTAACTAGTATTTCTCGTAATAGTATAGAAACATCTGTCTCCAGAGTTTCAGGGAAAAGTGATTGCATTATTCACTTACTGGGATTAATTTATCAGTACCTATGACAACACTTTAAAACATTTCCTCTCAGAGATTAGGAGGGCAGGATAAGAAAACTGATTTGGAAGTCTGCCTTTCTTCGCTCAGGGTAATGCATTTAAGATTGCTACAGCGCGTTAGTGCTTTAATGCTCATCTAGTCTTCTAGATGCTTCCTAACCAAGGAAATATATTCTAGCCATTTCTTCCTCTGCCGCACGAAAGCTCCTGAACTTCATCTAAGGAAGATGTAAATACAAGATTTAAAAATGACAATAAAATAAAAAGAGTAGTTGAACATGTACTCACCATCAAATCGGTACTATTTGATCAAAACTTATGTGCACATATGGAAGTAACATTCATAGGGTGTCTGGCAGGTGGGAGGGGGGCGGAGGGGATGGGTAAAGTCACACCTAACAGGTGCAGTGCACGCTGTTTGGGGGATGGGCACACTTGGGCAATTTATGTCACCAAAGCGTTATTACCCCCGTAATACTCTGAAATAAAAAGAAAAAAAAAAGAGTGGTTGAACAGTTGGGTTGTTTCTTTTACAGTTTAAAATGTTCCTTCTTTGGACATTTTAGAGTTGTTGACTCTGGGGTCCTCGGGAGAAAGGCCCAGGATATGCTAGCTTCTCTCCATAGAGGCAATAGCTTTATGGGCCTCACGCAGTGACAGGTTAGAGAGCTTCCAACTCAATCAATCTCAGCTACAGGGACTGAAGTGGGCAGGGTACAACCCAACCCCTTTGTACCCAACAACCTGCTAGTCTGTAAGATGTGTTATCTTAGCTTCCACAAAGTGGCAATTCCTTTCGGTATCTGAAGAACTTGAGAGGGGGCTTAGAAGGCACTGCTTAAAGCCTGACCTCTTTGTTTTACCGCTGATTTGGTTCATGATTCGTTGAGATTATTTAAGTACTCAATACTATGCTAGCAAGTGGTTATATAGGGGTGATCAAAACACACTTGCTCCCTGTCCTCGGGGAACTTGTAGTGTAACTGGCCAGGGCCAAGACGGACAATGAACAAGACAATAAATAAACACATCATTACAAATTGTGATCAAGGATTTGGAGGGTAAGAATGGATGCTCTAAGAAAGGGAATAACCTACTTTAATGAGGGTGGTCAGAGGAAGCCTCTCGGAGAACCTAATATTCATGTTAAAAAATGGAGGTGAGGCCGGGCGAGGTAGCTCACACCTGTAATCCTAGCACTCTGGGAGGCCGAGGCGGGCGGATCGTTTGAGTTCAGGAGTTCGAGACCAGCCTGAGCAAGAGCGAGACCCCGTCTCTACTAAAAATAGAAAGAAATTATATGGACAGCTAAAAATATATATAGAAAAAATTAGCCGGGCATGGTGGCGCACGCCTGTAGTCCCAGCTACTCGGGAGGCTGAGGCAGGAGGATCACCTGAGCTCAGGGTTTGAGGTTGCTGTGAGCTAGGCTGATGCCACGGCACTCACTCTAGCCCGGGCAACAGAGTGAGACTCTGTCTCAAAAAAAAAAAAAAAATGGAGGTGAGAAGGATTCAAGCAAGCAAAATGTGTGACAAATATTTGGGCAGAGGAAAAAGCGGGAATCAAAGTTAGGAAGCCAAGTAGTTTATCGATAAGAGCAGATGGAAAGGTAGTGCTATGCCTCGGAATCTATTCCCCTACTTTCACAGGATCGAAGATTCTGGGAAGTCTCTTAATATTTTATATTTCCATTTATCACCTATTTTCAATATAACAGAATAGCATATTAATTATTTAATACCTTTTAAGAACTATCCGATCCTTGCAACTATTTATGTAGCTAGGGTATGAGGCAAGCAATGGTATGGAATATAGTAACAGAGGTGCTACTTGGGAGGCTGAGGCAGGAGTATCGCTTAAACCCAGGAGTTTGGGGTTTGAAGTGAGCTATGATGACACCACTGTACTCTAGCTAGGGCGACAGAGTGAGACTGTCTCAAAGAAAAAAAAGAAAAAAAAAGAGAGACTGTTGGGAACAGGTGCCGGTATCTTGTTTTTCGTGCTGGGCATGAGAATCTTGAATGCAATTGTAAATTTGCAGTATAGCTAACCAGACATCTATATAGCATCATACACAGAGTAGTTCATCAATTTGAGACATTCGAATGACAACAGGATAGATTGAGACTAAGGAATCAGAACCACATGTAGTTTACTTAACAATTAACTGAGAAAATAAATAATATATAGACTTTGTTAAAGTTACCACCCAATGTTTTATTATAAGTTTGGTCTACCCTACCTTGACATAACTGTCTTTCTTAGTGAGTAAGCATCTTCTCAGTTTCAGAAAGATGCCAAATGTTTAGGAAAATCAAGACCATACGATTAATACTTTCATGTTAAAAAACACTCATGAATTTCTTTCTTGTATGTAAAATAAGTTGTCTACTAGAACTTCAGCTTTGTCACTCTAAAATGAGAGATGGAGCAATTGATTTAGACTTGTGATTTGAAGTTGAAATCTTCCTGAGTCGGAACATTTATGTGAACTTAAATTTCACTGTATTTACAAGTTCAATTTATTACATTTATAAGAATTACCTAGTATTCAGGGAGGTTTTGTTTATTAGGTCAAAATACTTTTGAAGGAAACGGAATATATTAAATTTGCAAATGCAGTTTAAGGTTTAAAGGCATAAAGATTATAAATGAGGCCAGATTTAGCATTAATAACAGGCTGCCTAGAAGTGACAGTGAACAATTTCTCAAAATAGAATAAGAATGCTGTATCATATTAAGGACTTTAACACTTTAGGAAGAATTAGGATCTTTGAATTCATGACTTTAATAAACTGAACACTAATTTTTAAAAAAATCTCAATAGACTTTTTGTATATACAACATTGCCCCCGATACAATATAAAACATAACCTGTCATATTTAAAAACATCCTCTTTTTCTAGAATTAATCAACCCTTCCTTCAGTCTTTCAAAGTTTTTCTAGAATTGTATACATAAAAATTTACTTTTGGTTTTTTGTATTTGCCTCTCTTTTCTACCATCCAGTGAAATCACAGACTGCAGGGACATCTTATTTGTATTTGATTCTGTCATATCTGGCATGGTGCCTTGGCACACAGTAGGCGCTCAATACATGCTGAGTGAACACAATACAAAGTATCAGGAAAAAGAGAGATAGCAGAGTGACAAAAAGTCTCAAATTTATACTTATTCACTGTCAAGTTAGCTGGATCAAAGCAAATTGTCTCACGTGCATGTCCAAGATGGTCTGAAATATGATCACCATTTGGGTCAAGTCTCAAAATGCAAAAATCATGTAACAGCTGATCTCTATTTCCCATCCATTCTTATGTCAAATTCCCAAGAGTTCCTATTGGTCCTTTTTTTTTAAGACGAAATAAGCTTTATTCATGAACATTACTTTATATAAAGTTAAAAACAAAGAGAGTGCCTGCTACCAAGGGATTATGAGAAGGTTCTTGGCCATTTCATGTAAAAGTTCGTTATCTTCTAAAATAGAAAATAGAATATGGTATAATTAGTCCCTGGTTCCTGACACCTACTAAGTAGCACATCTGATGCATAATCCTTAAGCAGCTACAGAAATTGATGTCAAATTCTGGAGTATACCAGCAGGACCAGATTTTTTCCCTTGTGGAAGAGAAGTCACATCTGATGCACAAGTGATTGATCCAATGATGAGGATGATGATCCTCAGTCATCTTTCAGAATTAACCTCTTCACCCTCTTTTTTGAAGTTTTCTTCCTTTTCTGTGCCAAATCAAATCTTATAGAATCCTCTTTCCTTTGGATTTTTCCTGCCTCATTCACCTGGCTGGGAAAAGACAGATCACAGGTGTTTCGATTTGGTTGTTTCGGGTGGTTCAGGTATACTTGATGTTAGTTTTATGTGGCAGAATGTTCCCTGGGAGAATTGTTTCAATGCCACGTTGAGGAATGCTGTAGAAAAATTCACATGAATCTTCTAGCTCCTTGGTGACGGGGCATCCTTCACCAGGGTATGCCTACGGTTTGTCAAATATAATCGCTTTAATCCTGACCTGGATCCAAGAGGGGTCACGTTGTACATGAACTCTAGGGATGGGGGCAGGGAGAAGAGAATTAGATGTCCCAGCACTTGTAAGCCACTTTGTGATATCTTTCTGGCTTTTTGAAAGAGCCCACATCAAGGAAACAAGGAGAAATAGCCACCCTAAGGGGAGAAAGCTCTTGATTTCATCAAACCCTGAGCCAAAGTCCACTGGAGAAATAGGAAGTTGTCTCTGTTGGTCCTTTAATGGCAGGTACTTTGTACTTCCCATCCTTGAGTAACACTGATGCTTCTGAATTCATTGATGCCAGATCTTGATTTCAAACGTTAACTTTGTAAAGTGAAAAGAATTTGGAAACAAAAACTTGAGCTTAAGGCCTGATTTTGTCAATAAGCCTAACATAACGCACCATCTGTGTAGCCTAGGCTGATCACCTACCCTCTCTGAACATCCTTTTCCTGAGCAGGGAAAGGAAATATCAGTATCTTTCTTACAGCATTTCCGTGTTTATAAAATGCAAGAATAATTTATAAACTTGCAAGAACTACACAGATGAAAGACACGCATGCTGTATGCCCACGACAACTTTTTCTCTCATTTGTCTTGACAGTACCTTCTAGATCTTTCCTATTTCAAGTGTGGTCTGTGGACCAACAGGACTGGCCTCACCTGGGAAATTGTTAAATATGCATAAATTCAGTCCTCACCACCCCAAAACTACTGAACCAGAGGCTGCATTTTAACAAGGTCCCAGAGCATTGTACATTACGGTTTGAGAAGCACAGTCTACGTAGGACTGAAGGTGTATTAATTTCTTATTGCCACTGAAATAAGTCAACACAAACTTAGTGGCTTAAAATGCACAAAGGTATTATCTTACAGTTCTAGAGATCAGAAGTCCTAAAATCAAGGTGTCCCAGGGCTGTGTCCTTTCTTGGGGCTCTAGGGAAGAATTCGTGTCCTTACCTATTCTGGATTCTAAAGGCCACATGCACTCCTTGGCTTGTGGTTCCTCCCTTCCTTCATTCTGACCGCTGCTTTTGTCTTCAGATCTCCTTCTTTCACTCTGACTTTCCTGCTTTCATTTTCACTAATAAATACCCTTTTGATTGCATTCAGTCTACCTAGATAAGCCAAGATAATATTCCCATCTCAAGATCCTTAAACTTTACTCATTCCTACAAAAGTGTCCTCCGTCATATACAGTAACATGCTCCCAGGTTCTGGGGATTGGATTATGGACATCTTTCGGGGCTATTATTCTGTCTACCAAAGATACCATGTGACTAAACATAGCTCAGTTTCTCAGAAACCTATTTCAAAATAACGACCGCTGAATGACATGCTCTCATTCATTCATTCACTATATCCTTAGTATGCTGGGGCCTAAATGCTGTCCATAATTAATCTATGTTCTTTTTTTCATCACTCTCTTCCATTACCATCCCTTGAAAACTCTACTTTTAGTCTCAATAGGTAACTTAGCCTCCTACTTCACAGAGAAATTCACAAGCCACCAGGTAAGAATGTCCTCAACTTCTTGCCATTCTCCTTTTTCTCCCCTATTTCTTTATTTATTTATTCAGCAAATATACATTCAGTGTCAAACTATGGACTAAGCACTGTTCTAAGTTTTCAGATAAAATGGTTCCAGTGGTCATGGAGTTGACATCCATTTGGGAAGAGATCAAAAGAGAAATAATGAGGAAAGGAGGGAAGGAAGAAGAGGAGGGGGATATATCAGACAGTGGAACATGCCATGCTGAGAATATATAACGGACTAGGTAGCTACTTAAGAGAGGGTGGTCAAAGAAGCTCCTCTAAGAAATGACATTTAAGGTGGGATGTGAACACAAGGAGGAGCTTGCTATGACAAGGTAGATGGCAGCACCCAGCAGAGGGGCATGGAGAGGGGATAGGGAAGCTGGTAGTCACTGACCATTGAGCAGTCCTGACTGTTCTGAGCCAATTGCTGCAGAGGTGGTGGTTTTGTTGGCGTCCTGGACTAGTTGCTGTAGAAGCTGGGGGTCAGAGTTCTATTGTCATATATGGTCTGGCCATTGCCTGCTTGTACATTACATCTCTCATAAAATTTTCGGATAACTTCAAAGACTGAGTAGCAAATCCCATTGCAAGTCAGGTTATTTTTACTTCTTTGCTTTCAACAGAATTGCAGGCAGGAATCTAGATCACTAAACATTTTTGATGATAGGTCAGTCTATGCTATTTTGGAATATATCCTGGAAGGAGTTAAGAGAATTAAATAAAATTGCCTCAGTAAAACTCCTTTTATTCCCTCCACTTATTATATGAACAAGGTGTTTGGTTTTTTAAAAAAGTACTTTAATAAAAAGAAAAATATGAATAGAGTTGATGCTGAAACTTGTCTAATTTTATTAATATATAATATGCATCCACAGATACATGAACCACACCACCACTGTTAGAAACTCCAAATATACTGAGGGACTTATTAATATTTATTGTCCTTTTAGTGTGCTCTCTAGTCGTTCCCACCTCCGGGCATGCCATTGACATGGTCTGGAAAACTTTTCTGCTTCCCCTCCACTCTTATGTACTGTGCTAAGTCCCATCCCTCTTCAGCTTGCAGATTAGAAGTCACTTCATCCAGGAGCTCACCCTGGACTTCTAATGACCAGCTCAATTCCTCCAAGTGTGTTCTCAGGACCCCTAATTTTGGCTTCAATGATTGCACCTACCACATGTTGGGGCCCAGAAATCAATACTCCAAAATATGGTGCTTTGACATGCTGAACTGAAGAATAAGCCTCAAGGTCTTTCTGACACCTGCCCCCCACAACTCCCTACCCACCCACCTGCATCCCCTGTCTCTCAGTCTCTCCATTCTCTGTGTCTTCCAAAGCACAGGATGAAGTTGTTCTCTGAAGTTCCCTTCTCTGCTGAAAGCCCAGACCCGCCAAAGAAGAAAATAATCACCTCTGGTCCCTTTCCTGAGTTTTCATTAACCAAACTCTTATTGCAGGAAGAAAGACTGAAGTCTGTCAACACACACCGGGACAAACTTTTGTTTGCCCTGTGGGTCCCAGGCCATTGTATGTTCTTCAAGCCCATTGAATTCTCCTAAAGATAATTTATTGCCCCCCTAAAATCATCCACACTTCCCAAAATCTCCCTTTCCCCTATGATATAACTATCTGTACCCCGTTGCATGGTAATCACTCTGATTTCCCCCATGCATGCTAATAAACACGTCTGCCATTTCTCCTATTCATCTGCCTTTCGTCAGTTGATTTTTAGCAAACCTTCAGAGGATGAAGGGGAAGTATTCCATTAACCCCCACACATATTTTATGGTACTTGCCTATTTGCTTGCGTGTCTCTATCCCACTAGATTTCAGTCCTCTGAAAACAAGACAGTGTCTCATTTACCATTGTATCTCTAGGACCCCACTCAGTGCCTGGCACGTAGTAGGTGTGCCTTCAATAGATTAACATACCTCCCATTTGCGCTGTACTAATGCTGAGTTGACAAGAGAGGTTAATATACTCTATGGTTCCCGGCTCTAGCAATTCCACATAAGAATGTGGCAGGAAAACAAACACACAAAGAAAAGGCAGTATGGTTAACTGTGACAATAAGTGGCACAGAGTCTAGGTGCAGCAGAAGTTTAGGCTAGGCATAGTGGCTCACACCTATAGTCCCAGTACTTGGGAGGCCAAGGTGAGAGGATCGCTTGAGCCCAGGAGCTTGAGACCAGCCTGAGCAACATAGTGCAACCCCATCTCTATAAAAAATTAAAAAAAAAAAATTAGCCGGGCATGGTGGCATGCTCCTGTAGGCCTAGCTACTCGGGAGGCTCAGGTAGGAGGATCGCTTGAACCCAGGAGTTTAAGGCTGCAGTGAGCTATGATAGCTTGGGTGATAGAGCAAGACTCTGTCCCTAAAAAAAAAAAAAAAAAGTGCAACAGAAGTTTAGAGAGAGGGGTCATGGTACTTGATGGAATGATTGGAGGACACCAGATGGTGAGGACCTTGAACCCTCACATTTCCTCTTCACTATTTTTACAGTTCAGGACAAAGGCCATTTTTTTTTTTTTTTTTTTTTGAGCCCTTGGGCAAGGTGATGAATGATTTATTTAGTGTCAATCTTTTCCCAGAGCGGAGCCATCATGAAAAGAGGGGATTGGCCGCCTGCCCCGTGACCTTCATTTGCAATGAGTCCACAGCTTATAATTTCTATTGATTACTATTTTTTACATTTAGTTTATATCTGATCACAATGGATGCAGACAGATACAGAATTTAAGATTTTCAAAACTGCATAGCAGCCTTATTGCATGAAGTACATGACAAAGAGTGCCTCGAAAAACTGGTTTGGTAATTGCTGTAGTTGAAAAATATATATTAATAACAGTGTCTGCTTTCAAACTGGTTTAAAGGCTTATATTTTCATTCAGGTCATATGCTGTACGGAGTGAAAGTGCTCAAGGATTCTAAGAATGAGATGTTCTTACATCTAGAATAAAGACAGTTTTAAAAAACCTTTTAGTGTGTCAACCTGGCACTTTTATGAAAAATTTCAAAATTCCTGATAGCGGTGGTTATTGAAATACTATAGCAAAGATGTAAGTTTCCCACATGTGAAGAATAATTTTAACTCTATCATCACTGTTCCATATGACTATCAGGCAATAGTATCATTTCTGCTCATGTGTTTGCTTTATTTACTAAAAAGTTATGCATGTTTATTTAACATATATCGATGCAGATTTCCTGATTATTCTTATTTTAAAAAAAAAAAAAAGTACCCAGAAAAAATTAAAGCACTAAATAAAACCTTTCAGGGCAGAAAAGTGAATTGCCATAGCCAGGCTGGAACAGCCCCAAGTGTAACACGCGGACAGAAAACAGGAACACTTACAGACTGGAAAGCTCTTGTGGGGAAATGATTGGAGGCAGTGCAGTAAGGAGGTTTATGAATGTTCGTGGGAGGCAGTTCCGAGCATAAAGGTCAATAAAAAACAAGGGATGGAGTTTGGGAGTGGGCGACGGAGACAAAGGGTGCAGTCAGAAGATGGACTGGGCAGAGTAGCCAGAGAGCTGTGTGTAGGAGGCGGGAGGGTCAGAAATGTACCCAGATGCCAACTGAAGCAGATCTATATAAAGCAGCAGGATGCCAAGAAAAGAATGCAAATAAAAATGTAGCCCCAAAACGGGTGAAATTTTTGGAGCAGGTGATCTCTGGCTAAAGAGGAAGAGGGAGAGGTGAACAGTGAGAATGAAGTGGGAAACATGTCACAGTACTTGCAGTGCATGACAAATGAAGTGTGCGCATTGCTTTGGTAAGATAAACGCTGTATATTCTTTAGAGAAAGTAGCCATAGGGGTGCCAGAGGAGCAGTCAACTGATTGATAATGCGGAAGAAAAATCACAAAGTTTGCAAATGATAATCACAGGGATTATCTTTTAATGTCCTTGATAGGTTGGCTGAGATGGAGGGAGTTACTAACAATTGAAAATAAAGCATGTCAAGAAAGAAAAAGAGGCCGGGCGCGGTGGCTCACGCCTGTAATCCTAGCACTCTGGGAGGCTGAGGCGTGCGGATGGCTCGAGGTCAGGAGTTCGAGACCAGCCTGAGCAAGAGCGAGACCCCGTCTCAACTAAAAATAGAAAGAAATGATTTGGACAGCTAAAAAAAAAAAAAAATATATATATATATATAAATAGCCAGGCATGGTGGCACATGCCTGTAGTCCCAGCTACACGGCAGGCTGAGGCAGAAGGATTGCTTAAGCCCAGGAGTTTGAGGTTGCTGTGAGCTAGGCTGACGCCACAGCACTCTAGCCAGGGCAAAAGAGTGAGACTCTGTCTCCAAAAAAAAAAGAAAAAGAGTTTTGTACAGATGAATAGAAGAAACAAGGTGCCACATGCTATGTAGTAATTTTAGAGTATATAAAATGTATTAAACCAAAACTGTTACAATTATAATTATTTTGCATATCTGTGCAGCACACATTTAGGTTTAACGAATATAGTAGAGGAATATTAAATATTTTTTGGCATCAAAACAAAAAAGAGCCCGTTCAAGGTAACTGAATGTGTCCTCCTATAAATTATAGCAGTGCAAACGAGCATCCTCCATAGCCTTCACTGAAGGATCATATGCAGATAACTCATATTCAAAATTTCAAATCCAGCTACCTGAGTGGATAAGCAGAGAAGTAAATATTAGTTTCTTCCCTCAATTTATTTGTCTATGCAGAATGAGACTGAAAATATTGAATATGTTTGCATTTTTCTACCGTGCTTTATAAGGAAGTTAGTTTAAGACCCTAGGGATTGAAAACAAATATTGACTGGTTGCAGAGGTATTCTTTGTTGGAAAATGTATATTGTAATTTATAAAAAAGCATCTGAAGTTGTTTGTTTGTTTTACAACGGATGTGAAAGCTTACACTCAGTTGATAAGAGTGTAAGTGTCATTTTCTGGCATTCTAGTGTGCTGATAACATTGGCAAATTTCACGAAAATTGTTCAAATGAAACAAACTTTAAAATTACAGACAGATTATGTGAATTCTTGCATGCATTTTTTGAGAGCGAGCTAAGTGTTTGAAGTTCCTTCAGTTAGCTCTCCTCACAGGAGGTTAGCAGTTGCTATCTTTGTGTTACAGACTCACATGCTGAAGCAAAACTCATGGTTAATGACCTTATTCAAGGTCACTGAATAAATCAGTCCTAGGGCTAGACTTCTAACCACAGAGTCATTATATGCAGCCTGCCTCCTGAGCCATGTTGCCATTAATTGACCCTTTAAATACTTTCAGTTTTCAAATCTGGTTTAAAAATTTAATGTGATGATACCATAAAAATGGGATCTCACACACACGATTTATTTTGCAGCATTGTTTAGTGCCAAGTAAAAACCTAGAAACCTTCAGATCTCAGACAACTCCAGCCTGTAGAAATGTGTTATTTGGCTGACAGAGTGTTGGCGTTTTGAAAACTTTGGTTTTATATTAGTTGAAAACATTCAGAAATTAGAAATTTTGTGTCGAGTGACTATGAAGAGCAGCCTTAAATATTTTGCTTAATTTTATCTTTCCCAGAAACCTCCTAAAAAATTAAAATTTTTAAATTAAAAAATTAGGTGAAAACTTCAAAGCACAGCAAGAAAAACAAAAATAGACAAATGGGACTATATTAAAGAAAAAGCTTCTGCACTGCAAAGGAACTAATCAACAGAGTGAAGAGACAACCTATAGAATGGAAGAAAATGTTTGCAAACAATTCATCTGATAAGGGACTAGTAGCCAGAATATACAAGGAACTCAAACAACTCAACAGTAAAAAAATCCAAACAATCCCATTAAAAAGAGCAAAGAACCTGAATAGACATTTTTCCAAAGACGACATTCAAATGGCCAACAAATACATGAAAAAATGCTCCACATCACTAATAATCAGGGAAATGCAAATCAAAACCACAATGAGGTATCATCTCACCCTAGTTAAAATGACTATTATCAAAAAGACAAAAGATAACAAATGCTGGTGAGGATGCAGAGAAAAAGGAATTCTTATACACTGTTAATGGGAATGTAAATTTGTATAGCTATTATGGAAGACAGTGTGAAGGTTTCTCAAAAAATTAAAAATAGAACTACCATATGATCCAGGAATCCCACTACTGGATATTTATCCAAAAAACAAAAGGAAATCAGTATATC